>PVKU01000274.1:0-584378 GCA_004027475.1 Anoura caudifer | reverse complement strand
TTATTATGTTTGGTCACAAAATGAAGGAAAAAAATGATGGCTACACAAAGTGAAATAAAGGAGAATGTACAGGAAACCAACAGTGAAGGGAAGGACACCTGGACTCAAATTAACAATTTGGAACAAAAGGAAGAAATAAATATCCAAGTGGAACAGAATGAAGAAACAAGAATTCAAAAAAGTGAGGAGAAGCTTAGGAATCTCTGGGACAACTTTAAATGTTAAAACATCCAAATCATAGGGGTTCAAGAAGGAGAAGAGGAAAAGTAAGAAATTGAAAATTTATTGGAAAAAAATAATGAAGGAAAACTTCCCCAATCTGGCAGAGGAATAGACATACAAGTCCAGAACACTCAGAAAATCCCAAAGAAGTAGGATTCAAGGAGAAACACACCAATGCAGGTCATAATTACATTACCCAAGATTAAAGAGAAGGAGAGAATCTTAAAAGCAGCAAGAGGAAAGGAGACAATTATCTACAAATGAGTGCCCATAAGACTGTCAGCTGATTTCTCAAAAGAAACCTTGTAGGCAAGAAGGGGCTGAATAGAAGTATTCCAAATCATGAAAGGCAAGGACCCACATCCAAGATTACTCTATCCAGCAAAGCTATCATTTAAAATGGAAGGGCAGATAAAGTGCTTCCCAGATATGAAAAAGTTAAAGGAGTTCATCATCACTAAGCCCTTATTATATAAAATGTTAAAGGGACTCATCTAAGAAAAGAACATGATCAAAACTATGAATAGTGAAATGACAACAAACTCATAACAATCAACAACTGAACCTAAAAAACAAAAACTATGCAAACAATAGAATAGAACAGAATCATAGATATGGAGAGCACATGGAGGATTATCAGAGGGGAGGAAGAGGGAGGAGGATGGGGGTAAAGGTACAGGGAATAAGAATGATTGGTAGGTACAAAATAGACATGGGGAGGTTAAGAATAGTATAGGAAATGGAGAAGCCATGAACTGGGGAGGGGGGAATGCTGGTGGGAGAGGGTGCAGGGTGGAGGGGGATAGAGGGGAGAAAAAAAGGGACAACTGTACTAGCATAATCAATAAAATATACTGAAGAAAATAAGCTTCTAAGGCACCTTGACAGATTGTATCCTAATAATTGTCAGTGGGCCTTTAACTTATAATGTTTTATTATATTTTTAAATTTACTCTCAGTTGTGAATTTAACAGTGTATTGTAGAGTTTAAGAGCATCAATTCTGCAGCCAGGCTACTTGTCTAAGCTTTCTACTTGCTATCTGTGTTCGAATTATTTAACCTCCCTTCAGTTAGTTTCCTCATCTCTGAAATGGGTATCATTGTACGTTCACTGTAGAGCTGTTGCCAGGATTAAATGAGTTGCCAGATGTAAACCATTTAGAACTGTGTCTGACCTACAGAAGGCTTGATAAATGTGAATAATTTTGATGATTCTTTTAATCCTCTCCCAAGGGTTGATTTAAAACAATTCATTTAATATTATTTTATTATGCTTTCAAATCACAATATGGTACATCAAATATACACTAAGAGCCTCAAGTACTATATTATTCTATTTAAATGAAAATTTCAGAATATTTAATCAATACTTTAAATAATTCTTTTTCATTACGTAAAGAAGACAAATCAATAGTTAAAATGACATTTTCTTCATCTACGCCACAAATATTCTAATGAACTCAAAGTATTTAATATACATGCTACAGGAAGCATATAAGTCTAATACAATAACTTTCTTTCTCATTCCCAGGGTGCTTGTGATGTTTAATTGGTTAACATTTGAAAAGCTCTGTGTGGATAAAAGTGTTACATCTTCATTGTTAGTAACAAATGATCAAGTTTGAAAGAACATATCGAGAATATTTTACAAAGGAATTGTATTTTATTGTAATTTTTGCTTTTCAACTTTGTAGAAAATTGCCATTAACTGTATTCTCCGAATAGATAAAAGCAGAGCACTCTCACTGGAAATAGCTCAGTTAACACAGTGATAAATGGAAGGACTTTGACTAAGCCACCCCAAACCAATGCCTTTCACTTTTGTTATTACTGAAGTGAAGATAATTATACTTAACCCTTGCCTACTTAATGCAGACATGAAAATAAATACTCCTGTAAGGTAATGTTAGCTTTGAGTTCTTTGCAGGACAGTGCAACTTACAACTGTCACAATTATTGTTAGGTCGGAGTTGCTGAAGAAACTGGACAGACCCAGAGAGCTAAGGAGAACAGGGTTTATTAGTGGGGAATAAGAGGGAAAGTGGAGCCAACCAAGGGAGGTTGGGGAGCCAACCAAGGGAGGTTGGGACTCCCTTCATTGTTTTTAGATCAGGGTTTTTAAACCCCAAAACCTGTGAAGGTTATCAGAATTTGATTGGCTAGAGCTGGTTGCTGGGTGCAGGCTCAAGTTAAAGCTGCTTCCTGTTATGCCGGATAGGCAGACCCCAGACCCTAATCTTCATCTGTTTTTCCTGGGTAGAGTCTGCAGGCAGCTTCCCACGGTGCTATTTTCTAGCCTGGTGGTTGTCCATTCCTCCTAGGCCTGCCTAGGTCTGTCAGTTATCGCTCAGTGACACCACATTCCCCAGGTATTTGGTGCAAGGGTGTTGAAGCAGTTAGAGTCTATGCCCACAGCACTGACTGCAGAGCTAGGCTATCTCCTCTCTACCCCCTCCGTCCCCTCATACACAGAGCAACTGGGACAGCACAACAAATTGGAGAATCCCTGACCTGCGAAGGCCCCAAGAGACTAGCCCAACACTTCTGTTCCCCAGAAACAAGTAGTCCACTTTGAAAACAAAATTGTTATTGTAGATGTTAAATGGGTGAACTGTATGGAATATGGACAATATAGAAATAAACTGTTTTTAAAAACCAGCTTACATGAACAAATGTGTTTGTGGTGTACAGAAATGTCTGCTTCTGCAGCCATTCTCTAACCTGAATGCTAAACCGACTTCACTGACCCTGTTCTCATTCCATTTGTGGTCTTTGATGGACTGCACAATGCAGTGATGTTGGTCAGACAAGGACCCCTGATGATCTTTCTTAAGAGCTAATGGCAAACAGCAAAGAATATTTAGGCTTTTCTCTTTTTCAGATGGCATTAACTTCTCAGGGGTTCTGAGAGGGTCTCATTGACTCATGAAACTTTCCTTTCCACCATTTCCCAATTCAATTTCTTACTCAGTCCCTAGCTGTTGGTTTCTGACATTACATTTAGGAGCTCCATTCTTTTAACTCAGTGGTTCTCAACGGAGTGTTCTTTATGGGACATTTAGAAATGAGAGACATTTTGTATCACTACCATCTATTGGAGCAGGGACCAGACATGCTGGTAATTGTCCTGCACACGCAGTCAGTCATGCAGAACAAAGGATTATCCTACCCCAATTGTCCAAATCGCAGGTGGTGAGAGCTAACTGACAGAGTCTAGTTTAAGACTGATTTCTTTTAACTCATAAATACCAGAGTTGTCATTGTCACTCAGGACTCACCATAAGTTCTACATTCGTTCCTTACAAGTAGTTTCAGTGTGTAGACTGGTAAGATGGTGGAAAGAGAACCTGTATATGAGTTTCCTGGAAGTAATACTTTAATGGGGGCAAAGAATATGGAATGAAAACAATCAGTAGTGGATTGTTTTCTTTCTACTGTTGGTTGGCTGACCCACAGCAATTTTTTTTTTAAATTACAGTTTATATTCAATACTATTCTGTACCAACTTCAGATGCACAGCAGAGTGGCCAGACAACCATTAACTGCATAGAGTGGTTCCCCCAGCACTTTAAATACCCACCTGGCCCACACATTAACCACAGGAATTTCTCACCCTCTTCCCTCTTGTCTCCTTTCACTAAAGAGGCTGGAAAAGCTAATTTACTCTCCCAGTTTTCCTTGCAGGTGAGTGAACATGTGATAATACACCAACCAATGAAATGTAAAGAAAAACCTACCTGGGGTGGGAGTTGGGGCTTCAGGTAAAGTGTTGCTTTCCTAGCGCAAGGGATGGTTGGTGTCCCTTCTCGTTTTCCCTCTGAGTATGGGTGTGACGTCCAGAGCCATCTTTCAGAGTAAGATGAAAATCATGTTGAAGAAAAGTACATTGAATATGGTGAAGGAAAAGAATAGAAAGAGTCTGAACCTCAGCATATGCTTTTTTATATTTAAAATTTTTCATCTGAGGATACATTTATTGCTTTGAGAGAGAGAGAGAGAAACATTGATCAGTTGCCTCGTGTATACACCCTGACTGGGATTGGACCCTCAACCTTGGCATTTGCCCTCACTGGGGATCACTGGGAGAATGCTCCAACCGAGCCACCTGGCCAGAACCTCCAAATAATCCTGGCAACTGCTACCTTTGATCTTTTTATGTAGAATAAACTCTTTATTGATTTGAGCCAGTTAGTAGTCTTTCTATTTCTCATAGCTAAACATATAACCAACAATATAGACTCAAGGGAAAATTGCCTATGTATGCATAATTCTTTGTATGCCTACCCTGCTTCTTCACAGAATATTTTGTCAAACAGGATCACCCTACTCTGTGCCTCAAAGAGTAGCCAAGCCTGACAAGGCTAATGCAATATTTGTTGAGAGTATACTACTTAAAAGGTAATATAGAAGAAAAAATGAGAAAGATACAATATTTACCTCAGTGTGCTTAGATTTTGAGACAAATAAGGGAGACAAATGATTTTACAAAATTATTCTGATTTGGTTTATATTAGAGCTAGTAAGAGAATCAATTTGGAAACCATAGAACATGAGTTGGAAAGCATAGAACGAGGTCCACGTTAGAAGCCTTACTGCAATGGACACGGAAAGCTTGGAACTATGGTTGGGGAGAGGCTGACAACAGAGGTATGTGGGACGTTATGCTATCACTTAGGGCAGTGTCCACATCACAGGCTGGTTTGAAAGACACCACTGCTCAGTGTCTGGACTTAAGATAGAAGGCAGAGCTTCTGCGTTATCAAGGATACTCCCTTTTATACTTGAAAAATTGGCCTTTCAGCTGGTTTCCTACATTTTCATGATCCTGGTTGCTAAAATCCTCTATTGTAATATTAAAATTTGATTAAGCATCTGTGGTGAGGCAGGAAGTGTTGCTCACTGGTCAGGAGTGCATCTCTGGCTTCAAATTCTGGCTCTGCTACTTACAAATGTGAATTGTTCTTTGGCAAGTTACTGAACATATCTATACCTTAGTTCAGTTGTCTGTAAAATGGGGATAAAATTCATACTACTTCATAGTACTGTTGGAATGATTAAATGCAATAATTTACATTAAGTGCATAGAAGAGTGCTTGGCATGTAGTAAGTGCTCAGTAAATATTAGCTTTATGTATACAGCATTGAGTCACACCACTGGGAATGCAAAGAGGGACACAAAGAAGTTAGGACCATAATCTTTCCACTTAGGGGTTTAACAGTATTAAGAAAAAGATAGGAATTCAGTTTGTTAGAGTTACCTAGGAGAAGGGGCCTAAATGTAGCACCTCTAACATGTAATACCTGGTCTGTATGTGCCTCATGCTAGGTTTTATACTGATGATTTTTAATACTTACACATATGCCTATACTGCCCACCCCCCAAACCCTTCCCTGCTGCTAATGTGAAGCTAATAGTACAATTGTAGCGCAGGCTGAATAATTTGACCAAGGCAGCTGGGAGGTAAGCTTTGGACACAAACCCCTTGAACAAGGTAGCATCAAATCTTTTGGGGACTGGGGAAAGAGATGTTCAAAGAAGATTGGCAGTGGCTTATAACAGCACCAAAAAAAAAAAAAAAAAAGAAAATTTTAAGTGAAATAGAAAAAATAAAACTAGGAAAACAGGATTCAGTCTAGGTTAGGAATGCTTGGAGAAAACTTATTGGACCATTTTAAACTGTAAGGAAAAAACTCCAGTAATTCAATTTTAACCTAACAGAGAATAATTGAGCAAAATATATGAATGGCTGGTCTTTGTCTTTATTATTTTCATAAAGGTACCAATATTTTTTC
Organism: Anoura caudifer; assembly: GCA_004027475.1. Taxonomy (NCBI): domain Eukaryota; kingdom Metazoa; phylum Chordata; class Mammalia; order Chiroptera; family Phyllostomidae; genus Anoura; species Anoura caudifer. Next base: position 578,362 of record PVKU01000274.1, on the reverse strand, counting down.
TTTATCAACATTGCGTATAGTTTTATATAAATGTGTTGTTAATCTCAGTACTCAGGAATGTTTGTATCACAACTTATCTTATAAATGTATGAGTTTTCTAAGATTGGATTACATCATTACACCCACATAAATATGTAAACTTCATGCTTCATTTATTTAACACAAGATCCAGTTACTAAAACATCCTTTGTTCCTTTTGTTTTCCACCACATGATATTGTTTAGAGGAGTGTTTTTGTTCCAAGCACACAAGACATTTTTTTCAATAAACAGGAGTTTATTTTCCTTGTGAGGATGTGGGTTTTCTATTTGAAGCATTAGAAAAGCCACTCTCTGGGACTTAATGTTTTTGCACTGAGCTCTTCAGGCAGTTGTTGAAGGGGGTGGGTACCCGGCAACTTTAAGTGTTCCAGTAGCCAAGGGTGGGGAAGTCCCTTCTTTGTATTTCCTCCTTTCTCTTGCCCTCACAGGAGAAGTTTGTGGGACCACAAACAGGTCCCTTTGACTCAGTCATGAGGAGGGTCGGTGGACCTGTGACAGCCCCCTACCTGTTTTCACTACTTCTATTTGTGGGTGCACAGTCCAGGGCAGAGGGCAGAGCACAAAGGAAGGCAAAGCTGACTAGTCAGCACCCATTCGGAGATGTAGCCACAGAACTTCATTGTTCTTCTTGGAAAAGCATAAAGGTGTGCCTCTCTGTGATTTTGCATCTTTCTTTAGCACATTTGAAGCTAGAAAGGAGAAAGACAAGATAGATGAAAGTGCTGATGAGAAACTGTGTAAAAGCATTGTCATTGGAGTTTCAGAGAAATTCTATTGTAATGAATTGAAAAAGGATCATTGAAACCAGTTTTTTCTTTTAAAAGTATTTTTTGTCATTTATAATAAGATTTGAGATTGCCTATTTTTGTATACTGCAAAGATGATGAAAAGAATTTTTAACAACCAAAAGACTACTAAGCATACTTTTTTTTTAAAGCAGACTAGAGGGTTTTGCTTGTAAGATCCACAAACATGTTAATGTTAATTCAATTGGTGGTAAAGTTGTTATTGTAAAATGGAAACCAAAGGAAAAAAAAAGCAAAAGAGTAGTTTTCTACATTTTTGTGTGATAGAGGAAAAGAAAACTAAGAAACTTTGCAGGTAATTAGCATGCTACCATAGTTCTGTAATTAACATTTTACATTTGATATGCTTTTAAATACCTATAAATGGGGAGGCATATTCTATAAATAAATAAATACATACATACATACATAGGTTAACTCTGCTTTTTTCCATTTTGATGTTTTATAATGAAAGGCTTAAATTATTTTTACTTAAAAATTAAATACAAATGTAAGAACCTTGATTTACTATGTATTTGTAGTAAATTAATATAGTATGGGGTGGGGGAGAATGCTGCCAGTTTTCATCTTTTTCTTCTCTCTTTGAATTGACTCCTTTGATAATGGAAGTTGGCGATTTTGATGCTCAACCTAAGTACTCTATATAAATGCATTTATATCTCCATTGGTAGTTAAAAGGGAAGAATCAATGATTAATTTTCTTTATTTTCAGGAGTAAGGAATGATTAAAGTTAGGAAGATGTGTGTATCCATGTATGCACATCCATGACCAGTTTTATAACTATTCCCCATGATTCTGCAGGTAGTTTATTCCATCTCCCTATGAAATATGCAAGTGATTAGGTTTCTCATATTTGGCATAATAAAATGTTTTTTGAGGAAGTGGGGGAGGACTTCTCAGCTTTTAGACATTAAGTGGTATGGCAACATGGGAGCCTATGTGAAATTTCCTCTTCTGTTCTCGAGGTTCATGAACAAACATAGATGGATTTCTAATATCAGGATTAAAGGACATTTGAGTGTCAAAAATACATGTGGCACTGTGCAAGAGTGTGTGGAGAGAATCAACAAGTTATGGTCTCCAGGTCCCTGAGGCTCATAATCTAAAAATACAACCTGCCCATCTCCAGCTCTCAGAAGCAGTCAGTGCTTGTGTAACTACTTCTAGGGCTTGGACCACTATGTCTGTGGCCCTGCCAGCCGGCAGACTTGCAGAGAAGGCAGATGCCTTTCATGCTTTCATCTATTCATTATTTTTCTACTAGGCTCATTTATTGTTAAACCGAAAATTATCCTTTAAAGAATGGCTTGTTATTGTCTCCCTTATTAAATGCTAAGTCAGAAAACAGTTCTTTTGTCGTTGTTGTTGCTAGAATAAACTTTTATATTAAGTAGCTGGCTGGCTTTATAATTGTGCTTTATAGCCATAAAGTAATAATGTAGACAACTACAATAGAGATACAAGACCTCAACACTAAAATTATTTCCATAAAGACAAATGCCATATAATTTCACTTATATGTTGAATTTAAAAAACAAAATAAATGAGCAAACAAAACAGAAACAGCTTCATAGATACAGAGAACAAATTGATGGTTACTAGATGGGAGGAGGTTTCGGGGGATGGGGGAAAAAAAGGTGAAAGGGAGTAAGAAATACAAATTATGTCAGTTATGAAAATATCATGGGACTATGAAGTACAGCATAAGGAATACAGTCAATAGCATTGAAATAACTCTGTGTGGTGTAAGGTGGGTACTGGACTTATTGGGGTGATTACCTTATATATGTGTGTAAATATTATGTTGAACATGTGACACTAATATAATGGTGTATGTCAACTGTAAAAAAGTATTTCTATAGATTTCATGCTTGAAGATATTTTACTACTCAAATCAATTTTAAGGAGCATTTTTTCTCCTTCAATTAATATTTTACTGGACCAGAGTTTTGCTCATGTGCTTATGGCTTTCTCATTTGAAGGACATCAAAGTTCTCCACATTCTGCCCTCCTACTTCCAGACTTACCTTGATGACTGCAATTTGCACAGCCAATCCTGGATGTCATGAAATTGCAACCAGAGAGCTGCTGCTGTGATCAGCATCTGTGTCTTATGTAAATGTGTTTATCTGATTAGGATTGGACACCTGGGAGTGGAGAGGGCAGGTACATTTTGTTGGAAAGAAATGAGGAAAACTGAGAATGTTTATGACCACAGGAGTCCTCCTAGGCAGACCTATGAGACCAAGCAGGGCTTCTACCCTGAGAAGGGGAGGAAGATGCTGTAAGGGTCATTAATAAGAAGGCAAAAAGTGCAGAAAAGATTTGAAAGGCTACACAAGGTCATCTATTTTACATTTTTGACCAGAGAAGACCATATCTAGACACTACACTGAAAAAAGATCTGCCAACTTATGACTTTGTAAGAAGTAAATGAGCAGGCAATTCATGCAAATTTATTCTAACTACAAAATGAATTTTGAAAAGCCCAGAAGTTTAGAAATATAAAAATGTGCTTAATCTAAGTCTATAGAATGTTTAAAAAGTATAGAAGGTAAGCCTAAGGATGGCATGCCAAAATAAAATTACAAATAGTGAGTCCAACTAGGGGAGGCTTGAGGTGGGCTGAAAATGCAGGGAAAGTTATGAGGGGGGTCACATAAAAGACCTGAGGACTTGTTAGGATTTAGACAAGCAAAGTGGGAAGGAACTGCTATATTCCACAAGGTGAAGAAAGCATGAGAAAACACAAGACCATAGGGTTTTCCATAGCATATTTTAGGGAATGAAAGGTGAGTACCACAGAGTCTTTTCAGTTGGGCAACTCAGATGGGAAGGGCACATGTGGTAGTTGTGTCTGAACATGCAGTTGAAGAGTTTGCACTTTCTGGTGGTACCACAGAACAAGTGATATATGTATGTATAGATAGAGGCATTTAAAGTAATCATGCTTTTCATAATACACCTTTCACTTACCATTTTAATGTTACTCGCTTATGCTCTGTAATCTGTGAAAACTACACAGGATGTGAAAACAAAGGGTGGAGTGAGATGATGAGTATTTATTATATGCCTGCCAGGCACAAGTAAATACACATATTTTAAGGTAATGAATTAATTACTAAGTGTATGACTTATGCAAGTCAATGTTTCTGTGACTCCATTTACTATTATATAAAATAAGGATAATAATATCCCTACAACTATGTACCTATCTATCCACCTACATATCTAATGGATCAGGGAATTCTGAAGGGAGAGGCTCAACAAATATTTGTTCAGTGGATACTTGAATGGGCTATTTTGAGGACTAAATGAATTGAGTAATAACTGAGAAAATTATATTTTATAAACAGCAGAGCAATGTGTAAATGAGGAAGGAATCTCTTCTCTCTGTTTTCTTCTCAATTCTCTATTGAAATTGCAGAAGTCCTTATCTGCAGTTTTGCTTTCTGCAGTTTGTTACCTGCAGTCAAATGGTTTGAAAACATTAAATGGAAAATTCCAGGAATAAACAGTTCGTAAGTTTTTAAAAATACATTTAATTAATTATGCTATTATAGTTGTCCTATTTTTTCCCTCTTTTTCCCCCTCTGCCCTGTACTAGCCCCTACCATCATTCCCCAAACTTAGTTCATGACCATGGGTCATACATATAAATTCTTTGGCTTCTCCATTTCCCATACTGTTCTTAACCTTCCCCTGTTTATTTTGTACCTACCATTTATGCTTCTTATTCCCTGTACCTCCATGTGATCTCTATTTCTGTGAATCTGTTCTTGTTCTAGTTGTTTGCTTAGTTCGTTTTTGTTTTGTTTTAGGTTCAATTGTTGATAGTTGTGAGTTTGTTGTCATTTTACTGTTCATATTTTTTATCTTCTTTTTCTTAGATAAGTCTGTTTAACATTTCATATAATAAGGGCTTGGTGATGATGAACTCCTTTAACTTGACCTCATCTGGGAAGCACTTTATCTGCCCTTCCATTCTAAATGATACCTTTGCTGGGTAGAGTAATCTTGGATGGAGGTCCTTGCCTTTCATGACTTCAAATACTTCTTTCTAGTCCCTTCTTGCCTATAAGGTTTCTTTTGAAAAATCAGCTGATAGTCTCATGGGAACTCCTTTGTAGGTAACTGTCTCCTTTTCTCTTGCTGCTTTGAAGATTCTCTCCTTATCTTTAATCTTGGCTAATGTAATTATGATGTGCCTTGCTGTGTGTTTCCTAGGTTCCAATTTCTTTGGGACTCTCTGAGCTTTCTGAACTTCCTGGAAGTCTATTTCCTTCACCAGATTAGAGAAGTTCTCCTTCATTATATTTTCAAATAAGTTTTCCATTTCTTGCTCTTCCTCTTCTCCTTCTGGAACCCCTATGTTTTTTGGATGTTGAAACATTTAAAGTTGTGCCAGAGGTTCCTAAGCTTCTCCTCATTTTTTTGAATTCTTGTTTCTTCATTCTGTTCTGGTTGAATGTTTATTTCTTCCTTCTGATCCAAACCATTGATTTGAGTCCTGGTTTCCTTCCCTTCACAGTTGGTTCCCTGTACATTTTCCTTTATTTCACTTTTCATCACCTTCAATTTTCCACTATTTTGTGACCAAATCCAACCATTTCTGTGAGCATCCTGATTACCAGTGTTTTGAACTGTGCATCCGATAGGCTGGCTATCTCTTCATCTCATAGTCATATTTTTTCTGGAGCTTTGATCTGTTCTTTCACTTGGGCCATACTTTTTTTTTTTTTTTTTGGTTTCAGAGCGCTTGTTAAGTAGTAAGGGGGGTAACCTTAGGTATTCCATAGGGCAGGACCACCCACATCACTGCTGTGGAGCTGTATGTAGGGGAGGGGTCTGAGAGGGAACAATGCTGCTTGCTTGGCTCTCCTCAGACTTTCAGTCACTTCTTCTGCTGCCCACAATCAAATTGGGCCCTTCTGGTGCTGATTCCCAGGTGGGTGGGTTTGTGTACATTCTAAGACCCTGTGGGTCTCTCCAACAAACTCTCCTGTAAGACTGCGAGTTTCTCCTGACACCTCAACCCCCACAGGTTTTCACAGTCAGAGGTTTTGAGGCTTTATTTCCCTGCACTGGAACCCCCAGTTGCATGGTCTGTCTCACTCCCCAGTTGTTCCTCTTGGTTTATCCGCACACAAATGTGGGACTACCCGCTCTGCCAGCTACTGCCTCGCCCAACCCGGTCCTCCAGCTGCTGCCTTGTGATGATTCCTCTCCACCTTGGCTGCTTGTCTCCTCCCCCCTATCAGTCTGGATGAATATTTCTTCTTTAACTCCTTAGTTGTCAGAATTCCAAACAGTTCAATTTTCTGGCAGTTCTTGTTATTTTTTGTTTTTAAATTTGTTATTGTCCTTCTTTTGGTTATTCGAGGTGGCAAAGTGTGTCTACCTATACCTCCATCTTGGCTGGAAATTCAACAATTCATAAGTTTTAAATTGTGCACTGTTTTTGAATAGCATGATGAGATTTCGTCAGTCTGGATCTGTCTTGCTTGGGATGTGACTTATTCCTGTGTCCAACATCTCTATGCTGTATACCTTCCCTGCCTGGTACTCATTTAGTCACCTTTTTGGTTATTAGATAGACTGTCAGGGTATTGCAGTGCTTGTATTCAAATAACCCTTATTTTACTTAACAATAATAATTTACATGAGTATTGATGCTGGCAAGTCAAATATGCCAAAGAGAAGCTGTAAAGTGGGTCCTTTAAGTGAAGAGGTAAGTACAGCACAATAAGTAAGATACTTTGAGAGACAGACAAACCACATTTATGTAACTTTTATTACAGTATGTTGTTACAATTGTTCTATTTTATTATTAGTTATAGTTGTTAATCTCTTACTGTGCATAATTTATGAAATAGACTTTGTCATAGGTACATATATATAGAAAAAGCATAGTATATACATTCACGCAAGTATAACAACATTTTGATCAACAACAGATTGCATATACGATGGAGGTCCCCATAAAATTTTGATGAATTATCAGCAAAATGTTTGTTTTCAATGTTGAAAGGAAAGGCTGGGCCCAACTAAGATGCTGAATTTTCTGCCAGCTCTGGGTGCTTTAAATTGACAAGGATGTTCACATATGTCCACCTGACCAGTGCCCACCACAGCAGGTGCCTGGAGTTGGTAAGAAAGCAAGTGGAGAGGGCTGGGGAGGAGGGGAGCCCAGCAGCCCACCATGTACCCACCCACACACCCATGCCCTGTAAGTGGCACATGCCCAAACACTTGTGAGAACAAGCTCACTTCTCTTCCTTACATTTCTCTTTAACTGTCTTTCCTCCCAGTCTCATTCCCCACTCCTCCCACTCCTCCCCCTCTCTTTTATTACTTCTCATCTCAAGCTTTACCTTTCTGGGTCTCTTTCAATCTTTGTTCTCCCTTTGTCTTCTTTCCCTCCCTCCCTCCTCCTGATGTTTACTCTTCCTCCAAGGGTGACTTCCTTCACACCCCACCTTCTGTGTGCAGGTGCACACACCCTATCTTTTGTACCATAATTTTACTGTATCTTTTCTATATTTAGATATATATAAATACTTACCAATACACTACAGTTGTCTATAGTATTCACTACAGTAAAATGCTGTACAGGTCTGTAGCCTAGGAGGAATAGGGTACACCATATAGCTTAGGTTCATAGTAGGCTATGCCATCTAGGTTTGTGTAAATGCACTCTATGATGTTTGCACAAGGAGAAGATCAGCTAAAAATATATTTCTCATAATGTATCCTTATCATTCAGTAATGCATGATAAGGTTCAGTACTATCCAAAGTTTCAGATGTCTACTGAGAATCTTGAAATGTATCCCTTGTGGATAAGAGGAAACTACTATGGACTAATTCCTGGATTGAGTAGAGAGTCATCCCCACCTGAAATTGAGGCTACCCACCTTGTAGCAGAAACACTTCCATGGGCCCACCAAATCCATTTTTGTATCTGTGAAATGGCTAAGTGACTTTTCCTTCCTTCTGCAGTAGAGTGAGGCCATGTGACTGAGTTCTAGGTAATACTATGGAGGTGGACATGATATATAAGATAGTCCCTAAAATCTGTAGGAACTGACCCTGAAATTGCCTGCAAAATTCTCCACATTCTGTCTTTATATGTTGGCTGGATAATACCTGAGGACTAAAAAGCTATATCAATTTGCTAGGATAGCTATAAAACAGTGCCATGGACTGGGTGACATGAACAACAGATTTTCTTTTCTCGCAGTTCTGGAGGATAAAAGTCTGAGATCAAGATGTCATAGGGTTGGTTCTTTCTGAGGACTATAAGGGAAGGATCTATTTCAGGCTTCTCTGTTTGGCTCGTAGATGGCTTTCTTCTCTCTGTGTCTTTACATCATCTTCCCTCTGTATATGTCCATGTCCAGAATTCCTCCTCTTATAGGGACATGAGTTATCTTTGGTTAAGACCCATGCTGATGGTCTCATTTTAACTTAATTACCTCTGTAAAGACCCTGCCTCTAAGTACAGTCACAAGCTGAGATTGCTGGGAGACAACACTTAAACATATGACTATTAGGAGGGGACACACATGAGCGTGTAACAAAATCCATGTGTTAAAGTAAGGGGGGTCTAGGTATCCCTGTTTCCCTAACATGCATTGACTATAACATAAGTTAGAAACCATTATTACTTAACTCACTGAGATTGTGATCTTGTTATAGGATGCTGGGATATCTTTAATAATACCAAAACTGGCAACAAGACAAGGGTGCTATATAAATCTGTGGCATTGACTTAATGGTAGGAGGAAGCAGGTAGCAAAGACAGTAACTAATAAAAGATGAAAATGGCAATCTATATTACATAGTAGCTGGGTGAAAATGGTTGGGTAAGATCGTCACCTCTTATATTTTGAAAGGCAAAGGACATCCCTATTGATCAAATAGCTCTACAGGAAACAGTTGGAAAGAATCAACCTGTTAATATATATTGACTATTGGCTAAATTTTGAAAAGTATTTCAAAAATTACATAAGATCTGGAAAGAATTGCCCTCATAGAAAGAAGAAATGAATTGAGTCTAGAAATTTGGGGTCTTAAAGGGTTTGCAAAGGTGACCGATTCTAAGTCCCAGTTAGTAGGACACAAGATTGAAAAAAATTAAAAACCCATTAATATCTAAGCATTTGACAAAGATCAGATTAAGGATGTGTCTTTTTAACCAAGCTTGGTGACAATGAGGTAACTGTCATTAAATTGAAACAGCAAAGCACATAGTAAGGAAAAATCAATAAAGAGTAGTTGAGAATTATGTTTAAAAATAATTTGGGGATGGCTACTTAGCTAATGGGATGAACATGAGTAAAGCAGATCAGAAATAATCTATGCCTTTGAGGAAAATGTGTTACCAAAGAAACTTCAAACTATAGTCTTGGATTACAAAAAAAGAAAGAAAGAAAAGAAAAGAAGAAGGAGGAAGAGGAGGAGAAGAAGGAGAAGAAGGAGGAGAGGAAGAAGAAGAGTAGGGGGAGGAGGAGGAGGAGGAGGAAGAAGAAGAAGAAGAAACTTGACTGTTCAAGCAGTAAGACAACTCTTAGAGTCCCAACTATCTGTAACCAAAAATGGCTTATAAAAACTGTGCAGTCTGCAAGAAAGGAATTTAATTCTCTTAATTAATTCTGTCATTCCAGACATAGCCAAAGAAGATGTTGGACAGGAAGAAGCTCCCAGATGGAAGAGACAATGGCCACTGAGATTTGGAGGCTGTTTGTTACAGCAGTTAGCATAGTCTGACTGATAGAGTCATTGATGCTGTTAGATGATCCTTTTACTCCTTCCCAGTTTATTTCTTTTCACACTCCCTCTGAGCTCATACATTCAATGGATAAACAAAAAATTCAGTCAGCCTACTCTCAGATTTAAGCCTCCTACAAAACCCAATCCCCACACTCTCTGTATATGTAGATTTTCTGAGAAGTAGTCTATTGTATTATTTTAAGTAATACTTTTATGTAGATGACTCTGCTTCTTCAGTTTGACTTCTTTCCTGGATTCCAGACCTAAATTTCTGACTGGTTACTCAGCATCTTTCCAAAATCAAGTTCAATCTGATTTTCAAGTAAGAAATACACAACTGTAGTCATTATCTTGATCTCAAAATCTAGGCTTTTTTTCTCAATTAATAGGACTACAAGTCTTCTTGTAATTCAGCATGACACTTGATGACAGTCAGTTTTCAACCTCTCCCTCTGTCTCCACTCTAATACCTGATAATTTTTCTTTACTGTCTCAATACATCTATTTCTTCATTAATCAAGACCTCCTCAGTGTATCTCTGGCCCATTAATAGTTTTATCTGACTCTAGTCTCTCCCCCTTAACTCTATCCTTTTAATACTTTCAGAAGTATATTTTTAAAATTGTGACTGAATAATGATACTCCTTTTATGAGAAGCAGCTCTGGTAGCATTTCATTATTTACAAAATAAATCCACATTCTTTAACCTAGCATGTAAGAGTCCTTATCCATTTGTCCGAGCCTAACATTTAGTCCCTTCCTCTATGCCCCAGCTACACCAGTCTTCTCTGCATCCCCATCTCTACTTTATACATCCTCCATGACTCCTTTGGGCTGCTAATAAAGGTTCTTTATTACCGTTAATAACTGTCACCTCAGAATCCCTAGATAACTTAAAAATTATACTTTTAGGCCATATCTTTATAGATATTGTGGGCTATACTTAATCTAGTTCACATGGACCATGCAATGAAAGAATCCCTTTTGGGTGTGGATAAGAAAAAAGCAGCATAGTTTCTTGGGTGTTTCTAGAACCGCTGAATCAGAATCTGCAGGGGCAGACTTCCCCTAACATTTCTGATATGCAACAGGTTTGGGAACCACTCATAGGCAAGTTGCGGATAAGAAAGTATCAAATAAGACATTAAATATATACTCCAATAATACTGGCAAGGTATGGAGAAGGGAAATATCATTGCGAAATCAGGGAAGATTTCTTTGAGTCATCGTGTTTACAACATACTAGATACACTAGGATCTGGAGTTTGGAAAAGTAGTCTCCTTATTTGTGTAGGATCTTCATCATTGGGAAGAATGTGAGTAGAAGAAAACTGACTTTCTTAAAGTAAGTAAATTGTTAAATATACAATAAACTTAAACAGCACTCTGGTAAATGCCATATCTAGCAACAAGGAGAGCATGTATGTTCAGGAAACCTATCTTCTCAATGGAAAAGAGACAAAAACACATTGACAAATGATTAAAGCTGGATGGCACAAGGAGGCGAGATGACAAAGGCATTTGTGTCCTACTGACTATGTAAGCCAACTGGCTATCCTGTTGAGAGAGGGGAGTGAGAGAGAAAGGAGCCATTAAGAATTCCAGTCTCTTTGGCCTAGACCTTATGTTCCTGCCTTGAATGAAGAAAGAAAAACAGCAACTGAATAGCTCATAATAACAAATGAACAAGCTGATGGTAGAAAGGACTATGATTTACTGAGAACTCTATGATGAATCGGCCTCTGTATTCTGACCTGATATATGAATGGGTGAATTATATCCATTTTGCTTTTGTTCCTGGCTTCAGTAGTCAGGAAGCCACCCAATGCCATACAGTAATGTAAGGTAAAATGCCACCACCGTGGGAATGTCATTGAGGTACAAGCCAATATTTGGATACAAAATGATTTTCTGTGACATTTTTCTCTTTAACTTTGAGAATAATCATTTCAAGGAATTCCACATCTTGAAAAGGGTTAAAGACAGTGTATTGAAACCAGATCTGATCTGTTTTTCAAGCTGTGCTGTATTTAGAGATATATTTAGTTCTGCAGATGTCTTGAGTTTATCATTGGAATTAGACTTTCCTATCAAAACTAGACACTGCTTCCCAAGGAGCCAGTATAGATAGAGTGCTCAATAGTATTTGGTGGACCATTTTCACATTGCCTTCTACTGTGAAGCTGCGTGGTGGTAAAAAGAGTGAATAGAATTAGTTCTCTATTTGGTCTGGAGAAGCTATCTCCACTTGGCTGTGCAATACAGGTTGTAGACTTTTATTTGGCTATTGCCTTGACTAAGAAAAGTCATCAGGAGTTATATAATTTTGTCAGATTCAATGGTTTGAAAAAGTGTAGAAATCAGAATTAAAAAACATGAACAGAAGAATTATTTATATTCTTTTCAGAGAAGAGGTATTCAAATTGAGAGGGAAATTTGATGAAAAAGGAAAAAAATGTTTAAGATTCTGGTGGTTCAAAATTCTGTAATGAGTCAAGGGGTGGGGAACCAGGATCTGAGAAACTCAAGATTAAATCTGAGGTTGGAATAAACAAAAACAAGGACCATTCTTTTTTTAAATTGGGGACTGGATTTTCAAATGCTGTAGGAATCATTGAGTACAGAAAAAGCCTATCACATATCTCATCTGATTGAACAGATGAATAAAATCATTCAGGGTAAGATGGTTTTCTATAGCTATTATGTCATTTTGTCCAAGTTTTCCCCCAAAGGTGTGATTTACATAACAAAGTTAGTAAAAAATTTCCAGGCCTAATTATCACTTTCAAAATAGAACCTGGAAATCAGCCATTGGTAACTGAAGATTACAGATTGTTTTTAAAAAAGCAAATCTTGAGTTCAGCTCAAATGTTACTTTTAAAACTGGATTGTATTATTTTGCCACATCAAATCAAATGCCTTTTTGGCATAAAAGAAACCAACTCCCAAGCTAATTCATAACTCAAAGGCTGTCATTTTTGGTTATACTAAAGCTTTAACTCTTTTAAAGTTAAAAAAAGACAATTGTGCCTATATTGTTTGTGATGACTTTTTGCCCATGTGATAACCTACACAGTCCTTTCCACTTTGTAAAGACAAAGCTGGAAATCAAAAATATGTTATTTTTCTTCAATCTATGCTCTATTACAGAGACAGTAGAGGAGGAGGTGGTTAAGAGCAGCTACGGGTTGGATTGCCTGCCAACGCTGGCACTCCTCAGCTCTGAGTCCTTGCATACTTTTTAAAACTTCTCTGTGTCTCAGTTCTTTCATCTGTAAAAAGGAATCATAATAGGACTTTTCTCATGAGGTTTGTTAAGAAGATTAAATGAGTCAATTCATGCAAAGCACTTAGCTTAGTGCCTACAAATAGAAATCATTCAGCACATTCTCTACATTGAATTAAGGAAGATTCATACTCCTGTGTATATAAGAATACTTACCACTCCTGATCATACACATACTAAGCCAGTTGAGAATTTTTTTTATACAGAAGTGCTAAAAATTAGTACAAACAATTTTTCAATGTGGGTATGATTTAGGCAATATTCCTGCAAAGTTAAGTAATTTATTTATTATCTTTTAAGATTTTATTTATTTATTTTTAGAGAGAGAGGAAAGGAAAGGGAAAGAAAGGGAGAGAAACATTGATTGGTTGCCTCTCATGTGCAACTCGACCAGGGACTGAACCTACAACCCAGGCATGTACCATGACCAGGAATCAAATTGCCTACCTTTCACTTTACAGGATGATGCTCAACCAACTGAGCCACACCAGTCAGGGCAAAGTTAAGTAATTTAGATAACACTAGCAAATACTAGCGATGTCTAACTTTTCTTTAATAAGAGAGTTTTTTCTCCCTAAAAATAGACTAACATTATTATGTAATTACATTAGTAAATAACAAATATTTTCTGAATTCTTATGGAGGACAATGAATGCACTACACTAATAACTATGAGCAAACGGGTAGTGGTAATTAAGGAAGTTACATATATAAATAAATATATATAACACTGATTCTACTTGATAGGAATGTACAGTATTTTTCAGACTGTAAGACACACTCCCCCCATCTAATTTGGGAGGAAAATTGGGGTGTGTCTTATAGTCTGAATGTAGTGGTGTCTTATAGTCCAAATGTAGGTTACCTGGCTCGCTGTGTGTGTGTGGGGGGAACGGCAGCCCATGTTATTTATGTTATTAAATATTTTGCCACATTTTTGCTTCAAATTTTTTTCCTATTTTCCTCCTCTAAAACCTAGGTGTATCTTATAGTCCAGTGCGTCTTATAGTCCGAAAAATTCATTACTCAGTTTGGGTAATTTATCTCTATTACAAATCATTGAGAATTCAGCATGCTTTAGATTGTACCTTGAGGAAGCAATAAACTCTTTATGCTGAACTACTGAGGTTTTGGAGTTTTCTCCTATAGCAAGAGATAAGTTATTTACATTAACTAATAAAGTTGGTTTCTAAAATCTGTAGTAGGGCTAATAATATGAGATTTGGGACTTCTATTAAGTCTAGTGTTGTTGCTGGGTCCCAAGAAATCCTGCCTCAAGAACAGAACTGGTAAAACTTCTTTGTGCACATTTTGGAATTTTGTTGAGCACCTATTCTATATGCAGTTTTTATGTGAGATATTGGGGATAAAAAAACAAAAATAAGACAAAGTTGCTGTCCTCAAGGGGTTCAGGAGCTAACAGCGGAAGCAGTGACTATAATACAACTGACATTTATTGAGTGACTACTATGCGCCTTGCTTTCAAGGCACATATTTTCAAGGCACTATATTTTATTCCTTCTAAAAACTCTTCTAGGTACTTCTTCTCACACTCATTTTGAAGATGAGAAAAATAGGGCCTAAAGAAATTAAGAAATTTAGGAGCACTTACTAGTACTATTATAGAAAATATACACAAATAAAACACGATGAAATTGAAGCAAATGGAATGCCTGTAATGCCCATGGCTTGCTGAACACACACACACACACACACACACACACACACACACACACGCAAATTTAATCCAAATAATATTACCCTAAAGATAATGTATTATTATCCCCAAGTTGCAGAAGGAATATGAGTCAGAAAGTTAAGTATATTCCCCTAAATCACTAAGTTTGTAGTGGTGGAGTAAGAAATTTAAATATGCGTCTTTATGGTTTTAAAACTCAAGTTCTCTCTACCACATCAAGTGGTCTGTGCGAGGTGGAGGAAGGAGAGAGAACTTTAAGAGATAAGGTAGGATTAGGGTGAATCTTGAGGGTGCTGAGCAGCCATCAAAAGATTTTGGTGGAGGAATATCAGATTTGTTTTAATTAAAGAGCAATTTAGTAGCATTTCAGGAGAATGATTATATCTTGAAAAGCTTTATAAATTAGAGTTATTACACTACTTCCTTTATTGACTTAAAAGCATCACTAAGATGAAGGTCATGAACAAGACGCTTCTTCATCCCTCTCACATGTTGGGACTTAAATTTTTTACTTTCCTTTTTCTTCAGACTTAGATGACTCATGCTCTCATCCTGTCCACTTCGAGCCTAGGTTCCCAGCTTTTATGAGAGTACCCACTACACACCTACACCCTTTTCTATGTGCACTTATTCCATTTTATATTTCCTTTCATATTTATTCCTTGACATTGTTATCCAGATTTGACTATAGATGATATTCTCAAATGAGTGTGGTAATAGAGTTGTATTTGTACCATGATAGTGTAATAAAATGGAATGTGTGGTGATTTTATGGAATTATCAATGTTATATTGTTTATCTAACAGTGTGTTATACTGGTTAAGAGCTAGGGCTCTAGACAAGGATTGCCTGGTTAAGAATCCTGCTACCTAACATACTAACTGTTAAGCACTTTGCTCAAGGTTATTTAACTAAATAATTGGAAGATAGTAAGCCACTTGCTATAATAAAGGAACACACACAGAGTGTAGAATGGGAGCAAACTCTAGCTGAGTGCTTACAGTGCAAACGGTATGCTAGACACTATGCTGCATGCTTCATATATCTCACTGCATTTAATAAGAACATGGCAGACCTAGTGTAGCTACCTGCTTTGTATGTATACTCCTGCACTGAATGAGAATCTGGGGGACTTGGAGGGTGGGTATTATTTCTCAAAGTTGACCTCTGTTTATTACTTTCCTTAACTTTATAAGGATAGTGATAGTAAGTATCTCTTACAATTATTATGAGGATAAAATGAATCAATCCATTACTATATGCCTAGTGTGTACTAAGCTCTCAGTCAATGTTAACTATTACCTGATGAATCAAGAAGTAATTCAAAATAAAATCTCCTGACCTCTGAGACAGAATGACAAGGTATGAAAGGGCAATATTCATATAGAGATAAAAATGAAAGAAATTCAGCAGAGAGAAAACAGAACCTTTTTTCCAGCTGGTTTATTAGATTAAAGTAGAGAAAACTGACTAGCTGCAAAAACTGTGCTGTGTATCTCTGACCACAAGTACAAAAATAGCACTGTTTTTAGATTTAAACATTCTTGATAATTTATTGAAAAATCTTATAAAATGAATATTTTAAGCAATTATATGTTCACTGATTAAACCACAGAAACTAAACTTTAATGAAAGAAAATCAGCTTAATTCTTAAGTGTACTAATCTAATGGAATCCAAGTCAGAAAATGCTAAATTTAAATTCTATGAAAATGAAAAATAAGGAGATGAAATTGCTTGTAAATATCAATTGAATGTCACTTCAATTTTTTAACTTGTTTTATGTATGTAAATAACATTCATTTGCATAAGGAGAATATTAGTTAGATCAAAATGCAACCCTATCAAGAAAAATTTACAGGAAAATCATCTGTAGAAAGAGAAAGGGACAGTGCTCATCAAATCAGACTGAGTTGAAAACATGAGTGCTCTAGCTGTCAAACATGGCATTCCTCTAATTAAATATTAGAATAATATTCAGATTTTCCCCTACTAAATATTAAAGTGATCCTTGACAAATCTCGGTGGTCACATTGTTCAGTTTCCCTGTGCTGAGCCATGGTCCAGTAAGGGTTCTGTTTAAACTTGTCTTTTTTCTTGATTATACCTTACTGGGTCAAAAATACCAAATTACTCAGCTTTCCCTCTTGAGTATTTAATACCTGTTTAAATCCTCACATACTGGTAACTTTAATTTTCTTATTTATTGGATGTCTAATTGGGGAAATTTCAGAGATAGATTTTACATTATATTTTCAAAGATAAATTTCAAACTACAATGGAAAATTTGGGTTAATTTTCTTCTTTCTTCATGTCTAGATTCTTATGCTGATTCTGCACTTGCAACCATTTCTCAAATATAGTTAATCAAGTTGGGGAAGAATGAAACCCAGAGTTCTAAAAACTAAATGGCTGGTTATGGGTTGGAGACAGTGTAAGTGTGGAGATGGTTCTACCTGTGAATCCTAAAAAAAAACCTAATAAATTAAAAAAAAAAAAAAAGGATTCAGGAGATCCAGTAATGAGGAATTACCGGTCCCCCTCCCCAGCCAGGTAACTTTTAGGAGTCAATGGTAATTAAAGATGATTGGCTTATAATTTTTTGCCCTTTTTCCTAGCATCAACAAACGTCTGTTTGGGAGGTGGTGGTGGAAGGAAGGTCGTGTGCCTGCGTCAGTGAGCATGTGAGCACATACGTCTGTGTGAGAGAACCAAGGCAGAACCTGCGTGAAGGTTCCCCAGGGACCTTTCTTTGTGAAGGTTTAAATCTTGAGAGATATGTCTCAGGTGCACTTGACATGCAAAGAAAAAGTCCAAGTTGCCAGAATTTTAAGAATTCTTTGGCTTCTGTTTTTATTCCATTCTGAATACCATTAACCCTTTAGGAATGAAGTTTGCTGAAGTCTGTGCAGGCTGATGAGTTATTCTTATGGAAATTAAAAGGTTAGTGTGGCAAAGGTGGATAGGCACACTCACTCCATCCCTTCCTCTCCTGGGTTCCAGTAATGCTCTGAGTTACATATGGAGGTCTAGGACTGAAGGGCATCCACAGCGAAGCCAACAGAGAGGGAGCAGCTCCTGGAGAGGACAAAGCAGTAAGAACAGGCTTCTTACTGCATCCGGAGCTCAGAGAACACCATTTTCCTGAAAGAGGAAGCAGTGACTCCAGAGAACTCCTGGATTCTTTTTAATACTTCAATGCTGGACCTACTGCTGGTTGCTGGGCAACACATTTCCACACATGCTTCCCAGGAAGCACCTTACCCCTACAGACATAGACATCTCAGGCTCTTCTATCTTTCTGTGCATAGGTCAGAGACTATAAATTTGGAGAGGAATGTTGCCCTCAACACTCATTTAAAGATACTGTAAATTTTCATGGTAAAAAGTTATTTTGAAGATATCGCTTGTCAAATATCACTTTCTCAGTGAAACCTTCTCTGGACACTTTATTTATAATTGTAATATCTCCCCTAGCCACATTCCTTAACTCTCTTCCCTAATATATTTCTCCATTATACTTATCACCTGTATCATGTATTATATATTTTACTTATTGATTTTACTTATTGATTCATTTCCCAGATGGAAACATAGCTCCATGAGGGCAAAGATTTTTCCTTTTTTGTTTTTTTCTTTTTCTTTTTTCTGACTACTCTTTATCCCAAGTGCCTAGAACAATGTCTGTGTCCAGTGATCATTCGATAAATATTTGCAGATGACAAACAAAAGTGCCCTGTTCCCTTCTGCCAATGCACAAAGCATCCAGGTGAGTCTCAGTCTCACAGGGAAAGCTCCTTCTTGAATGTTGTTTTGAATCACTCAATCCAATTTTGAGAGTCGTGATTTTCGCAACAGTTTTTGCATACTACAGGAAGGGTGCAGTATCCCCAATTGTTTCCTTTAGCAAATACTGCCTTGTGTGCTGCTCTGGCTCCCTTGGTCTCTTGGGTTCCTCTCCGCTGCTCCAATACCCGCTATTGCTGAAGGCAACACACTAGTACAACCATTGTTCTGGCTTTCCCTTCATTGGTCTCAGTCAGAGGTGCCACTGCTGGAACAGTAGATAGGTTTCATTTTTTTTTTTTAACTTCCCTGGGGCTTTGTCCCCTGCCTTCACCAATGTTGCCTTCATCATCATTTTGGCCACCACCCTCATCAATGTTCTCTTTTCTTTCCTCCCAGAGTCAATGGATACTTCTCTGTTTTTGGAGAAACAAATAAACAAAAACTCCAAACTAAAAACTGTTCCTAGAAGGGCATGTGCCTGGATTCTATAAGCTCCCACTCTTACTGTGATATCCTGGGGAACTGAGAAAATAAGAAGTCCAAATTAGCTAGGTCCATTAATAGTTCCGGGCCTGCTGGTGGATTTTTGTATGGAAGCACATCACAGGCTTCCTCCCCAGACATGTAATTGCAGCTCTCTCTTCAGCCCCTTTGGCCCTGGTCTTCCACTGTGAATCTGGTACTTGGAATTATTTCTGGTTCTGGAATTGATCTTTGGGCTTAATGCTTTGGGCTGTTTGGCCCAGATCTAGGACTTTCAGACTCCTTTGGCCACAACCTCACACTAGCCCTGTTATTCTTAGAGCTGAGGAGGTTGAATCCAAAGGATTTCTGTTTTAGCTTTTCATTCCCTATTGAGGATACCCAGTTTTTCAACCAGGGCAGATGGGGAATGGGCAATGAGAAGCCAAATATCTTGACCCATGAGTCCTGGAACACTGGATTTGCAGAAACACAGCTGACCCCAAGAAGATTTAAACACATACTCTATAGATGCATGATGCTCACAACGACCATTGCCTCAGACCAACTTTCAACAGGTGGGAAAACTTTTCTTCTACAATGAGGCCTAAAGTATGAGACCATCTACTTAAGCACATGAACAATGCCTAAGAAACTCTGCCTTCTCCTGTCCAGGGCAACATTTGACTCTCCTGCAGATTAGCTGGTGGGGGAAGCCAGAAAGATTCCTTTGGGATTCAATATGTCCTTGGAATAAGGCACTTCTTATAGCTAAACTCTCCCCATAGGATCTCTCAACCTGGGAGCACATGGCATATGTTCAGTATCAGGAGCAGACTTAGGGGTAAGGAGGAATGCTATATTATTCTATCGAACAGCAGCTCCAGGGCAGGTTGTGGGAAGGTGCGGGTGGGCAAGGGATTGCTCACATATCACATGTCCCCCAGAAAGTCTTGATGTCATCAGGGCTAGAGTGTCAAAAATTCCCTCTTTCTATATAGAAACAAATGCAGTCTCTTGCACATTCACTAATCTACATTTTAAAATATATGCAGGCAAAGATTTACTGAGCACTGACTATGCACACAGTGTTGGGCTGGGAGAGCTGGAACTTATAATAAACAAGACCTGTTTTCTGATTTCCTAAGAGATTACTGTCTTTTGGGGGAGACAGATAAGCACAGAAATAACACAAAATGGTATAAAGGGGCAAGGCAAGTGATGAATGTGGAGATGAGAATGGAGGTAGCCAGCAAAAATTTCTAATTTTGAGCATTAGTGTTACAGTACATATGGCTTTTATTTCTTTTGCAAAAGGAAGAATAAAAATTCTATGATCTTTTTTTATAAGACTATTAAGCTAAACTACTTCCAACAACTTAGAGAAATTTGGTTATTCATGAGAATAACACCTTTTCTAAAAGAAATAAAGTTAATTTTCTACTCTTCTGCAAAGGAGGTCATTAATTATACATTTTAGATTTCATCAATTTCAGTTAGATGAGACTAACATTCTAACTAGATGTCAAGGAAGAAATAATATTAAATTAAATACACTGGAAGACAATAAATGGTTATTAAAAACATAATTCTGTTACTCTCATAATTTTTTTCACTCGGGCATCTAATTAAAGGCCTGAGTTTCACATTTAGGCAGTCATGTCAATGCATAGCAATCCTGTGAGCTTTAAACAAAAGCTTCTAAACCATTGAGTCATTTCCAGATTAAGGACAGATGGATGGCATTTTTTTTGAACACTTAAAAAAAAAAACAAAATCAACAAAAACACTGGCATACACAGTAGTACCATCCTTCTGCAAAAAAAAAAAAAAAAATTAAAATTAAAATCAACATACCTCTTATTCTGCTCCCACTAGGAATTTACTGTTTTTAAGATAGAGACTTTGTCCTGAGGAAGTTTAATACATATGATTTTGTGTTTTGGTGATTCTCATGGACAACAAATGTAGGAAATGAAGGAAGGAAAAGCAAAAGACTGTTTGGCATTCTGGGTGATTCTCCCAGTTTGCTGTTCTGTATTCATCATCTTCTACTGGTTTTCAGAAATTGCCCCTGTTTGGACAGTCCCCTATGAGGAGAAACAGAAGCGACACCATGCTCCCCTCGATGCTGCATGGGGCAGCCAGAGCCATCTTTCATTTTTCACATTATTTTCTGCTCACTTGGCCCACATTCACAAATGGAGATCTGTTTCTTTTTTAAATTCTTTTTTCTCAAGGAATCCAGTAAAAATTTTAACCAATAAATGCAATTTCATTGCTTTTATTAAGCCTATGGATGGGGGGGCATTCACTTTCCAATGAAGATTAAAGTTAACAGTATGGAAGAATTTAATTTTGGGGTTAAAATAGTTTCTTTAAACTCTTTGACTTCACACATCTGGAGGGAAATCTGAATAGTTCCTACAACTATACGATGAAAGATTGATACATGTGCATTGCATTTGTTTGACCCTGCTTTTTCATCCTACGGGATGGCAAAGCAGTGAAGACCCAAAAGAGGAGTGGGATGAACTTATCACAAAAGTTAAGATAGTAAACAACACGCTGATCTTTAGTTTTGCTCCTTCGTGAAATACTCAGGCTGGTCATACGTATTTTCACTACATTTTTGCATGTCATTATTTTGTATTCATTCAGTCTCTGTTAGATTCTTTCTCTCCCAGTTAGACTTTGAGTGTTTTAAGAGGTGTGGTTACTATCTCCTACTTCCTGTTTCCTTGTGTAGAATCTATTCCAGTATTCCACAGATAGTAGCTGTTTAAAAGATAATTATTATGAGACCTGGCTGGTGTAGCTCAGTGGATGGAGTGCCGGCCTTTGAACCAAAAGGTCTCTGGTTCGATTCCCATTCAGGGCACATGCTTGGGTTGTGGGCCAGGTCCCAGTAGGAGATGTGCAAGAGGCAAGCACACATTGATGTTACTCTCCCTCTCTTTCTCCCTCCCTTCTCCTCTGTCTAAAAATAAATAAATAGACTTCTAGCCTCCTGGCCAAGATGGCGACCAAGATGGAGGCATAGGTAGATATACTTTGTCTTCTCACATAACCAAAAGAAGGACAACAACAACTTTAAATACAAAAAAAACAACCAAAACTGCCAGAAAATCAAACTGTATGCAAGTCCAACAACCAAGTAGTTAAAAAAGAAACATTCATTCAGACTGGTAGAAGGGGTGGAGATGGGCAGCCTGGGTGGAGACGATGTGTGTCGAGGTGATGGCTAGAGGACTAGGCAGATGAGGCGGTAGCTGGTGGTTCCACATTTGTTTGCAGATAAACTGGGAGGAACAACTGGGAAGTGAGACAGACGGCACAACCCAGGGTTCCAGAGGTTCTCAAAACCTCTGGCTATAAAAACCTGTGGGGGTTGCAGCGGTGGGAGAAACTGCCAGTCTCACAGGAGAGTTCACTGAAAAGACCCACAGTGTCCTAGAATGTACACAAACCACAAACCAATCCACCCAGGAATCAGCACCAGAAGGACACAATTTGTTTGTGGGGAAGTGACTGAAAGTCGGCCAAGAGCTGAACAAATGACATTGTTCCCTCTCAGACTCCTCCCCCACATATAGCGCTACAACTCAGCAATCTGGGTTGCTTAGCCCTGGTGAATACCTCAGTCAGGCTCTGCCACTTATGATATAATAGGTGTGCCAAGACAAAAATATGGCCCAAATGAAAGAACAGATCAAAGCTCCAAAAATAGAACTAAGCAATGAAGATATAGCCAACCTATCAGATGCAGAGTTCACAACACTGGTAATCAGGATGCTCACAGAAATGGTTGAGTATGGTCACAAAATAGAGGAAGACGTGAAGGCTCTGCAAAGTGAAATAAAGAAAAATATGTCGGTAACGAACTTTGAATGGAAGGAAACTGGAGCTCAAACCAATGGTTTGGACTGGAAAGAAGAAATAAACAGTCAACTGGAAGAAAATGAGAAAACAAGAATTCAAAAAAAGAAAAAAAATGAGGAGAGGCTTAGGAACCTCCAGGACAACTTTAAACATTTCAACATCCTAATCACAGGGGTGCTAGAAATAGAAGTGGAGGTGCAAGAAATGTAAAATTTATTTGAACAAATAATGAGGAAGAACTTCCCCAATCTGGCAAAAAAAATAGACTTCTAGGAAGCCCAAGAAGCTCAGAGAGTCCCAAAGAAGCTGAACCCAAGAAAGCACACACCAAGGCACATCATAAATAAGATACCCAAGAGTAAAGATAAGGAGAGAATATTAGAAGTAGCAAGAGAGAAGGAGACAGTTACCTACAAAGGAGTGCCCATAAGCTAATTTCACAAGAAAACTTACAAGCAAGAAGGGGCTGGAAGTATTTGAAGTCATGAAAGGCAAGGACCTACATCCAAGATTACTCTATCCAGCAAAGCCATAATTTAGAATGGAAGGGCAGATAAAGTGCTTCCCAGATAAAGTAAAGCTAAAGGAGTTCATCATTACTGAGCCCTTATTATATGAAATGTTAAAGGGACTTATCTAAGAAAAAGAAGATGATCAAAACTATGAACAGTAAAATGACAACAAATTCGCAACTATCAACAACTGAACCTAAAAAAAACCAAAACCAAAAACCCCAAACCAAAACAAAAACAAACCAAGCAAACCCCTAGAACAGGACCAGAATCATGGGAATAGAGATCACATGGAGGTTTATCAATGGGGAGGGGGAGGGGGAGAATGAGGGAAAAGGTATAGGGAGAAGAATAAATGGTAGGTATAAAATAGACAGAGGGAGGTTAAGAATAGTATGGGAAATGGAGAAGCCAAAGAACTTATATGTACAACCCATGGGCATGACCTAAGGTGGGGGGAATGCTGGTGTGAGGGCGTGTGTAGGGCAGAGGGGAATAAACAGGAGGAAAAAAATGAGACAACTGTAATAGCATAATCAACAAAATATACTTAAAAAAAGAAAAATAAAAAAGTAAATAAATAAAATCTTCAAAAAAATTGTTATCAAACTGACATTTTTCCTCCCAGTAACTGATTGAAATTACTTTTTTCCCCTTTATTTTACTCTATGCAGAAGCAGTGACCTTAGTCTGTAGTATGGTACATAAAGAAAAGAGATTACTAGAGTCGACATGAATTTGAAATAGCGAAGAAATGGGTCATCCAAACTAAAGTAAACAATGTGGGTACTTTTTGCATAAAAGAAGCCTCTGCTTTGTAAGTGGCCAGTTACTATTAGTACTTATTACTCATTTTTTTTGTTTCCAACTATTATGAAGTTGATTTTCTTTAGAGTGGCTTTGGAAGAACACTAAGAGCAAACTCATCACTCTAAAATGCTTATTTACTGTTTTACCCTCTCTTTTCAATGTGATATATAGACATTAAACCATAAGACTTTTACTTATTTTTTTTTTATTTAGTGATTTTAGAGGGAGAGAAACATCGATCTGTTGTTGCACTTAGTTATCATTCATTGGTTGATTCTTGTATGTGCCCTGACTGGGGATTGAACCTGCAACTTTGGTGTATGGGGGCACGCAACTGAAACACCTCACCAGGGCTAAAATGTAAGATTCTTGTTAAATATGGTTGAAGCTGCAGAAATAAATTCCCGGTGTATGACAGGGAAAAAAAGGACCCTTAGTATCTTTCAAGAGGGAAAAGCAATGATCATTTTGTAGGTTTTGGACAGTTTCCCTTCTTTTCCTTTTTCCTCCTGTCATCAATTTAGCTTTATTAGAAAACAAGTGCCCATCTGTTTTTCATATGAAAAGAAAATGTTTCTTAATTGTATTTATATGCAAGCCAATAATTCCAAGCAACATGATTAATCTAAGGCAATAAACAAATGACTTCAAGAAAGTACTTATAAAGGCCACTAGCCTTCAAGTTTTCAGTTTTTCTCACATTCTTAAGTTTCTTGGGTAAAATCCTTCTTGATTTCCGAACTGCTACTAATTTTTATCGCAATTATTACTGAAAAAGGAAGGTCAGTAGAAGAAAGATGAATTACTGCATATGAGAAAAAATGTATAGTAGTTACCTGAGCTAGGGCTTATCTTTTAGAAGGGCAATTGAATAAATCTAGAGTCAAAGAAATTAGTATTTATAAACTTATTTTAGCTATGTCCTCACAGGAAAAGACCATGTCTAGACAGCATGGCCTATTAGTAAGGTCAGGAAAATAAGCCTTGGCTGGTGTGGCTCAGTGGATCGACTTTTCAATTTGATAAAGATTTTCCCACATAATTATGTTGTAATGCAAAATATAGAAATACTAATTTCAATATATGGAATAGTTAAGATAATCCCACTGACTCACTAGCTAAATATTTCAGCTCAGCTCTGTTAGGTGGTCCCTGTTGGTTGCTTTACTTGAATGTCTACTTCTAATGCACATAGTTATATACATAAACAGAGCCATACAGTTTTCAGAAAGAATATTCAGGTCAGGTCATTGTGGAATGAATATGAATTTCCTTTTTATCCTCTTTGTTCTGAGTTGATTATAAAAATGAATTTTAGTAGGAAAAAATATGTGCTTATTCAGAACATTATGCAACCTGAACCATAGACCACCTCAGATATTTTGGAAGTTTGAAATTTAGTTATAATGCATTTCACATACATATAAGAAACTGATCAGTGATAACCCAAAATCAAAACATCATTTAATATATATTGCCCTGACTGGTGTGGCTCAGTGGGTTGGGTGTTGTTGATTTCTGGTCAGGGTGCATGCCTGGGTTGCAGGCCAGGTTCCCTGGTTGGGGGCATGGGAGAGGCAAATGATAGATGTTTCTCTCCTTCTCTTTCTCCACCCCTTCTCCTCTCTCTAAAAGTAAATAAATAAAATCTTTGAAAAATTATTTAATATATATTGCTTGTGCACCCTATACCAGGAGCGGTGCTAAACTCTAGAGACACAACATTCTTTCTTTATGTATGTTATAGGCTGGAGGTTGTGAAACTAGAGAAGTAAAATGGCAACAGAGAAGTCTGTGAGTATTCTGGGGAATTAATCTTCTGTTAATAGTTGTTTTAATGTCTCACAGATGCCTTGAACAGGGTATGAGGCATACTTCCGGGAATGAGTAGGGGTTATCGTAGTCTTAGTGAGGACAAATAGAGAAGCAGCCCTTGGTATCTTTGAACTTTGACTAAGGAAGAGCAAAACAGATATTTCACTGGTTGAAGACGTGGAAAGGAGACTTGAAAAAAGAAGGGGGTTATCCATGCATATGAAGTGGGAAGAAGAAAATGGACTTAGAAAAAGAAGAGAATGAATATCTACATTCAGCTTCATGTGTCAATATTTAATACCTAGCAATCTTGAAGAGAGCATTTTCTTTTTGCCTTCAGTGGGTGTTTCAGTGTACGATGTCAATAACACAGGTAATAAATACTAGTATTGTTTGATTCTGAAACCTTGGTCTTATATTGCTGTGGCCTTGGAAACGCAGTAAAATGTGTAAAATTATTGGTGGTGAATAGCTGAGACCAGTGCGTGGTTTAGTAATAATATACGCTGATTGTTTTATTGTTGATAATTGTTGAATGAACACTTATTTTTGTGTTCAAGTACACCTATACTTAAAAATCCTCCAGAAATACTGATGGTCAATATTAACAAGGATTCAAACAAAACAAATTAGCAAGCTCACTCATTTTCTAACACATGGTTAATTACACAACCGAGGGATCAAAGTCCTGTGCTCTGAAAGTATGTTTGCTTTTCACACTAGGGAGCCAAGTTTAGCTGCACTTGAGGAATTCAAACAGAAACTGTTTATTAGCCAGCAGCATAATAAAGGCTGTAATTAGATAAATACCTGGGGAATAGAAAGATAAGCACAGGAACAATCCATCCACTCTTACTTATAGTTACTTTTTCTTACTGCTTATTACATGGGTTTCCATCTTTCATCTATAAATTGGTTAGTTTTTAGTTGCAAACCACAGGATCTACTCTGGCTAGCTTAAACAGAAAGATTTATGGAAGTATCTCAGGTAGCTCACAGAATTTCTGCATGGTCCATTGACCAGATGTCAATGCAACACATTCTCAGATAATACATTTGGGAGCTCTGTTTCACCAGCTGCAGGACTGTTATTATCAATTGACCACTGCTGCCACCGTCCACTGATTGTGCTTTATGCCACATGTCAGACACCTCCTGAAAAATCAGATAACTCCACTCCCCCATTTGCCAGAAAATAGATTTCCCCGTGTGTGGCTAGTGGCTCATGTTGTTACCTTGCATGTTTCATTTCTGGAGTCTTATATGGGTATATTTGTTTGGTACAACCTAGAGCTGATGCTTGTACTGTAGCTGCAAGTGAGACTAGAAGGAATTCTGTTTTGTTTTGTTTTGTTTTTTTTAATTCTACTTTGGCAAGGCTGATTCATGATATGAGAATCTATCAAAATATTGAGAATGTTTAAAAGATATCAGGAAGCTACAAATGATAAAGTTCCAAGGGCTATGACTAAAGAACCTCAATGAGGACACATTTATTTCAGGATGAGCTAGAAATTAAAATTAGGTGGCACAGTAACAGGATGTGCTGATGAAAAGTTGGAGACTGAGATCTTTTTTGAATCTTGATGTGTAGGATTTGGACAAATTATAATCTCTAAATTGTAAACATCCAAAATACCTAGGGATAAACTTAATATGAACTATACATGGCCTATGAAGAAAGTGATGAAATGTGCATAATAGAAGACAAGAAATGGAAAGATACCTTTTCTTGGCTAGAAATACTAATGTGAAGATGTCAAGGATCTTAAAGTCAATCAATGCAATATCCTAATCAAAACCCCAAATGGGTTTCTTGAAGGGAATGTGACAAAATAATTGTAAAGATAACATTGGATCACAAATATAGTCAACAATATTCTGAAAAATATATTAGGTAATGAATGTAATAGCCACTAAAATTCTGAAAATGAAAAGCGGTAAGGGGTAACTTTCCCTGGCATCAAAGCATTAGTTCAGTACATCAATGTGGTTCTGCTGGCACAGGCATAGACAGAAGGATGAGATAAGATGATGAGTCTAGGGGACTTGTTAGTAAGGGAATAAAATACGCAATAAAGGTGGCAGTGTCAAAAAGCTTGGTTATTTAATGAATAATGTTAAGAAAACTGGTTAGTCATTCAGGAAAAAAGAACTCAGTACTGACTTCACTTACTATGTTAACGTAAAATCCAAATGGATCAGAAATTTTGTGTAAAATACTGACCTGTGGAATTATAGAAAAAAAATCAAGGGCAGCTAGTGTTACACTCGTATGGTAGGGAAAGCCTTTTACCATCACACCCCCCTTCATATAACCTAAAGAAAAATATTAAAATATTTAAGTATAAAACTAAAAAATTAGTATAGCAAAATAAACCATGCAAAACAGAAAGAACATAAAACAAATTGGGAAAAATATTTGAAACAAATGTTTACATAGCTGAAAATAAAATCATGTGACAATATAGTCCTGTGTTTAACAGTTCTCCATCTTTTCATACACATGTAACATATGGACTCATAATTTGTGTCTTTTCCATAATTTAGTTCCTTATAGACTTCTCATTGACTGTGTGTTTTTTAGCACCTAGTAAAGCTATGTTGAAAAATTTTAAAGATTTGGCTAATTCATCAGGCAAATGTTTTAACTTAAAAAAACATAGTTTTGTTTCTTTTTTTATAAAAAGAGTTTGTTGTCCACAGTATTATAATGGAGTTTTGTATATTGAATATGTTTCCTTTGAAAAATATCTTTAGATGAGTTATATTTCTGTAAAGAGTAATGAAAAGTCTGCTGGGATTATGCAAATTCTTTTAGTTGTTTTTTTTTTTCCCCCTGCATTCAAGGAAGACAAGGCAGGATTTTTAAAAGAGGGGTTGTGTTCCCTTTGGATTGTTATTCTAAATCTGACTTGATGGCAGAATCCAAAGTACATCATCTCCCAGATAAAGCTAACAGCTTGCCAGACTGCTCTGTTACAATTGAACTGTAAATGGCTCACATCAGCACATTCTGTCAACTTTATATAAACCCCACTTTATGTAATGTGATTATAGATCTCCTGAACACTGTTTTGTACCTGCAGCTTACAGGATGATTCTCTTGGTTTTCCCTACTAGGCATGATGACCATGAAAAGTGGCATGGGCTAGTGGTGAGGACACAGTCAGAGATGACAGGTGCCTAGTGCTTGTAGTTTCATTTTTCTAGAAATCCGTTACCCAATGTGTAAGAGTGTGACTAATTGTGTACCTTCCCTCCCCCACACCCCAAACCTTTACTCCTTAATCTCTGTCTTTATTGTACCCAGAGATATCTTTGGCCAGCTTACTTTGACCCAAAGACCTGAGAACGCCATAAGAAGCAGGTGATTCATATCAGCACAATTTACAATAGCCAAGTGTTGGAAGCAACCTAGGTGCCCATCAGTAAATGAATGGATCAAAAAACTATGGTACATTTACACAATGGAATTCTATGCAGCAGAAAGAAAGAAGGAGCTCCTACCCTTTGCAACAGCATGGATGGAACTGGAGAGCATCATGCTAAGCGGAATAAGCCAGGAGGTGAAAGACAAATACCATATGATCTCACTTTTAACAGGAACCTAATCAACAAAACAAACAAACAAGCAAAATATAACCAAATACACTGAAATTGAGAACAGACTGACAGTCACCAGAGGGGAGAGGGGAGGGAATTTCAGGAGAAAAGGGGAAGGGTTTACAGGAACAAGTATAAAGGACACATGGACAAAAACTAGGGGAGGGGGTGGAAATGGAGGTGCGGAGGGCTGGGGCAGTGGGCTGGGTTGGGAGTAAAAGACAGAAAACTATACAAGAACAACAATTAAAATAAATTTTTTAAAAAAGTAAATCTAAGACTACTATGAGGAAAAAAAAAAAGCGGGTGATTCATGTGGGCCACATACTCTTCTATGCAATGTGAATTTTCCAGGAAAGCTTCACTCTCCATTTCTCTTTGATATAATTCCTTCTGGTTCAATATCAGGTGGACCTCATGGTATGAAGAATTCCTAGGAGATTTATTCAAATCAACAAGCATTCACTGAGCCTCTGATTGGGAATACCAAGACATGTAATGCAAGATCTCTACTTTTGCAGGGGTGACAGACTAATGGGAAGACAGACAAAAGCCAGTTTTTTTCAATGTAATATAATTAATGCTAAGATAAGACTCCTGGATGTTGATTATTGGAAGGGTACTTAGCCCTACCTGGGACCCAGTAAAGGTTCCTGCAAAGATGATGTTTGATCTGAGTCTTGAAGTTTGAGAAAGAATTATATAGGTGGGAAGAGAAGTCCATGCAAAAAGCACATGCATAAAAATGTCACAGAGATATGAAATAACATGGGGATATGGGCAGGAAAACCCTCATAATTCAGAATTGCTGGAGGGAAATGTTTCAGACATGAAATGTAGGAGATGGGGCCTAGGAAGAAAAAAGTGTCAGATCTGGTTGAACACAGATGCTGTACTATCATCTTGGCCCCTATTCTCTGGGCAATGCTGAGTTCATTTCTTGCTTTTTCTTGTATTCACATTCAATCCTTCAGCAAACACCCTTGACCAGATAACCCAAATCTGAGCATTATCACCAACAACTTAATCCAGGCTACCATGGATCACAACAATAGCGTTGCAATAACAGTAGGACTCTGTCTCCTTCCCTTTTTGTTCCTCTAAAGTCTACCTTCTTCACAGAAGTGAAAGCAAGCCCTCTAAAACATAAAGCAGATAATGACATTCCCCAGTGAGTTCTCAAACCTCGAAGAGCTTTGTCATAGCTGGAATTAAATCCACACCCTTACCAAAGCCTAAAAGGCAAGGCCTTACTTGAATTGGCCCTTGCCCTGCTCCCCACTTCATCCTCAGCCCTCTTACACACTGCATTCCAACCACACAGGCCTCCTGTGTGCCAGGGACACGCTGGCATCTCTCTGACTCAGTAATCTCTGTTTCTGTAATGTTCTTCTTTGCTTCCTGCCCATCTCCCTCATGCCTCACTCTCTCCTCTCATTGACGTCTGCTGAGAAACAGCCCTCCTGACCATCCTTCTAAAACTTAATCCCCCACCTCCACCACTCTCTGTCTCGTTGTCTGTTTATTGCCTGTCTTATCAACAGGAATGTAAACTTCAAGAAGGCAAAAATATGTCTGTTTTTCTGTACTGTTGTATTTCCAGTGAAGCACTGGAAATTTTTTTAATCTAAATTTTATTTTTAATCACAGTTTATATCCAATATTATTTTGTATTAGTTTCAGACATATAGCATAGTGGTTTGACAGTCATATACTTTACAAGGTGTGACCTCCATGATATATCTGGTAACATACATAGTTATTATAACATTATTGACTATATTCCCTGTGCTGTAATTTATATCTCTGTGACTGTTCTATAACTAACAATTAGTACTTCTTAATCTTTTCACCTTTTTCAACCAGTCCCCCAAATACCCTCCCCTCTGACAACCACTAGTCTGTTCTCTATATCTATGAAACTGTTTCTACTTTGTTAATTTTGTTCTTTAGATTCTACATTTAAATGAAATTATATGGCATTTATTTTTCTCTGATGGACTTATTTCACATAGAATAATACCTTCTAAGTTCATCGATGGTGTTGCAAATGGTAATATTTCAGTCTTTTTTATGGTCAAGTAACATTCCATTGTATATATGTACCACCATTTTTTATACTCTCTGTTGCTGATGGGCAGTTGGGTTGCTTCAATATCTTAGCTATTGTAAATAATTCTGCAATGAAGATAGAGGTGCATATAGCCTTTCAAATTAGTATTTTTGATTTCTTTGGATAAATACCCAGAAGTAGAATCACTGGGTCATATTGAAGTTTTGTTTTTAATATTTTGAGGACCCTTCATACTGCTGTCCACAGTGGCAGCACCAACCTTCATTACTAGCAGTGCACAAGGTTCTCCTTTCTCCAAATCCTGGCAACACTTGTCATTTGTAGATTTATTGAGGACAGCAACTCTGACAGGTATGTGGTTATGTCTTACTGTGGTTTTAATTTGCATTTCTTTGATGATTGGTGAGGTTGAGAATCTTTTCATGTTTATTGGTCATCTGTACCCTCTTTGGAGAAATGCTGTTCAGGTCCTCTGCTCATTTTCTTTAACTGAATTTTTGTGTGTGTGAGTTGTATGAATTCCTTATAACTTTTGGATATTAACTCCTTATCAGATGTGTCATTGGCAAATATCTTCTCCCATTTAGTAGGTTGTCTTTTTGTTTGGTTGGCACTGAGGATTTGTTGAATAAATGAATGAATTCAGAATCTTTAAAAATTTGGGAGTGAAAAGATCAGGTGTGTGTTTTTGGCAGGTCACTGACTGCAAAGTGGAAAAATGTATGTAAGGGTAATTTCAGGATGGGGCAGATAGGTAGATGGGAGTTAGAGAGACTAGTTTGGAAGATCTTGTGTTAGTTCGGGTCAACAGTGTAAAGGATTGAACTAAGACAATGGTATTTGGCATGCAGAAAGAGGAGATAGATTTGAGAAGTGTTTTGGAGATAGAATTGGCCAAACATGATCAGATTACATCTGGGCCTCCCTTCAGACTCTTGGCTGTATAAGGGAATGATAAAGGATGCTGAAGTTGGAAGTGGTCCAGAATCAGAGGAAGCAGAATGATGTTGCCTGAGTCCCTTTTGGGACCAGTGCTTTTCCATTTCAGCATTTCCCTGAGTTGAAATTGCCAAGGCATTCATGTGTCCCTTGTGAAGCACAGAAGCATTGTCTTGCTGCAGATTCAAATGACTACAATGAGTTGGATGTATTTTTGGCACCAGATACATGTTCAGTAATAGTTTAATGATAGTTTCTACTGCAATTGGATTTACCCTGGAGGCTGCCTATCTCTCTAATGACTAGGACCAAGCCTGCTTAGTTTATAAAATCTGGCAAAATTATAGTATGAATTGGTAATACCATGGGCTGTTATACAAATTATACCATGTCTGTCTCTGAGGAACTTATCCAGACCCAATGCCACCAGAGACTTCAAGAATACTGACTTCAAAAGAAGCACTGTGCTATTATGAACATCATAAACCATGTACCTAGTAAAATAAGAAGAGGACCCACAATGCCTCACTTTTAGAAGTATTTTATCTGCTTGAAATTTTTGAAAATGTATTTGAGCTTTTGAAATTGACACTTAGTAGAGTGTCATAATTTTGTTTTCAACATGGTTTGGGAAAGTTCTTTTTAGCTTGGAAAAAGTTATTATCTAAGCCAAAGACAGAATTATGTGGCCTCAAATATATAAACTTTTAATCCCAGAGAGATTATGAAATTATTTTGGATGATTGAGACAGAAGTCTTTCCAAAGAAAAGGTTTATCACATGGGTGATTTATAACACCACTAAAATTGCCTCTCCAAGCAATGACCTAGAAATCTGACAATGCGCTAATGAATTCTCAAACAAATCAAACAAACAAACACAAAAATCACATTGGAACATTTCACAATTGGCAGGGTGAAAACTGGCAACAATAACTCCTGGAAAAGTGAGTTGGATCTTAGAGCATTAAAATGAGTTTGGGGACTATAACATGAAGTCAACAATTTTGTGAGAATTTTGGAATGCTCAATTTCCCACAATTTCATCATTTTTTCTGCCTGACAATTGTAATTATTCTTTACCAACTTGACAGTCAAATTTGCTTCCTGTAGTGATAATATACCTGCTACTATCATGACCAGACCTCATTGGACAGATAGCTCTGTCTTTGATGGGTTTGTTCATTTTGAAGCTAACTTTCTATATTATTCTAGCCACTCTCTTACATTATTCATTAACTAATCACCATCCATGCTTCTGACAGTAGTATGTGACTTTGGAGAAAATGTGGAAGTACACAATTATATCCCTGATTATAAGGAAAAGACTACTTCACTAATGTCACAAATTAAAACTAATTAATTGGGCATGCTATGACATGCTACTTCAGAAAATATTGACTGTTATTGTATATTTCCAAAATATCCAAGGCCATTAAATTATCATACATTTAATGTATGAGACATTACAAAGGAATCTAATTCTGTACAGGTTGAGAAAATATGCATGGAACACTAAGACTAGGTCATATATTTTTTAAAAGAACAATAATAGGGAAAATAGAATAATTAATTACAGAGTAAAAGTGGCTGATATGTACAAAAGATATTATTTTGAAGTCCATCCACTTAGCTATTTATTCAATAAGCTTTTTCTCACCTTTGGGAAGGTGACATTTGAGAAAGACTTAAAGCAAGTGATGGAGCACAGCTTCCAGATACCTGAGGAATCAACTTTCAAAACAGACGGAACTGACAGTGCAGAGAACTCAAGTGGGCCCATGCCTGCGGTGTCAGAGGAGGAGTCTGGAGGAAAGACCCCAGAGGCCATTGGCTGGAGCCCAGCAAGGCACAGGGACCTGAGGTCAGAAGATCACTGGGGTCTATAGCCAATGTAAGGGTGTTGGTTTTTATTCTGGGTGAAATGGAGAGGACTTGCAGTGCTTTGACAAGACATGACTTAAGTGTTTTAAAGGGTCAGATACAATGAGTGTGGTGATGATTGCCAGAAGGGAGGGGGATTGGGGAACTGGGTGTCAGAGGTGAAGGGATTAAGAAGTTCAAACTAGCCGTTGCAAAATAGTCACAGGGATGTAAAGTACAGCATAGGGAATCTAGCTAATGATATTGTCATAACCAGGTATGGTGCCACGTGGGTACTAGAAACATTGGGGCCGGGAGCACTTTGTAAAGTGTATGACTATTTAACCCCTATGCTGTACACCTGAAAATAATACAAAATAATACTAAATGTAAAGTGTAATTGAAAAAACAAAATTTAGAAAAGTAAGGGAACAGAAAGGCTCAGTGTGTGTGGTGTGTTGAGAATAGATTGTAGGGACCGTGGGTGGACTCAAGGAAACCCTGTAAGGGGCTCATCTGGAACGATGGCTTCCACGGGTGGGAACAGTGGAGGGGGTGAGAGGTGGTCAGGTTCTGGTTACATTTTAAAAGTAGTGCTGTTGGATGGATTGATTGGTGGTGTGAGAGAAAGATGCAAGTCAAGGACAATCCCAGGAGTTTTGGTGAGCATCCAGAAAGGAAGAATTGTCATTTGTATTAGAGTTTCAGTGATGCTATAAAAAAAACCCAACCAAACAAAAAACCCCCACAAACTGGATGACTCAAAATAACAGAAATATATTCTCTCAAAGTCCTGGATCATAAGTCCAAAATCAAGGTGTTAGCAGACGTGTGCTTCCTCTGAAAGCTCTAGGGGAATATCCATTCGTTGTCTTCTAGCTTTGGTGTTGTTGGTTTTTACTGGCATTCCTTGGCTGTATCATTGCAGTCTCTACCTTTATGGTCACATTGCCTCCCATTCCTGTGTGTCCTCGGGCACTTGTCTCAGGGCCCACATGAGGTAATCCAGGATGATTTCATTACAATATCCTTAATTTAATTATATCTGCAAAGTCCCCTTTACCAAATAAGGTAACATTCACATGTTCCAAGGATTTGAGTTTGGGTGTTTTTGGTGAGCTATCATTCAATCCACCACACCATTCACTGAAAAGGTGGACATTATGGGTAAAGCAAGTGGGATGAAAGGGAGGAATGCATGCGATTTTTCTTTTAGCTGGGAGAACACCTAATAAGAATCTGAGTTATTGAGTTAAGTAATCAGTTGTTATTAGTAAAGATACCCATAGCATTGGTCATAGAATAAGTTGATAGATCTCTATAGAAAGCCAACATTCTGTTTAGATTTAGCCATTGTCTTTATTCTTCATGAGATATTTTAACTCAAACCATTAAAATAAGTGAACTGTTCATATTTGAATTTTATTTTCTCCCCCTTCCATTGATCAATGGTTTGTTTATAAAACATTCATTTATTCAATAGATATTTATTTTAGTTTTAAGAGTATGCCGTTCATGTACTAGGCAATTCAGAGATACAAAGATTAAGAAATAATTTCTATCATTAAAGAGCTGACACATAATTGTTAAAAGTAGTGTCTTCTCCCCACCCCCAAACACACACACATTCTGTCTTAACATGGCTTATTAAGTGTATGGCTCACTTACAGTAGGTATTTTGTGAGTGAGAACACAGGTGACTAAGTCTCCTTTGCTAGCTGAGATTGATAATGGTTGCAAAATCTTTCTCTTCCTTTTCCCTACACCTCTCTCTCTCTTTACATTGAGAAGGTTTGGGCAATCATAGACAGTGAGCTGTGGGTTCCAGAAGTGCTTCCAAATGCAGAAAGAAGACACCAGAACAAATACATAGTGGGCGGAATCAGTTTACTCGCAGGAGCTTTTCCTAGAAATAACCCATCCCACACTGATTTGAAGAAGAGAGTTTGCTAAAGAGGCAGATGTGTTGGAAAACAAGCACCATAAAATGTAACTAAGGTAAATGAAACTGTAATCTTGGAAATAGGAGCATGTTAGTGATAAATGGTCCTCATGGCGTTTAGGAAAGGGAATGCCAGTGAGTATTTTTCAGTGTTTATTCATGACTGCTCAACAGGAAGAATATATATTTGATGTTACTAGTACTCTGACCACTTGAAAAGTGACAAATTCTTTGATCTCTCAGAAGGCTTGATTTAAATAGTTCATAGGCCTAGCCAACCTCCATTTCAGTGACTCTGGGCTCAGCAGACACCAGACTGCTATTATAAAAACCTGGGGGCTCAGGGAGGCAGTTCCTGACACATACATAATATGGGTTCCAAGAAGATTAGCTATTATTGTAAATTATTATTTTATTTTCCTTGCTACTTTATCATTTCTCCCAGTATGGTCAAACTGTTGGGGGCGAAACTAATGAAATTGAGTTTGTAAACCTTTTTGGCCCTCCAGACTGTGATGATTCTTGTCAAGATGTGATCAGTTATTTAACTGGCCCTTCTTGAACCAGGCTACTAGGTCTCTTTTTATATTACAACACAAATAATTTCCTCATTGATGCACTACTTCTTAATGTTTGTCATGTAACATCAACTAATTACAGTCTCTTTGTTAAATCATACTAAGCATGGTTTGATAAGGCCCTCTTCCTCAAACTTCTTAAAGTGTGTTCAAGGCTTGCTTGTTACCATGGAATTCCAACATGATTCCAACTTATTTCTCCTACCACTCCACCGTACTATCTCTAGGTTACCAATAAAATGTATTATTAATCTTTTTTTCCCAAATGTGTGCTCTTCTACCTCTGTGCTGTTGCCCATGTTCCTCGGACCTCCTAGAATGATTCGGCTTACAATTGCTTCTCATCTTATTAGAATCCTTGCCATTGCTCAAGGGCAAGCTCAAGGGCCAGCTCTTCCACCAAAACATTTGCAGTTAACTCTGGCTGGAAATGACTGCTATAAAAAAGCTGTACTCATGGGTCTGCTTTTATGATATTTGCCTTGTCACTGTAATTTGTCTACCTGTGGGAAATGTAGTGTGGTAACACAGAAAGAAAATAATGCTTCTTGGAGTCAGACAGACATGTCTTGCTTACTAGTTTTAGAACCTTAAACAACTTACCTAAACTCTGTAAGCCTAGTTTCCTCATCTGTAAAATATGAATAATAATACCTACCCCACGGTGTTAATATGAGGATTAAATTAGATCATATATGTGCCTTGGTGTAGTCACTGGTAATCATATGACCCAATATATGTTTGAAGTTATTATTTTATTGCTATTAATATGTTCTTTTCTACTAAAATGTTGTAGTCATTTTGAAGTCAAGGACCACACAGTCTCATTCCTCTTTATATTCTGCTTAGCGTAGTGTCTTATACATAGGCCCTCATTTGCTAAATTTGTGAGCGAGTGTATATCATTTTTGCCTCTCCAACTAAATCATAAGTTTCTAGAAATCTGGGACAATGCCATGTTTTCTATAGTATATGTGTTAAGTGTCCAGAGGCTGGTGTAATGTGCGTACACCCAGGTAGGAGTAAGAGCTGTTCAGGTACCCTCTGCTAGGACTAATACTTACCTTATCCCGGTCATTTTGGGCAAATGAATATTGACTGCAGTTGTTAGTGGGGTGTTGGAGATCACCTAGTCCAGATGGCATTTATAAAAATCCTTACCTGAGGATATGTTTATTGATTTTAGAAAGAGAGGAAGTGGGGTTTGGAGAGAGAGAGGGGGAGAGAGAGACCCACCAGTTGCCTCCTATACATGCCTTTACTGGGGATCAAACAACC
Source organism: Anoura caudifer (assembly GCA_004027475.1). Classification (NCBI taxonomy): domain Eukaryota; kingdom Metazoa; phylum Chordata; class Mammalia; order Chiroptera; family Phyllostomidae; genus Anoura; species Anoura caudifer. The sequence goes on along the minus strand of PVKU01000274.1, from coordinate 540,208 downwards.
AGCATTTTGTTGCAATGGATGATGCTCCAACCAACTGAGCTACCCAGCCAGGGCCAGACAACATTCTTTAATTGTGTACAATTGAAATAACTAAACCCATTATACTAAATTAGTACTATTGCAATTAAAATTAAGTTTACTTGAATATATATCCTACAAGCTACAATAAATAATGAACATTATTGTGACAGAGATAGTCACCTCTTCATATGAGGAAATTGGAAGAATCTCGGGTAAGTGTGTATCAAAGAAATAGCTCTGTCCTAGTATTGGTCCTTTTGCATGGCTCCTCCTCTGTGTTCTACACTCTGAATGCCCTATATCTGCATGCTTCTGAATGGACATGCATTGCCTCAGATTCAGGATTATTATTGGAAGAGGATATTTGGTTGCTGCATTTCCAGTTGCATAGCATAGCCTTTAAGTTTAGAAGATGTCTAGATGCTAAAAATAACAAAATTCCTAAATATTTACTATCTAAATTTCACAGTATCTGAAATGTGTTTTGTGAAAGTCATGTAGGAAATTATGTGTCACTATGAAAGTGGAAAGATTACTAATTGTATTATGTCTACTCATAATAACATAATCATAGTATTAAAGAGCAAATTCAGAGATGAAGGTGAGGTGATAAAAGAAAATTAGTAAATTTAAAATCATTTAAACTTTCTCTAAGAGGCTTTTCTCCTAATGTGTCTGTTAATTTTTTTTGTCAGTCATGTGGTATATATTATACATGGGTTTACAACATTAAACTATGTCTCCTATAAATACTGGAATTTATTTCTAGTAACAAAACTAGATTTTTGTTTGGGAAAGAGAATATTTGAAAGGGAAAGGAAAGTTATAATTCAGTCATCTTTTTCATAGCAGGACAGAAATTAATTTTAGCTGGTGTTATAAAATTAAGTACTATGACATTTATTTCACTTTGAATAAATGGAAAAATACCTCTGATAGTCTCTAGTCCACCTGTCTCATTTTAACAAGTGGAAGGACTGAGAGATATTCAAAGACACACAAAGAGTTTTAACACAACTCATGTCTTTTGACTTCTAATCCAGAGCACTTTTCATTTTTCTATAATTCTTTAAATTGTAAATTTCCTCAGAAGAACCATTGTTATATAGTGAACGTTTATGTCTCCCCTAAATTTACATATTGAAACCCTAACCCCCAGTGCAACTGTATTTGGAGATGGGGTCATTATGGAAGTACTTTGGGACACAGGAAGTTATAAGAGTAGGCCTTCATTACGGGATGTCTGTGCTTAGAAGAAACACCAGAAAGTTTGCTGACAGCCGGGAAGAGAGCCATCATTAAAAGCCAATCATGCTGATCATTGACTTATCAACTTCCAGAACTGTGAAAGAATAAATTTCTGTTGTTTAAGCCATGCAGTCTATGGTATTTTAGCCCATGGAGATGAACACAACCAATAAAAGAAAAGCACTTTTTAAAATATGGCCAGATTTGGCTATTCTCTCATTGATTTGGTGTTACAAATATTAATGTTATCTTGATGAACACAGTGAGAAGGTAAGAAGGAAAATAGAAATATCTTCATTCCTGCAGTGTATGTTAACTTTCTACAAATCACAAATTCACATTTGTAGATAGAGTCTTGTTGCATGACTTATGTGCAAATTCTATTCTTGGACCTGCCCTAAAGATGGATCTGCTTAAGCAAACAAAGATTAATTTGATTAAAAAGAAACTTTATTATGTCATAAATTTTTCTTTCAAGTGGGAATATGTTATTCACTACTGAGTGTTCAGGGATAAATTAGGTGATTTCTAATTATCTTGGTCAAAGAGGTTAGTAGCGGCGGGAGCTTCACACTTCTTATTCTGCAGGGCACCCATCCACACTGTTGCCCTAGCTTCCAATGAGAAAAGAATTATGTGGGGGGTAAAATTAACTCTACAACTTCTACTCAACCTGGAAACCTAAACACTTAGGAAGGAACTAAAATAAAACAGTTTCTTTTCTAATATTTGTATGGGCTTTCCTCATAGAAGAAACAAAGTTCTTAATGTTTTCATTGTAAGTCAAATCTGGATCAGTAAAATATTTTGGCGGGAGCACTGTGGCTCATTCAGTTTTGGATTAAGAAGTTTCAGGAGGAGTCAAGTTGTTTTTGTTTACATTCAATGTAAATGTGCATGAGAATATTTCTGATTTTAATAAATAAATATATGAAAATATTTTAAAACATAGTAGTTAACACTGGTCTCTCTGGGAAATGAGACTATTATATTTTATTTTTGTAATTTATATATTTTTATATTATCAAAAATATCAAAACAAAGATAATCAATAGGGTTTTTACAAACTTATTGTTAAAGCTATAACTTTAAAATAAATGCATTTTATATCAGAAATAAATATACTTTCATTTTGAAAAATGCTGCATTTAAGAAAAAGTAACATAAGTATACCTAGAATATCATATAAGTTACATTACAAAAATGGACCAGTACAGCAAGCATTACATCTCAAACTCTCAGAAATACTTTAAAGATTTCTTCTATAGTGCAAGGGTGGTTGGGTACTAATAGCAATAATGAAATGTCTTATCTAATAAGCTTATCAATTAGGACATTCTTTCATTTTTACCCAACAGGAATACTTTCTAGTAGGCAAGGCAAATATAGGTTTCTTCATCTTACCCATGAAGTAACTGGGCTCAGAGAAATTAAGCAACTTGTTCAAGTTGAAAGGGTAAGAAATGGCTGCGTCAGAAACAGAAATGAAATTCAGTGTTCTTTCCTGTATAGAACTCTATATTCACTATCACCACTTATTTGCCACCTGCTGTTACTTGCATGTCTTACCAGGTTTTCATCTCTACCAGGCCAGTAACTCACACTTATGAAGTTCAACAAGGACTCCATCTGCTTATCATTGGTCAGTTTTCAGTCCTTGTTTTATTTGTCTTCTTGGTGATATTGTTTCCTCAAGAATTTTAAAATACTTTTGAGTAGATAATATATGAGGCCTGTCCAGAAAGTATCCAGCCATGTATTATGAAAAATAGAGACATTTATTGAAGAAGATACAAGAAACATTGTATATAGGAAAATGACTCCTCAATCCCCTTCAAAGTAGGCACCTTGGGACCTCACACAGTTCTCCCAATCTCCATAAGCCCCTCTGTCATATATTCCTGAATGTCATTGATGGTCTGAAATCTTTTCCTTTTCAAAGGTGATTTTAGTTCTGGAAAAAAACAGAAGTCACAGGGCACCAAATCTGGGCTATAGGGGGCTGAGTCCCTTGGGTGATTTGATGTTTCACCAAAAATCTCTACATGAGATGTGATGCATGAGTGGGCGTGTTGTTGTGATGAAGCTGCCAATCACCAGTTGCCCATGGCTGCAGCCTTCTGAATCATCTGAATAATTTCTACAGGGGAACGTTCAAGCTTAACACAAAATTTGATGCAGATCTATTGCTCTACTTGTTCAGTCATTTTGAATGCAATGGCCACACTGTACACATACTAATTCAATGGCATCTACTGCCCCCAGTGATTAGCACAGTAAAGTCAGCATTGTTCACACATGCACATTCCAGTCCCCTCTCTTTGGCTGCCAGGTTACATCCATGTCACACAAACCATTCTCATTATATTAGCAATGGCTGGACTTTTTCTGGACAGACCTCGTATGTACATACTAGTCTCCCTTCCACCCCACATAGTTCTCATGCACAGAGACAACCTTGTATCCAGATTATTGTGTATCTTTTCAGAGATATTCTAGGCATATACAAAGATATAAAGATAAAAAGATATATAAATTCTTTTACTTTCTTATGTAAGAGATAGGTGACATACTAAAGCACAGGTGGCAAACAGAAGGCCTGTGGGCCAAATCCAGCTCTCCGCCTTGTTTTATCTGGCCCAGAACCTTGTTTCTACCCAACAGCAATGCCAAGCTCCTTGCCCCTACTTAAGGAGTAGTTACGTTTATACAGTCCTAAAATTACACTGGGCCCTTTGAAGGCAACCTCAAGGCTGATGTGGCCTCTGATAAAAATGAGTATGACACCCCTGTACTAAAGATACTAATCTAAACTCTGACTTGTTTACTTCCTTCTTTGGTACCTCCTTCTTTTCAATAGCTAAATAGTATTTTATTTTCAGGATGAGCCATAATTCATTTAACCATAGCCTTGATGATATATATGCAAGTTGTTTCCAACATTTGTTATTGAATATAATATTGCAGTATGTATCCTTGTACATTTATCATTTTGTACATGTCTAAATATATGGGATCAATTCCCAGAAGAATTGCTTGGTCAAAGGGTATACTTACATTTAAAATCTTTGTATTACCAAGATACTTTCCAAAGAGAATATCCCAATGTATTACACAATATATGAGACTGTCTATTTCCCTATAGCATCATCAACACAGTGTGTTATTAAACTCTATTTTATAATGTGATGGGTTTATCTTTTGAAATCTGAGCAATGGTATTGTAATAAAGTTTAAATTTTATATTCTCTTATTATGAGGGAGTCTGCATATCTTTCATTTTCCAAAGATATTTTATTTTACATGAACTGTATTTTCATATCTTTTACTCATTTTTTTACTTCTGTCTTCTCTATATTCCTGATTTCTCACCCTCCTGGTTTTCCTGCAGTCAGACTAGCTGCTCCTTCTCAGTCTTTCCATTCTGGGTCTTCCTCCAGTATGGACCCTGAAATGGGAGAATGCCCTGGGGCTTGGTCCCCAGCCTTCTTTTTTACTCATTATCTAGTGATTACCTCCTGTTCCATCTAAGAGCTGATCCCTTCCAAACTTATACTTTCAACTCCAGTCTTATCCCTAGACTTTTTTCTACAGCCTGCACATCTTTACCTAGCTGTGTCACAGGCATCTCATATTTAACTTGTCTAAAATATAACTCTTAACTAACCAACCCCCTTCCTCATTAAGTCCTCCCTATTTCTGTAAAGAGAACTGCCATTCCACTAGTTGGGCAAGTTAAAACATGAGTCATCCTTGACTTGTCCCTTTGTCTCTCCTCCAATGGGCAATTCATCAGCAGGCCTGCCAGCTCCACCTTTAATGTATCGACTTAGAAATCTACCAGTTATGATTACTACTGCACCAACTTAGTCCAACCAACACTATGGCTCACCTTGATGACTGCAATAGCTCCCAGTTTCCCCTCTTGTCTCCTCACAATTTATTTTCTACACCGTATTAAGAAAGATCTTTTAACAAATCAGATCACGTCATTTCTCTGCTTAAAAGTGTCCAGTGACTTTCTATCATACTTACAAAAAAATCCAAGACTTTTGGTTTGGCCTATGTGATTTGGCCTCTGTATAGCTCTGTGATTTCATATTTTGCCATCTTTCCCTCACTCTCCTATTGTTGCCAAGCTGGCCTTCTTCTATTCTTTGAGCACACTCAGCTCATTCTTTTCTCAGAGCCTCTGAATTTGCTGTTTGTTTGGTTAGATTGTTCTTCCCCAGATTATGGCAGACCTTACTTCCTCTTCCATTTTGGTCTCAAACACCTCCTCACAGAGACCATTTTATCTGAAGGATCTCCCTCATCACTCTCTTACTTCGTTTTATTTTTTATAACACCAGCTATTTTCTGAATTACACTACAACATATATTTATTTTATTGTCCATTTCTCCCAATTTATTGTGTGCTCCAGAACATCAGGATTTTGTCTTCACTCACAGCAGAATCTCTAGCATCTAGAATGGTTCTTGGTTGATGGTAGGCACTCAATAAATATTTAGTGTATGGATGTTGGATAATTGCAAATTTCAAAGAGCTCAGACCAAGTTCCAAAGTATCAAGAATAATGCAGCTTAACATTAAACGTAGCTATAATTTTCTTATCTCCTTCCTTCCTCAATCTTTGATTTTAAGAGTATATAGTATACTTATTTTATTTTAAGCTATGGTATGTTATTGAGATACACCATACACTGTAAGCTATGGTATATTACTTACTACTGAGATATAGGAAGGGTTTTTTTTTTTTTTTTGTAAGACTGAAGTAATCTTTTCAACATTTCAGGCTTGCGATGAAGAAAGCCAGGAACATGTGTTGGAATGAATTTAGGTGAGAAGAAGTCTACGTGTTATTTTCTATGCCACCATTGGTTAAAGTAACCACAGTGACCCAGTTAATCTCATTTCTCTGAAATTTTAACATCTGTAGTTTGAAATTATTAACAACATAGATTAAAAAATGATCAAGTCTTCATAAGTGCTTCTTTTGTTCCATACATAATAGTACCTTGCAGTTAAAAACCAGCAGCATTCCCAATTTAAAGATGAGAAAAGAGTAGTATAGGGAATCATATTCTTGCCCAGTATTTCACGGCTAGTAAGTAGAGGAGCCAGTCCATCTGTTCAAGCAAAGCCTGAGTGGTTGTAGAATGTCCTGAAAACAAATGAAACTATTCCTGTTTTCCACGTCTACCTCTTGTGGCTTTACCCATTTGTGGAAGTATGGTATGTGTTCTCATATGGATCAGAGCAACACTCACCATGTGTTCCAGTTTTACTGTGTAACACTGGCAGGAAGCTGAAACAACCCATTAGGAAGAATGCTTGATTTAAAGAGTCCTGGTTGTCAAAAGATTCTTACTGTCTGTTAGAGTGGGAGCATTTTGAGGGCCACTCAGCCCTGTGGAATATTCATGTCTGTATTTATAGCACTCAGAATAGGCCAGTATACAAGAGGTATTCAATTAATTTTGGAAGAATGGAGAATAAATAATGCAACTATGGTGGAAGGTGACAGTCATTATACTAGAGAGGCTAATGGTTCATTAACCACAAATCATTCATTTGTGCCTGTGTTTTATTAGGGGCATTTTGTTAGATGATTGGTCCAGGGGCTCAAAGGCTCTGCTTGCGGGCCCACCTTTTACCTTCTGTGGTAGAGCTAATAGGCTCTTGTTTTGCTTCAATACGCAATTTCAGTAAGCAGATTTTTGTTTTCTTAGGTCTATCTTGATAATATGGCTGATATAGTTGATATTCTCTAGGATGTATCTTACTTTGGACACTTTTCCATGTCTCCAGAGTCCTGTCTTTGGTCTCCCAATCTCTGTGGCTGAATACTTGATACGAAGTAGCAGACCTAACAACCTCTTTTCACAGACCTCTGCTTATGGCCTACTGCCTGAAGCCTTAAAACTTGCCTATCATCCCAGGCTTTCTTCTTTCCTGCCACGTCTGCATCTACAAGTCTAGATTCCTCTGGTTTGGTTAGTCAGCCTCCCACTGACCCCCTATTCAATCCTTATATTGGGCTACAGAAATAAGAAAGTCAGCTCAGACCTTCTTATTAAAAAACCTGCAGGTAATTTTGGAGGGAACTCTTCATGGAGATGAATATTTTCATGTCCATTTCATAAGTGTCATGAACATTAAGTGCTTTGAACTCTGTAGGTCAATTTCTGCTTTTGCTGAACCCCTACAACAACTTCTGGATGTCCCAGAGCTCACCCTTCTCATTTAACTACCCATGTCAGACAGTGGTCTCCTCCCAATGAAATGGTAATTTTCTTATGTGTAGATATCTTAAGTCTTCTTATTCCAATATCAGCACCAATTACCATTTTTGAGCACTTACAGTATTGTAGGCACTGTGCTAAGTACTTTATTTATATCAGTTTACTTAGTCTTTACAATAATATTTTAAGAAAAGCATGAATATTCCTATATCACTGGAGAATAAACTAGAACATAATGGTTGGAGTTGCAATATGAATCCATATATGTCCAGTTCTAAATATTTTCTTTAATAAAAAAAATAGCACTGAGTTCAATCAATAACTAATCTTTGACCTTGACTTTAGAAAAATATGTTTAAAGAAACATTCTTTCTCACATCCATAAGAATGGATACTACTATTTAAAAAATCTGGAAAAATAAAAATTGTTGGTAAAGATATGGACAAACCGGAAACCAGTGTGCTCTGTTGGAGGGCATGCAAAATGATGCAGCACTGTGGAAAACACTGTGGTGTTTCCTCAAAAAAATTAAAAATAGAAGTACCATATGATTCAGCAATTCCACTTCTGGGTACATACCCAAAAGAATTGAAAGCAGGGTCTCACAAGGATTTGTCCATCCCTGTTCATAACGGCATTATTCACAGTAGCTAGAATGTAAAAGCAGCATGAGGGTTCTCTGATGAGGGAGTAGATAAGCAACATGTGGTAGAAACTTGCGATGGCATATTATTCAGCCATAAAATGGAAGAAAATTCTAACACATGCTACAACATGGATGAACCTTAAGGATATTATTTTAAGTGAAATAAGCCAGTCTCAAAATTTTGTATGATTCCACTTATGTCAGGTATCTAGAGTTGTCAAATTGATAGAAAAAGAAAGAGAATGACGGTTGCCATGGCTGAAGGGAGGGGAGAAAGGGAAGTTGTTGTTTAATGGGTGTAGAATTTCAGTTTTACATGATGAAAATTCTGGAGGTCTGTTGCACAACAGTGTGAATATTCTTAACAATACTGAACTGTACACTTAAAATAGCTATAATGGTAAATTTTATGTTATATGTGTTTTACTACAATTTAAAAAGTAATTCTTATATATGGAGGGTCGACTGAAGTACTGTATAGCAGGAGTGTCAAACTCATTTTCACCAGGGCCCATGTCAGCCCCGCGGTTGCCTTCAAAGAGCCAAATGTAACTTTAGGACTGTATAAATGTAACTACTCCTTAACAGTTAAATGAGAGCACTGCAGCCAGGTAGAAACAAGGTGCTGGGCTGGATAAACCAAGGAAGAGGGCTGGATTTGGCCCAAGGGCCTTGTGTTTGCCACCTGTGCTATATAGTATTGTGCTATATCCAACAGTACATACACAATGTAATTTTACTATTACAGATAATAGTTCAAATGATGAGTTGTCAAACATTACATAAATGCAATTGTTCTAAAACTGGATTCAATATCCTAAGACCCTTGAAACACCAATCCAAAAGAACCTATGCACTCCAATGTTCAAAGCAGCACTATTTACAATAGCCAAGCACTGGAAGCAACCTAAGTGCCCATCAGTAAATGAGTGGATCAGAAAACTATGGTACATTTACACAATGGAATTCTACACAGCAGAAAGAAAGAAAGAGCATGGATGGAACTGGAGAGCATCATGCTAAGCGAAATAAGTCAGGTGGTGAAAGACAAATACCATATGATCTCACCTTTAACAGGAACCTAATCAACAAAACAAACAAACAAGCAAAATATAACCAAAGACACTGAAATTGAGAACAGGCTGACAGTCACCAGAGGGGAGAGGGGAGGGAATTTCAGGGGAAAAGGGTGCAGGGTTTGCAGGAACGATTATAAAGGACACATGGACAATAACAAGGGAGGGTGGGAAACAGGGGAGGGAGGTGGGGAGGGCTGGAGTGGTGGGGAGGGGTGGGGGGAAAAGGCAGAAAACTGTACTTGAACAACAATAAACAAACAAACAAACAAATAAAGAAACAAAAACCCAAACTATACATATGGGCAATTTTCATAAATATCATCATAGGATTGAGTAGTTTTTAAGAAAAATTGATGAGAACTCCAAACATTTTATCATGTCTCTGAAGCTTAGTTGGAGGAGTTTTTCCTGGGGACACACATACATATGTCATGTGCAAGCAGACACAGAGCTGTACCACGTGCATTATGACCCTTTAACTTGCTTGGTAAATGTGTATTATTTAATGATCCAGTGCCTTTCCTGTGTGACATATGTGCTTGTCTACCCTTTCTTAGATCTAAAAAATGACATATCTGATGCCAAATTCCCTGGTCAGACTTACCTGTAATAATTTTTAAAGCATATATTTCATTTCAAAAGAATATACACCCTAGTTTATATGACATAAAAACATAGAAAAAATCTAAAGGTCCCCTTTATTTATAGCTTTTTTGGTATATTGAATAGATAATCCCATTCTATTACTTTCCATTAATGAAAGTTCATCTTGCTTTGGTTTTTAAAATGTGAAAAAACTTGAAGTGTTTTGAATTTTTTTTTACTGTAAATAGATGTCTGTGGATTTGACAGGAAGCTGGGAAGTTCCTCTGCTCAAAGACACAGTCCTACTGTATACATTTGAAACAAAACCAGTAATGATTCATTGTTTTCTGTTAAGCTTTTCCCTCCTATTGTGACTCTCTTCTAAATTTCAAATACTCCAGGAAGGAGTGCTATACTAACTCATGCTGTATTATGAAATAATTGATTATTTTTTTCTATGATAGGAGAGACTGGAGGGCAAGTACTGACATAGGACCCATGAAAGAATTAGCTAAGGCTAGCCCTGATCAGGTAAAGCAGAGGCTGCAGAAGATTTTCCCTTCCACCTGAACAGATTGCTGAATTCCTGGTCCTTTTGCAAGATGAGTTTTAGATGTCATGACACCATGAAAGTCCTACAGGAGAACATAGGAAAATTACAGATACCCCATGCAGTAATCTCTTCACTAATATGTCCCCTAGGGCAAGGATATAAAGGGAAGAATAAACAAATGGGACTACATCAAATTAAAAAGCCTCTGCATGTCTAAAGAAAACATCAGCAAAATGGAAAGGGAACCAAGAATATGGGAAAACATATTTGCCAATAATATTTTGGACAAGGGTTTGATCTCCAAAAGATACAAAGAACCCATATGACTCCACACCAGGAAGTCAAACAATCCAATTAAAAAATGGGCAAAGGATATGAACAGACACATTTCCATTGAGGACATACAAAGGGTCTGGAGACATATGAAAGGATGCTCAGCATCAGTAGCCATCAGAGAGATGCAAATTGATACCACAATGAGGTACCATTTCACACTGGTCAGAATGGTCATCATAAACAAATCAACGCTGAGTAAATGGCAAAATGAATGCTTCCAGTTTCTTGCTGTCCCATTCCACTCTCAAGCCTGGGAGGGACTGGACTGCACATGTTTAATGATCCTAGTTCAGTTGGTTCACTATGCATTTGTGTGGATTTCCGCTAGGCATCCTATATTAAATATATTGTTTTCAATAACTGTTTTGCTTTGGGACGATCAATATAGCCAGTTCATTGCTTGAGAAGCAAAGAAAGCAAATTGAGTCAGTGTGTTGCTAGTTAAAATCTTCTGCGTGCCTACTGTGTACCAGGGATTTGTTATTTCATTAACTTAAGCATTATTGGAAGTGGTACAATGGCTTCTACCCTCGATGGTTTGGCTCTGTAACCCATCTGCTTAAGCATAGCTATGGTGCAAAAGGCAACGGAGAGCACTGGTTAAAAGTGTGGGTTCTAGACTCGGATTGCTGAGTTATATAACTTTGTGTGCCCCAATTTCCCTTTCTGTAAAATGAGGGTAATAACAATTTCTGACTCATAGGGTTGTTAGAAGGATAGAGAGTTAATACATGTGAAGCTCTTTTTTATAAAATTATATTTTATTGATTATGCTATTACAGTTTTTCCAATATTTCCCCTTTGCACCCATCCAACCAGCACCCCCACTCACTCAGGCAATCCTTACACCATGTTCACACCTGTGGGTCATGCATATAATTTCTTTGGCTGCTCCATTCCCTATACTGTACTTTACATCCCCATGGCTATCCTGTAACTACCTGTTTATACTTCTTAAACCCCTCACCTCTTCAGCCATTCCCCCACCCCCCACTCTCATCTGGCAACCATCAAAACTCTTTCTCCATCCATGCTTCTGTCTCTGTTATTCTTGTTTGGTTAGTTTGTTTTTTAGATTCAACTGTTGATAGACATGTATTTATTGCCATTTTAATGTTCACAGTTTTGATCTTCTTCTATTTCTTAAATAAGTCCCTTTAATATTTCATACAATAATGGTTTGGTGATGATGAACTCCTTTAGTTTTTTCTTCTCTGGAAAGCTCTTTATCTGCCCTTTGACTCTAAATGATTTCTTTGCTGGGTAGACATCTTGGCTGTAGGACATATGAAGCTCTTAAATGAGTACTTGGTACATAAAAATCACTTAATAAATATTACCTATTATTATTAATGTCATTATTGCCAGAGTCCCTCTAGTCAGTGTAAGCAATGTTTCTCCATGGAATTGTGTGGAAATCCCTGTATTTTGCCATCGAATTTACCCCTTCCCCCATCCTTTAGGCCCTGTTCTTACCTATGCATTATTATACATTCTTAAAAATTAAAATTGGCTCTGGGACTGTACATTTATACAGAGTTTTAAATCAAGATCAATGAGATATTTTTGTCTATGTGATAGTCATATGCTTATTTCTTATCTTTTTATTTGAATAATGACCATAAACATGATCACGATGATAAGATTTGTGTAGCACTTCATGGTGTTAGCATATTTTTATATTCATTATCTCATGTGGTACAGCAACACTCTGTAAAATATTGTGCAGATGTGACTTTAATCAATAGAAATTGTAATGCAGAGAAAGTTAAATCATTTGCAGAAGGAATCCCCACTAGTGGGTAGAAAATGCTGGGACTGCCCATGGAGCCTGGGACAGTAGAAGTTGAGGAAAGGTGCAAGAGAAAAGTGTGGTATTAGCCAGGGAGTTTTGAGTTATTGGAATTGTCAATGTCAGGTCTAGGGCCAAAGGCAGGAATTAAGGAACTCTAAAAAAAGAAAAAAACGAAAGTAGATAGACCAGGAAAATAGAAAAAGGAAAGAAAAAGGAAACGGGGAAAGGAGGTGTTAGACTGGGAAGAATAAGGAGTGTAAACAGTGATTTCTCCCAAGTTGCTGATGATTCACATCTGAAAATGGAGGCACCACAACGGCAGGGTCTTTATCAAGGTCCTTAATAACTCCTCCTGGCACTTAGTGTAGTATTGTTGAGTGCCTAATGAATTGTTCTCTCCCGTGCAAAGGACTTTCACTACAGCAGCACCTGTGAGCTTAAATGATGGAAATGGTTCATTTGTCCTATTGAAGAGAAAGGAAGACCTCCTATGAAGTTAAAGGATTGGATAAAAATGATGGGTGTTCTCTGCAGTGGTTGAAATTAGAGCTCTGTGGTCCGGAAAATAAACTGTGCTTCAGTACAGATACATTTATGGAAACATCAATAAACACTGTGATTAAACTGCAGATAGGATTCCATCAGAGAGAACAATTCAAATAGTGTACAAAGTTATTTTAAACCCTTATTCATTTTGCAGGTAAGAATTCCATTTTTATCAACCAGATGGACTTATTCAGATGCTTTTGTTACATTAAAATTATGCTAAAGAAAAAATCTAGTGCTGCAGCATATGGAAAGGTTACTTTTTTTCTCTTGTTTTGGTGTGCACTCTTTGCAGATAATAGGTTCTCAACACTACAAGTTTGGGTGGGGGCATGGGTTCTTTCATTTGAGAAGCAATTATTAAGTAGTTATTGTATGGTGAGCATTAGGCTTATGTGGAGGATATCCTGACAGAGTTGTTGCTCCTGAGGAGGTTAGTATCTTTTAGAGATTAAAAACAGTATGACAATGACAAGGGCACCTAGAGAGACAACTCAAAGGCCTGTGGGAGCTCAGGGTAGGGGACAGTCATGAGAATCAGCTTGATCTGTGCTCTAGCTCTATATCTGGTGGGAAGAGTTGGTGGGGGTGTGATCCATGCAGAGAGCTGTGCATGTGTAATGCTGTACAGCAGGAAATATTCAGGAGTTGAGGATGCTGGCTGGAGTATAGATAGGGATTAGAAAGAGAGGCAGGAGAAAAGATGAAGCTGGAACTGTAGTCAGTCTAATCTTAGAACGTCTTGTCTACTGTTCTAAAAGTTTGAAGTTTATTTGGAATGCTATAGGGGAGTCATTTAAGAAATTTAAGCATCGTGTTTGCATAGGGGGCAGGAGGATGGGGAGAAAGGTAGGCGTAGAAAAATATGTGTAGATACAATTAGACGATAAGTTTTACATTTTAAATAACACCCTCTGAGCTGCAGAGAGTGAAATGCCTTAAAGGAGGGTGTGACCAAACAGTAGGGGGTGATTGGAAGAATCTGCATGAGAGGCTATGGCAGTAATGGAGAGAAGGGAACAGATTCGAGCAACAAAAGGGAAGAGTTGTCAGAACTCAGTGATTGATAATGCTGGTAAGTGAGAGAGGAGTCAATGAAAACTTAGAGATTTTAGCTTGATAATCAAGTGGCTTTTTGTTTTGGTTTTTGCTTTTTTTACTGAGAGGGTTTATAGGAGAAGGTGTGAAATGGAAGATGACTTAAAATGGCTTCATTGGAGGAAGAACTGTTGAAATTCACATTGCCTAGAATGGTCAGTACCATGATTTTCTGGTTTTTGCTTTCTGGCAACCGCCTCTGAAACTTTGGTTGTGATTGTCCTGCCCAGTCTTCTCTTTCTCTCCCAGACTCCCTCTTTCTCTACCTCATCGATGTTTTCTTTTACCTCGCCTGGCTCTGCTAATAATGCTTCTTTCCTGGTTCTTCCCAGCCCACCCCCTCCAGCTCACCCCCGGCTGAGAATCAGCAAACACACATACTTCTAACAGAGAGAACAAATACTGAACCAACATTTTTGTTAAATAGCTTGACTGCTTTGTGGACAGGGATTTGTCAACACATCTGTTCTAAAGGACTTTCTTTTAATAGAGTTTTTTTTGGTGGAAACAAGATCAGCAAAGCGCTCTTACTGTGGCCTATCCTTGGAGACCTGCAAACTGCTATGCTAAGCAGAACTGATTAAATGGTATCTTACCTGTTTGAAATAAAACTCACAGTCTGTTCTTGAAAATTGTTGCTATAAACTGGCCAAAGGTAGTTGAGGAGAGGAATATACCATTCCTTATATTCTGGGACTGAGATTCGTGATTTCTGTCTATAGATTAGACAGAAGACTCCGTGACTATCTCAATCAGATAAATGTAAACTGCGAATGTTGAAGGGGACTCATTCAAAACAGAGGGAACCCTAAAACAAGAGGCACTAAAGCTGACTGTCAATGTAATGTAAGGACACCACCAGATACAGAACTAGGGTACAGGTCACAACGACACCTGAATCCACCATGGAGAAACTAGTGTTTTTCAGATATACCCTTTATGTGACACTGTGTGAGGGACTGGCTTACAAATCTAAAAAAAAGTGAAAGTTGGTTCACCTGGATATATAAGTCCTGAGGATATCTGACCCACAGAGGGAATATTATCTTGCCTCAGGATAGCAGAGGAATAAAGAGAGTCTGCCAGCTTTAATATCTTTTCACACCAGGAAAGATATAGAATCTGCCTGGTCTTCACCCAGAACATGAACATACCCCAGAGGTGGTGTAGTAGGTACACTTTACCTAGCTAGGCTGCTGATGTTGTGATGAAGAACTGGGACTCTGGCAAACAGGGGCCAGCTTGGCGCTGCCTCCATCACTTGCCTCCCAATGGTGTAACTTTGAGTAAGTTACCTGACCTCTTCAAGTCTCTTTTCTCTCTATATAAGGGGAGTAACAGGACTCACCACACTGGGCGGCAGTGAAGAGTATAACTGAGCTACTACTGTGTTTACTGAGCTTAGCATGCTGCCTGGTAGATAATGAGCGCTTGGTAAGTGTTAGCTGGTAGTGGCTATCTGATGGGATGATAAAGATGAACTAGAGAATTGCAACCAAGGGCTCTGAAAAATAATGTTTACATGTCATGGCATTGAGAAATTGGTCTGTAAGAATTTGGCTACAATGAATTTGCTGCAAGGAATAATTCTACACTACAAAAGTATTTGGGGGGTTTGTAAAAGCCTTCTTGTTTTCCTCTGTTCACTGTCACCGTGATCAACAGTATTCTGCAAACTGCTGTTACTTATAGTGAATTTCAAGCTCTACCTCTGATCACACTTCACCTGCAGCCAATCACCAACTTGCAAAGGGAGTTTGCAAGCGGCATGTGAAGGGCCTTCCCCAGGAGCCAGAATTCTGACCATTCATTTTCATCTCTATCTTCTCCTTATTTCTTAACCTACACTGCCAGGGAAGAGAATACAGCAGTGGTCCTCTGTTGTAGCTGTAGAGCTGTTACTAAGGTGTAGATGACCAAGCACCTGATGCTGAACCCTCAGAGAGCAGCTTACCTAATTCTCCATACCTTCATTTCACAGAACTCTTTGTTCCGGTTCTTTAGTTCCAACTGCATCTTCCCATCAGATAGCTACTAATGATACCAGCTAACATTTACTGAGTGCTCATTACCTGCCAGGGAGCACCCTAAGCACAGTAGTAGAAGATTTCCCCTTATTGGACAGAAGCTCTTTTCTCTGTGGCAGTTTACTGTTCCAGGTTATCAAATATGCCCCCCTCCCCCACCCCTAAACTTGGTTGTAATAGCTGATGTTACAGACTGTTTTCTTGGAGGAAAGCATATCTAATTGGGGCCCCTTTTAATAGTTTAATGCCAGCATCTATCAAAGCCGGAGCTGCCTCCTCGATTACGAAGTTTATTCGTAGCTAAATTTTAAGGTTGAAATGTTTTTATCAGTACTAATTTGAATGTTGTTATTTTTTCTATACATTTTGTTTCATTTCCTTCTTTGTCCCAAATTAAAATAGATTTATGATCATTTCTCAAAAAGTATTTTCTTCATTCCAGTGGTGTTTATAAGTTCTACTGGAAAAGGGAAATGTTTCCTGGTGGAAAAAATTGGAGAAACGTTAAAAAAAACCAAGATGGTTTCTTCTTTACATGACTCATCAGAACTTTTAACATGGTGATTTTAATAGTGTATGCAATATTTTCCTCAAATTATTTTCCCATAAAACTCTTCTTTCCCCCAGAATACCTCTGAAGATTAGGTTTTTGGGGAAAAGCTTTGGGAGATCATATCCCAAATTTTTAAAACAAGAACTGTAGAACAGAGAAGACAGAAGATACAGATGTTGAAACAAAAACTGGTGCACATAACCTGGCATGTTCTCTGACTACAGGACAATTTGAAATTAGATCCTCCTTAATCCAGAACTCTTGATCAAAGTGTACCTCATGCCAAAAGGGTGGTGAGAAATGGCACAGACCTGGTAAACTTTGAAATCATGGGTGTTTGATCTTCAGGTGCCAAAATTGTTTTCAGTAGTTGGCAGCATCATTGAAAAAGTGGGTGCACAATGTTGAAAATGGGGTGATCTAGATGTATCTTACAATTCTAACACTGCTGCCTAGGTAGTTAAAAGATTTGGAGCAAAAACCATAGGACCTTTCCAAAACAGGCATGATATTGAATTGCACCAGAGATAAGTAGGCAAGAAGTAAAGTGTGGACAGCTGTTTGGCTGGTACTGTCCAGTAGACAGACAGAACTATTGGATCATCTCTTTGGTTTGCACCTGTGTAGCCAATCATTAAGGAGGAATCACATTTATGCTGCTCTTGTTCAAAGCATCCACTAATTCACTCAACAAATATTTACTGGGTGCCTGCAAAGTGGTAGGTACTATTCTGGTCACTTGGGCTACAGCAGTGACAAAAGAGATAAAGTCCCTTAACTAAAATATGTATTATCTAGTTTAATTTTTGCAATGTCCCCATTTAATAAATGAGAAAATTATTATTCCAAGACTTTTAGATTTTCATTTCTGGAAGATACCTTACACAACATTTCAACTCAAACTATTTTACTCATGAAGAATTAAGTTTAAAGGATTACTCTTTCTGATTAAAAATAATGACCAAAACCCAGATCTTCTACCTTCCAAGTCTAGTCTCTCTCTGTTGCTGTGAATTTGCACAAAGTAGGTAGTTGGTAGATGTATGATTCTTTGCCCAACACAGCCAGAATTTGACACTGTTAGTTTAAGCTGTTAACTGAAAACCCAAAAGCAGCAGTGGCTCAATGACCATGCCAAACAGTATTTATCAGGATAAAGGGTGGAAGGGACCCCCATTGACAGAGAGCAATAAGATAAATAGTCCCAGAACTCCAGCTTGCATCTTGCTGGATTTTGAGAGCATAGTGGACGTGCTCCAATTTAAACTTGGCCAGACGATAGGGGATTAAGTTTCATGACACAGTGGGTGGGTATTGCAATCTTTGTAAGTTCTCCATGAGAAGATGAAACTCTTATATATCATTATATGTAGGGGAGAGATTTAAGGACCATATTTCTTTTATAAACAGTATTAGAAATTGGTATTTCCCCCCTTGATTGCAACACTAAATCTAGGAATGTCAAGGGAGAGAATGTGCTTCGTGAAATGCTGAAAACCTGGTTAAAAAAACCCTTAATTGGTAGAAATGTATCATAGAAATAGTATGAAGCAAATAGCACAAATTTCATATTTCAATTTTAAAATTTGATATATCTGAATTATATTAGATTTATTAATTGAAGGAATAAATCAAAGGGGGACTTGATGACAATCAATCACTGGACATGTACTAAGCATTTACTATGTACAAAGCACCGTTAGACAAGAAAAATTACAAAGATGAATAAATTCTGAGCCCTGAAAGAGGACAAATGCTGTAACGCGAGGATGAAAAATTTCATGTTCATTAATGAAGTATGGCATGTTTGGGAGAGCAAAAGTATTTCTAACCATGGGGAATATAATCATAAAATAGTGAGCAAATGTTTTTTGCCTATGAGAATGTTTGGTCTTAAGAAACTGGTTAGATATATGCCATGAAATTACAGAATTACATGATTTACCTCTTGGGAAGTTAATTTGGTATGGGTGGTATGATTCAAAATACCATTTTGCAGTATGATCTATAATAATACCTGTTATTTTTTGAGATGATGTTATATTGGCCCAGATCCTTCTGAAGTTGGTTCTGACATTCATAAGGGAGCAGTTAGCTCCTTTGCAGACAGCAAGCTCACCATCCTTGCATACTTGTATCTAAAATAGTACTAAAATTCTCTTTATTGCCACTACACTGTTTCCCAAAATGAAGCATGAGATCATGGTAGTATTTAGTTATTGGTTCAGTTTCCTGTCTTCCTAGATCTTTTTAAAGCTCCAATGTCCTTACAGAATGACCTCCTAACTTAATGTCTGATCACATGATCAGCTATTTACAAAGTGCTGCTGCTCTAATCTGATTTCTTCTGATAACATAAGAGGACATTTGGTTGTATGGTCCATGGTAAGTATAATTTATTTTATACTCTCACAGCCTTCTGAGACCGTGCAGCATCAGAAAGCAAGCAACTATATCACAACATTCTAGAAGACATCAAGTCAACCTTTCTGTAAAGGGATTTCTTTGGACTGTCTTTCCTTGTTGGTTGTATAGTTCTAAACAAAACAGATTCAAAATTTTGCCAGTGGATGTGCCAAATCATGCTTTGATTGTCAACATTATTATAAAAATACATTAAATGTCTATGTATTATACATATCACATAATTTTTACTTAGGAATGCATGCATTTAAAAATAAAATTTTTAATTTGTACTTATAGTATTTGTAGTATTAGTCACTAAAATTCCAATGTTAGAACCAATGGCTGAAGGTTCCTTTAAGGCAAACTTGTTAAATCCCAGTTCCTAACTTTACAACAAGTCTATTATGCACACATCATGCATTTCACACTCTTGCAAGATGCAAGTCACTACACTGCATTAAATTTTTTTCATAGACCTTACATTCCTTTTCCTTGCAACAATGAAATATCCTCCCTAGTTTGTATTATCTTGTTTTGTGAAAGTTTTGTGGATTTCACCTCTGACCTTAGAGAATTGGTCGTGATTTTATTGAAAACTGTAGCTCATTATTCATATGCAAGTCTCCATGAGTGGCTATTTTTATTCTCAGTTCTCAACAGGAACAAGTAAATACTGCAGTACAAGTTATTTCTGAAGGTTTTAAAATAGTGTTTGTTATTTCAAGGCATTAACGAGTAAAACTTCTTAGAAAATACTGGCCAGTTGTGTTTATTGCCTTGTGTCAACACACTTGTCATTTTGAGAAAGTGTCATAATCCTAGAAGAAGATGGTTTGCACTCCTTAAGTCAGATTCTAATCTGAGAAGTGTTCTGTGTATCCCTGAGCATCTCTCAGATCTGTGGCTGCACATCAGTGAGCATCTCACTTCTCATGGCAGAGCATTTGCCCAACATGAGAGCATGCTGGGAAGACTTAGATTATTTTTTTCAATAGTGTAATTGCAATTTGGTTAGCTAATATGGGACAATGGGAGGTTCCTTAACCACCTGTTGTTTTGTTTTGCTTTGTTTTCCCTTTCATAGTATTTATATTGTTCAAATAGAATAAGCCAGTTACTTGTATACTGAAGGGTATAAAGTGAACATGGAGACCTGGATTCCAGGCCTGGATTTGCCTGCAAGCAGTTATCAGACTTTGAATGTAAACTTCTTGAGCCTCAGTGTCTTTATTTTGTGAAATGAGAGGTTTGCAAAGTCCTGGCTCATGATTTAAATCTAATATGCATTGGTGTTTTGTTTGAGCCACATGTTGTTTTAAAAGTTAGAAAATTTTACATAAGATTCCTATTGTCTCTTAGCAAATCAGAAGATGTTGCAACATGGGGCCTCCATTCTCAGATAGCAATGATTGCCTGGGCCCTGTCATTTCCTTAATTCTTCCTCCTTGCCCTTGTGTTCCTTCGATCTTCTAAAATAGTGTGATTCTTTGGGCTCTGTTTCAAGAAACACTGTGGAAAGGCTTGGTTCCTCTTGAAATTCATTAGACGTGTTAC
This sequence comes from Anoura caudifer, assembly GCA_004027475.1. Classification (NCBI taxonomy): domain Eukaryota; kingdom Metazoa; phylum Chordata; class Mammalia; order Chiroptera; family Phyllostomidae; genus Anoura; species Anoura caudifer. The sequence continues at coordinate 519,514 of PVKU01000274.1, read as the reverse complement.
TCTTTTCCTGCTTACAAAGTCTTAGTTTTCCTCTGGTTCCTCTTTGACCTACACTCTTTCTTATAGAGCACATGTGGCAAACACAAGGCCTGTGGGCCAAATCCGGCCCTCCACCTTGTTTCTACCTGGTGGCAGTGCCAAGCTCCTTGCCCCTAGTTAAGGAGTAGTGACATTTATACAGTCCTAAAATTACATTCAGCCCTTTGAAGGCAACCATGAGGCTGATGTGGCCCCCGGTGAAAATGAGTTTGACACCCCTGGTATAAAGGATGCAGCACTCCATCTGTGTATGGCCTGTTCTCCTTTGCCCCCTTTCTGTGGACAATAGTGGGGAAATAAGCTTGGCTTTAATTTTTACACCTGTTAACTTTTCTCCTTCTATAATTTCACTTCCAGGTAAATAACATAAAATAATATATTATTTCTTCTGTAGAAATTAGAGAAACAGTGACTTTCTACTCACAAAATCCAGAAAGTATGTGGAACTGATAATAGAATAGTAAATTTCACTTTCTGAAGCCATCCTTGTTCACATTTTTTGGTTACCACACTGTATCTAATCATATTCTTGCAAAGCAATGCTGTGCATGCAATGATTCTTCCAGAACTTTCTTTGGAGATGGAATCCAGCTGCTGTGGTTAGTGTTAGCTGCTTCTTATGGCTTGAAACCATCTTCCATTAAAAATCTCAGCTGGTAAGATCACATGGTATTTGTCTTTTTCCACCTGGCTTTCTTGCTTAGCACAATACTCTCCAGTTCCATCCATGCTGTTGCAAAAGGTAGGAATTCCTTTTTTCTTTCTGCAGCATAGTATTCCATTGTGTAAATGTATCAGTTTTTTGATCCACTTATTTACTCATGGGCACTGAGGCTATTTCCAGCACCTGGCTATTGTAAATAGCGCTGCTCTGAATGTTGGCCTGCATAGGTTCTTTTGAATTGGTGTTTCAGGATTCTTAGGGTATAATCCTAGCAATGGTATCGCTGGGTCAAAAGGCATTTCAATTTTTCATTTTTTGAGGAAATTTGTTCCTATTTTCCATAGTGGCTGCACCAGTCTGCCTGCTCACTTACAGTGCACTAGGGTTCCCTTTTCTCCACGACCTCACCAGCACTTCTTGTTTGTTAAGTTCTTAATGATGGCCATTCTGATGGATGTGAAGTGGTATCTCATTGTGGTTTTAATTTGCATCTCTCTGATGGCTAGTGATGCTGAGCATCCTTTCATATGCCTATGGGCTCTCAGTATGTCCTCTTTGGAAAAGCGTCTGTTCCTAATGAACAAAAACAAACAAGTAAAATAGAACCAGAGACTTGGAAACAAGGAACAGACTGACAGCAACCAGAGCAGGTGGAGGGGATTAAGGGAGGAAAGAAGGGGAAAGGTCTAGTCAAGGAACAGGTATAAATGACCCACGGACATGGACAACAAGGTAGGGACTGACTGCGGGAGCAAGGGGTGGGCAGGGCAGGGGAGAGCAACAAGGGAAGTTTGGGACAACTGTAATAGAACAACAATTAAAAAATATATAAAAAGTCTCAGGTGGTAGAATATCCTCACCATAAGGACTGATATAAGCTTTGGTCAGGCAAAGGAAGGATGTATAACTATGAAGAGCTTCTTCAAGCACAACATATGTATACTCATGAATGCCCAATTGACATGTATCTTCAGTTGAACCCCCAGCCCTCATTCATAGAAAAAAATCAATATAGCAGTCAATAAAAATACAAGGTAGTAAAATAACCTTAAATCTACAAGAAAGAATGATCAATGAAATGAATTTATTTCCTGCTGGTTTATTAAGAATTGAATTTGTGTACAAAAAATAGAGGTAGTAACATTAGACAGATAGTTTAGAGGCAGACAATACCTATCTCCTAAAATAAAGCACTGGTTTCTTTGTATGTTATTATGACATGACTCCCCTTCAACAGCTGTAGAGTAAAGCGAGTGTTGCTTATTGTCAAGTGTGATCGCTGAAGAGCTTGGTTATTGACAGCTAAGAACATCTATAAAGATGAGGCACATTTTGCAAGATGATTTTCTTTCACCTGCTGATTAAACTGTGAACAATCTGTGAGCCCAAATGCAAATTTCCCTGTTCCTGTTTTACTGGACAGGCTCCCAGCACTAGACTGGAGTTAATGCAAATTAGAAAATTTCCACCAGTTGAATTAGGGAAACAAGTAGCTGGAAATATAAACCTTTCTGCAGTGAGAACCTGTAGAAAAACACAAAATTAGGAGCTTTGGTCCAGTTAAGAAGTATAGGGGAGCAATAGTATTCCTTTTTATATTACAATTATTACTCAAAGTAAGGAGCAGATTGACCAGATTCTCAATTTGTCAGTTTATTCTCTCTTCCTGCTCATGTCTTGTCCGGTTTCTCTTTGCTCATCACTATCTGCTGAAAATGAAACAAAATGCTGTAGGGTAAACCTTTTACCTCTGTATTTCTGCAGTACACATTTCCCTAAGACCCTCATTGGGAAATTCATTCCAAAAGAATAAGGGGGAACATTTTGTGAGACACACAGGCAGTGAATAACTTAAGTAGAAAAAACAGGTGAATTCATCTATGCTTCATATCTGACTAAACCTTTTAACAATTCCATAGAAAGTAGGTGGAATATTTTGAATATCTCGTTATAAAAACCCAGACACAATTCCATAAAAGACAAAGGTGTCTGCAGGAAGGCATTTTTGTGGATGTTAATCTCAAATGCTTTCATATCCAGTCATGACTGGGCTCCAAAATTCATTGATAATATAAAGAATTTGGTTAATTTTTATAACAAGTTGTTCTCTGGTATCTTTGGAGCCCTTGTGATCTGCTGCAGGGTCATCACCTGCCAAAGTGTTCAGTGAGGGTAACAATTAGTCCTCGGCAAACATCTAAAAAAATTCTTATGAGTTAGCAAGTAAGAAAATTGAGGTGGGGCTGGAGTCTATTCTATAATCTTCATTTACATTTAAACTTGAAATTTTGGGGTCAGATGGACTAACACCTTCATTTCACAGATGAGAAAACTGAGGACCAAAAATGTAAATGCATTTATTCAGTTTATTTAACTTTTTAGTTGTAGAAACAGAATGAATTCTTGATTGCCAGCCTGAGGCTTTGTTATTACGGCCTGCTGCCTTAGATTTTCCTACCAGATCAAGATGTTGGCTTGGGTAGAAGTTTAATAATTGATATTTCACTTTAATAAAAGTTTGTTTTGTGAAGCCTGAGTCACATTATGTCCTTTCAGCACTGTAAAAGGAGCTTAATTTGAATGTCCTTGCAGCATACTGCACCAGCTAAGTGTACCAGCTTAGCCAGTACAGTATTATCAACAGGCTCCAAGAACACTGTGTAACTTTTCGCACCTGATGCTAGCCCCTATCTGTTATGCTTCGATTCAATTTTGAAAGGATGCCCAATTTCTCCTGTATCTGACTAACCTTACAGAAAGAGGCTGCTTTTAGTGTATGGTGATTTTCAAAGAATCTTTCCTCCAAAACTTGCTTCAAATTAATGCAGGGAAGTAAACAAAGCTATTTTTCATAAAAATACCAACATACATAATATGGGCATAAATAACAAATTAGTTGACTGTTATGTTGAGACATTCTAAGTTTACATAAAATTGCTATTGTGCTAAATCATGGAGCCAAAACCAAGTATATAAGCCCTCTCTTTTGCATTTTTTAAGCTGTCTGTCTTTGAATGCTAGGCATCTTGAAATGGTCATTTTGGGAATCCCACTTCTCTCCCTTTTGTTTTTATGCAAAGATGTATAAAGTCAGACTGCTCAATGGGAATGAAATTATTCCTCAAGAAAAAATATCTGTATATGCAGAATGACCATCTCAGAATATTTGTGACTCAAATATATCTTTGAATATTATTTCTGGGCCTAAGTAATCTCTATGAGTTATGGGTGCCAAAAATACAATGATCTTAATGTAGGAACAAACAGTGATAGAGGACAAAGAAAAAAGCAAATGAAAAGAGTAAAAAGAGATAATTGAGTAACAGAATTAATTTCAGGAACGGTTTCAGGTAGGTCTGGTCTGTGCTGTGTGGTTTCTTACTCTTAAGTTTTTTTTGTTTTTAAGAGCATTATTGAATTATAACTTACCTACCTTAAAGCTCACTTATTGCAAATGTACAATTCAATAACTTTATTATTTTTTTTTTAGTTTATCATTTGGCCTTCATTATTTCTGATGAGGAGTTAGTCATTAATTACATTATCATTTTTTCTCTTTCTGTTTCTCAGACTGGATAATTCTATGGTTCTCTCTTCAAGTTCTCAGATTGTTCTGGCATATCCCATTTTCTGTTGAAACCCTTTAGTGAATTTTTCATTTCAGTTATTGTATTTTTCCAATCCAGAATTTTCATTTTGTTTTTTAAAGTATATTTTATTGATTATGCTGTTACAGTTGTCATAATTTTCCCCCTTTGTCCTCCTCCACCCAATTTCTCCCTTCCCTCCAGTGATTCCCCTCCCTGACTTATTTCATGTCCATGGATTGTGCATGTAAATTCTTTGGCTTCTCCACTACCTATACTGTTCTTAACATCCCCCTGTCTATTTTGTATCTAGCCAATTATGCTTCTAAATTCTTGTACCTTTTCCACCATTCTCCCCCTTCCTCCTCCCAGCTGATCTCCATATCTATGATTCTGTTCCTGTTCTGGTTGTTTGCTTAGTTGGCTTTTGGTTTTGTTTTTTAGATTCAGTTGTTGGTGGTTATGAGCTTGTTGTCATTTTAATGTTCATAGTTTTGATCTTCTTCTTTTTCCTAAATGAGTCCCTTTAACATTTCATATAATAAGGGCTTGGTGATAATGAACTCCTTTAGCTTTACCTTGTATGGAAAGCATTTTATCTGCCCTTCCATTCTAAATGATAGCTTTGCTGGATAGACTAATCTTGGATGTAGGTCCTTGCTTTTCATTACTTTGTATAATTCTTGCCATCCCCTTTTCGCCTGCAAAGTTTCTTTTGAGAAATCAGCTGATTGTCTTATGGGAACTCCTTTGTAGGTAACTCTCTGCCTTTGTTTTGCTGCTTTTAATATTTTATCTTTAACGTTTTGCATTTTAATTATGTTGTGTCTTGTTGAGGTCCTCTTTGGGTCCAACTTGTTTGGGACTCTCTATGCTTCTGGCCTTGTATGTTTATTTCCTTTAATAAATTAGGGAAGTTTTCTTTCATTATTTTTTTCAAATAAGTTTTCAATTTCTTGCTCTTCCTCTTCTCGTTCTGACATCCCTATGTGTCATGTGTTGGCCCTATTGGAAGTGTGCCAGAGTCTTAAACTCTCCTCATTTTCTTTTTGAATTCTTGTTTCTTTGTTTTGCTCTGGTTGAATGTTTATTTCTTCCTTGTGTTCCAAAATGTTGATTTGAATCCTGGCTTCCTTCCCTTCACTGTTGGTTTCCTGGGGATTTTTCTTTATTTCCCTTAGTAGAGCCTTCATTTCCTCCCTTATGCTTTTGCTGTATTCAGTGAGATCTTTGAGCATTCTGACCAACAGTGTTTTGAACTCTGTGTCTGATAGGTTGGCTGTCTCCACATCACTTAGTTCTTTTTCTGGGGTTCAGTTTCATTTCTTCATTTGGGCCATATTTCTTTATTTACTGATTTTGGCAGCCTCCCAGTGTCTGTGTACAGGTAGAGGTCCTTGGATTATGTTTTAGTGTACCTGTTAAATCTTATGGGATGGAGCTTTGGGTATTTGCCAAGGTGGGGCAACTGTAGCTCCGTGTGGGGGGGAGGGATTGAAGAAAGGACAATGCCACTGCTGGCTGACTTCTGGGTTATTGCTTGGCCCTGGCCCCATTTCCAGTCACTTCACCCATTTCTCATATGCTATTGACACCCCTTCACTTGCTGTCCTGGTTGTGGTTCCCAGGGTAGGTGTGTTTGGCATGTTTCTTCCACTGCCCCAACCCCTACTGGATTTACAGCCAGAAGTGATGCAGCTTCATTTTCCTGGGCACTGAAGCCCTGGGCTGCATGGTCTGGCTTGGGGCTGGGCTCGCTTGCTCAAAAGGTGACCTGATTTTTATCCACCAAATGTGAAAGTGGGGCTGGCCACCGCCTCTCCACCTCTCCACCTCCAGCTCACCACTGCCATGATGAGTCCTCTCTGCCCCGACTCCTCTTTTACACCCTTCCTACCTGTCTGGATGAATATAGCTCCTTTAAATCCTTGGCCATTGGACTTCTGTACAGTTCTGGGTGTTCTTCTAGGTGATCTTCTGGAAGTTCTGAGTGTTTTTCATTTATAAGTCAGTTATATTCCTTCTTATGGTTGTACAATGATGTGATGTGTGTCTACCTATGCCTCCATTTTGACCAGAAACCAGTTTTTTAAAACAATTTTTATCTCTTGATTGAGATTCTCTAATTGCTATCTCTATTTGCTCTATTCTCTGCCATTGTCATTATATTTTCCTTTCATGACTTAAATGGTTTTCTTTCATTCTTTGAACATATTTGGAACCACTTTTAAGGTTTTTGTCTGCTAAATCCAACATCTGGGTTCTTTCAGAGACAGTTTCTATTGACTTCTTTTTCATCTGAGCATAGCTTGTAATTTCTTGTTTTTTGGATGTCTCATAATTCTTTTTTTAACATTAGACATTTTATTTATTTTTATTTTTTAAATTATTTTATTATTATTCAACTGCAGTTGTCTGTATTTACCCCCACCACCACTCCCCCCTCCAGCCATCCCTTCCTCTCTCCCCTGCTTCCAGCCCCCCTTGGTTTTGTCCATGTGTCCTTCATAGTTGTTCCTGGGTTTTCAGGAATAATATTAGACATTTTAGATAAATCTCTTATAGCAACTCTGGATTCTGACTTTTTTTCACCTGAAGAATTTGTTGTTGTTTGTTTGTTGATTAAATAACTTGCTTGTGAAGTGTATCTACCCTGCTTATGGATTTGTGTGTAGGTCAGGGAGTATATTCAAACTTCAGGTCATTTTCAGGTGTGTATCAGCATTTACTTTCTTGCACCTTCTTTTCATATACCCAGACTCAACTCTGTCAATCAGGAATGTGTGGGTGGATGGGCATGTGGTCAATCCAGGATATTTGAAGAGTTTACTACATCTCCAATGAATGTCTCATTTCCCACAAATCTCTTAAAGATCTGGCTAGTTTACCAATCCATTGCTTGGCCCAAATAGGTCAGTATCCTCAGGCTAATGGGGCCCTGGCCATCCTTTGCCCTGAGATCTCTTTTTTAACTGACAATTCTTCAAATCAAGTGAGTACCCTCTACTAGTAACAGCAACAACAAAGCTTATATTTTCACAGCCTCCCCAACTCCAGCTGAATTGTGGGGCTGGACGCTGATGGAAGGATGGTTGTAGCCCCAGGCAAAGTGCTACAGATTTGTGATGCTCTTATCCAAAGTTGAATTGTTTCTATGAATAAATGCTTCTCAGTTTCCAATTTGTCTTTGGTCAAATTCCAACGTGCTGAGATGATTGTTTTTGACTGTTTTGTCCAGCTTTAGAGTTGCTTTTGGGCAAAAGGATTTTTTTTTTTGACCTTTTAATTCTCGTCATAGTGGAGATTGGAAGTCTTCTACACTTAGTTTTAGTGACAAGATCCTCATTGACATTGAGTGGTCCATACCCTTTGAATGTGAATATAAAAGCTCAGCACATGTTCCAAAGGTCATGCACTGCATATTGAGGGCATGTCCAATAGTGGGAAATCCTGCATCCATTACCCATCTTTCAAGAGGCTCTACCCACACCCACTCCTCTATTTCCTTGCAAACAAATGTTCGGTGTTCTCATTTCTGAGTGCTGATAACCAAGGTGCAGAAGATTGTTTTTTCTCTTGGCAACAATAGCAGTCATTTAGTTTTCAGGTTGGGAGATTGACAAGGGAAGGGCATTATCTTTCTGCCTTCTTAGTAATAAATATTTAAAAAGCAATAAGAATGCTAGTATTTAGTGAGTGTGCCAGGTCCTTTGTTAAGCATTTCCCAACTTTATGCATTTTTTAATCTCTATTATAAAGCTTAGAAAAGTTAAGTAACTTGCTCAAGGTCACTCAACCCATAAGGTGTGAAGAAATGATTCAAGTCAAGGTCAGTGGGATGCCTAATTCCATGTTGTTAATGACCATCTTATGCTTCTTTGGGGTACCCCTACTTCCAGACATTAATCAGGCAAACCAGGTCCATGCTTGTTTTGAGATTATTATCCAATAAGATGTTGTCAATAATCTGCCATGGTGACACTTGTCTGTCTCAAGCAGAATCTTTCTTTTCCAGCCTTTCTCTGCTAACCCACTAAATTTAGTTATAAGCTAGGCAGTGGAGGAGGGAATTCTAAAATATTTTATTTTTCTAAATCTTTAATTTCTGGACTGAAGAATATATGTTGTCATAGGTTGGGTCTCTTGAGAAGCAGAACCTGAAATGGAGATTACCATACAAGAGGTTTATTAGAGAGTGCTCTTGGGATCAACACCTCTGAAGGGAATGGAAGGAGGTAGAATTGTGCAGAGGAAAAAAACTAGGCTATGATGCAATTTCCACAGTGTCCTTAGCTATATAGGGCTTTTTGAATCTAGGATAACCCTTTCAGATTTGGGGGGTGGAGGCTGGGCCTGATATATGCACAAGGATCTGTCATTGGCTATGGGCCATCCCGAGGAAAGGGGTGTGCCTTTGGGTAAGGTGGTGCTCTTTAACTGATGAAGAGGGCTGACCCCTGAGAGCTATCAGCCTCTGCCCCAGTTGGGGAAAAGAACTTTTTCATTCCTTAAGGAAGATCTGGTCAGTTTATTTTAACACCCAGCATAACTACTTATGTTCATACTTTTTTTCTGTAATTATATTTTTATAATTTGGAAAAATTGCTTATTAAAAGTATTTTTAATTGAGGTGTAATTGACATATAGCATTAGGCGTACAACAAAATGATTTAGTATATGTATATATTTTAATGCTTTATTCTCTCATTTATTCAAGCAACATGTAAGTTTTAAGCGTGAAAATTTTCTAGGCACTGTGAAAGAGGCAAGGGATATAATAATAAAAAATATATACCAAGTTCCTGTTCTTATAATGATATAGCCGGGGGGAGACTATTGGTGTTAAATACCTTTCCTTGAAGTCTCTTGTTAATCAGAAATTGGTTCTAGGTCAGTAACTCAATGTGGCCTAAATTAAGCCCATTTTGGTCTCTCATCGCAGCCTTAAGTGCTTGATTGTTGTTTCCCAAATCATTTTGAATTATACTCTGGTTTCTCTTCAGATCATATAAATCTTTTGCCAAATCATTTTGAATTAATGGATATCTTTCTTAGATAGTTTTTGAAGTTTAGAAATTTTTTTGCCATTTGTAAAGTTACAATTGCCAGTTTAATAGAATGTGAACTGAGGAAAAGGAACCTCTATATTTAAAAAAAAAACATTAAAAATTAATTATACTTTTGACAGAAAGTGGTGATATTAGCCACTAAATTTTTTGCTTGAGATTGCCCTAGCTTCTTGGCATTATCTTATTATCCTTAAAAAAGAAATAGTGTGTTTTAATTGTTATTACTTTTGATATTATTTTTTACCCTAGGAGGTAAATTATTAATTAGTGTGTGCATTATAAATTACTTTTTTATTAGGTGATTTCTGTCTGACAATAGTTTCTAGGTTTTTTTTTAAAATTAAACTATGTCTCTTGGATTTATTATTAATAGCTTTGGGCCCTATTAAAAGGGAGACTAATTTGATTTCCACTTTCTGGCTCCACATGCAACTGGAAAAATAATTCTGCCTGACTGAGATAACTGGTAAATTATGTGTGGCCAGTGGCTCTGCATAAGGAAGCATTTCTAAATGAAAATTTTGTTTTCACTTTTTTTCACTACATGTTTTCACTATAGATTTTAGTTAATTTGTCTTACCATTTTATACTTGTGTCAGAAAGGATAGAACCAATTCTTACAAAATTGGTCTAGGCACAAAAAGAAATCTGACAAAACAAATAAATTAATGGATCACTGATTATTTCCCCATTTTGCATATAAATGGGGAACCTTGGCTTAAACTGAGTCCCGAGACTTCTTTTATTTATGAAATTTCATAGGTACAAATGATAAAAACTAAATCAACCAGTTAAAACCTTTAACAACAAAAGTATTAAAGTAGGACTACTTGTAAGTGTGAATCAGTTTTTTCTTCAATTTTACCTTGTGAACAGCCAATCTTTTGTTGAGAAAATCTGTTGAAAGAACAGGGTCTTGGAGGAATATATATTTCATATATTTCATAACACCCCCGAAAGGCCTGGGACAACACCATGTAACCAAACTCTTTAACATTTCTACAGTGAAGCCTATGGCTATTTACATAAAGTAGATAAGTAAAGACTTTATGTAGCTGCTGTCAGTTCAGGTTCAATTTGCTACCTAATGAGTCAGCCCCAAACTTTGGCAAAAACATTTGGTTTTTAGACATCTTTGGATTTCAGAATTTTGGGTACAAGACTGTGCATCTGTATCAGTGATGTATCTTGTTATTACTAGAAAACTAAAAAGTCATTTATTCCGAGGAAAATATTCTGAGATCTCAGCTCTTAAATAATTGAACAAATGCTTGGAGGAACGTTAAGGCTTTGTGCCTTTCTTATTCTTTGTGGGATGGATAGGGATAGGGTCTGCAACCTCAGCGTTGGCTCTTAGCCTCGCTCCCTAGATAAAGTCTGCTATTATATGTCTTACCTACGACACATAGTTCTATATTAGGTTTCCTATTCAGGGGAGAGCTCTTCCAAGTAGATTGGTTTATGCAGCAGCAGCAGAATCCTTAGCAGTCTCTAAATCTCCTTTTCATAAGTATGACAGGACAGGCAAGGAGCACAAAGGAATTTAGCAACATGAAAGGAAAAGAGAAAGACAAACAAACAGAAATTAAACCTGAAAGAAACCAAGGTCATTTAGGAAACAATAAAGCTTTAAAAAAGTACTCAGAGAGTCAAGAAAATATTACACAAAATAAGAGCAATCAGAAAAGAGCTCTTAAAGAATAAAAATATTATCATCTATCTAAAAAGATTAGTGCAAGAGCTAGAAAATGAAATAAAGGAAATTTCTCAGAATATAAAGCAATAGCAACAAGTAGGAACATATGAAAATGCATGACATCAAACCAGAAAGGCCCAACGTCTGGGAGAAAAAAGAAAGAAAGAAAAAGAGAGAAAACAAAGGGAAGGAATAATCAGAACAGGGAGAGAAAACTCCAGAGTTGAAACATGTGAATGTTCAACCTGAAAGTTCCCACTTGGTGAATGAAAAAAGTCTGCATTCTGAGCACTGAGGAGCAAGAAGAGGAAGGAAGTGGCTTGGCATCTGTCCTTGGAGAGTCCGGTGTAGGGGGCAGTTAGACTTGCCACGTTTGGTGAATTGTCCCGAGCCCTATTTGTAGAGTGAATCATGATTTATTTCTTTGTGAATAAGAGTTTTCTCTACATCATTCTGACCCAAGCCTGTGTTTGTGGTGGGTGCAGAGAGAGAATGTAGCAGATCATTTTCTACTAGGAAAAGACAAAATGTTAGATTCAGATTCTGCAAGAATTTTTGAAGGTGTTTAAAAAAAGAGCTTAGACTGCCCTTGCTAATTGGATAATACAGTGCAAAAGCATGGTTGCAATATGTATGCACAGTCTCATTCATTTTTATATGCATGTAAGTGTAGAAAGTAATCCAGAAGGGTAGATCCCATCTCTGCATGGTGGGATGACAGTGACTTTAATGTTCTTTATAATTTCCTGTATTTTTTGAAATAAGCATGTGTTAATTTCATTATTAAAAGTAATAAATGATTTCTATTTTGGGGGAGTAGGTGGGGTTGGGGAGAACATTTCTGTGTTTAAAATGCACATATTACAGGGAGAAAGGGATGTTGAAAACCTGGGAAGAATGACCTGTGAAGAAGAGGCAGGAGAGGGAGGAAGCCCTCAAGGGGACTGAGAGGGAAGGCCTGGGGTGGGACAGGCTGTAAAATGAATGAGAAGGCTGTAAAATCCTAAAGGTCCAGCTAAAGACAAGCTTCATCTACCTCATGGCTTACCCAAGACCTGTCTTTACAGATTTCCTAACTGCGGTAAGTAGTTTTCTTACACTAGCACATGTAGCACTTGCCTGAGGAAGAGGGCTACACAAGATTCTCTGTTTACAAAGGGGCAGAAAAGTCAGAAGCAGAGTCCCGAAAGAATCCGGCCAACGGCTCCTCTGTGAGAGAGAAGGGAAGGTGCCAGGGTTTACAGTGAGGTGATTGGGCTTGGCTCACATAAGACATTTTGTGAGCACAGAGGTCTTTTTAATTTGTTTAAAAACAGACACCCAACGCTTTACTGGCTGTTCCAGCATCCTTGAATAATGTTTCCATGGCCATTGTCTCTTTGTCATTGTGAAGATAGATTTATTTCAATTGACTCATGTGTAGCACTATTTTGAGGACTTTAAAAAGCAGGTTAATAAAGAGAAATTGTTTCTTTTCTTCTAAAAGTTAGCAGATGATGAGAGAGAACAATTTAAAAGCTTACTTACTTTAAAAGATGATGAGAGAGAACCATTTTTGTAAATCAGTTATAAAATGTAGCTCCTCACAAGGAAGCCCTGAATAGCCCTGTGATAATCCAATTGTTTAAAAACATCCTTTAATTGAGTTTAATTTACGTCCCTTACTTTTTGGACTTGACCCTCATGATAAGACAAAACTTTAAAAATATTCATTGCTAAATGCATCTGGATTAATTTAATAAACTATTTCAAATAACAGTGATAAGGAGTTGTCATAGAATTTTCTATCCAGGTTAAACTCCCCCCAAAAGCATTATGTTTATAAGATTAAAAATAAATAATTCAAACTCTGAAAGTTACTTTTCCCTACAAAAAACCATTGTGGAATTATATATATATTTTCCACTGCAGAGAGTAACAAAAGCAGGGGGAAGGTAGAAAAGGAACAGAAAAGTCGATTTAAGAGATAATGTATTGCATTTAAAGAAGTTGAATGCCATTGCTTTTCATCACTTAACTGTTCAAAGAGTACTTTCAGCTTCCTTATTTGCATGTTTCATTGTTTTCCAGCCTTTACACTGTATGCTTAAAATGCAAATGGAAGAATATAAGAATAATGAGAAGTAATATTTGGAAATGTTCTGAGAAAAATGTTGAAAAAGGGCCTGGTTTCCATCTGACTGAAAGGAGGTGAGGCTTGGAAGAGCAGTCAGACTAGATAGAATTTTGTCTTATGCTCCAACTAGAAGGACCATTACTATCCTTTTTCCTTTTTGCTGATAAAAATTAGTTAATGTTTCTCTTTCATGACTACCTGCTATTTTTATCCATGTCTCCTATGCCAATCAGTTAACCTCAATTCAATGAACATTTATTGAGCACTTATTAACTAGTCATTGAGATCATTGAAATATAGAATAAATAGTTCTTTATATAAAAAGCAGGGTTTGGCTAAGGAACAACATGGGGAAACACTTGTCAGTACCTCCTGCTCCAACTTTGATGTCTGGCTCTTCATTGAATGGGCTAAAAAATTTAATATCTTGGGTTCCTATGAAATAGAATGAGAGCACCTTTCTTGTTGGTGGCTGTGATCATGTAACATGCTTATAGGAATACCTTAATGCTCTGTATGTCCTGTGGCTTGTGCTGTAACAAAGGAAATGTAGGGTGATCAGTCATAGCAGTTTGACTGATATTGATGGGTTTCCTGGAACATGCTTATATCAATTTACAATGGGGATGGTGCTGGACAAATTCAGATAAATTGGTCATCCTACAGATAAAAGAACATGTATTTAGTTAGTCATGATCCCAAATAGAGTAAATCAAATTGCATGCTAGAAAAACAAAGTTATATTGAGGAATAGGGCAAGGCATGGAAAATTACTTCCCAAGGAAGGAAAGAGCATTCCCTACAGAGAGAACTGAAGAGGCAAAGCATGGAAATGAGAAACTGCAAGGCCTGCTTTGGAAGACTGAAGCAGTCTAGTGTGGGAAGCATGTGGGCATGTGAGACGTTGTAGTGAGTTAAACGTTCAAAAAAGTTTGGTATGGCTGGGCTACCCGAGACCTTGTGTGATTTGCTCAGGACAGTGGGGTTGTTCAGAGGTAATGGAAAGACGGTCATCAAGGTGGGTGGAGTGGAGGGATGACTGACACATACTTCTCAAACCTTAGTTTAACACCACTTTTCTAACGAAGAGCTCATGTGGCCACTGCAAGTAGATGAAAATGAACAATCCGTCTTCAGCCTTCATTTTAGTGTTAAGTAATCACATAATTTTTCATTGTCTCAAAGTATTTAAGATGGTTCTCCTTATATGATTGCAGATCAAGGTACAAAGTCATTTTTGCCACTTTCCAGAATCAAACCTCTGGTGTCTTTGAATCTCCTCTTTCCATTATCCTCATGTAATCAGTGTTACAATAAGGTGGTTTTTGTCTTCATAGCCATTTTTTGTTTTGTTTTTTATTTTCTAGCACAGGCTGTAGTCACACTCCTGTAGATTCAAGAAACAATTGTATGTGGTTGATGCTCCTTACCTCACTCTAGATGTAAATATTCATCCTGAATATTGTGCCTGATTAATCTTGTTAAACAGTATTTTTGTCATGTAACTTCCCTATTGAAGAGCCCGTTAGAGCTCTATATTAACACCTGGATCTAGACCACTCTTGCCAACCTGCCTTTAAGATTTCTTCATCAGTGTGCCCTTCCTATGACTCCCGGGTGTCCCCGGGAACATTTGTGCTGTTCAGGTCTGCCTTTTTCGTTTGTTTGTTTTTAATTTTTAATTATGATAAAATACACATAAAATTTACCATTTTAAGCATCTTTCTGTATACGAGTAATGTTAAATATATTCACATTGTTGTGCAATTACAAATCTCCAGAAACTTTTCATCTTTTATCTTTAACACTAAGCTTTACTCTTACAAACCCTCCATCTATTTCAAGCCGCTTGCCACACATGGAATTGAATTTCTCTTCCTTCTTTCTTCCCGTTTAAACCCAGAACCAGACTCCAAGGAGGGAAATACTACGTATAGTCTTGAAAAGAGCAGGTGCTCAAAAAATGGTTCTTATACTATTGCTCTTGTATTTTGTATTATTCTCCAGCTGCATGTTATATATGGAGAACATTTTGCCATTCATAGTATTCAGGCACATAGGTCATTTCATCTGGGCCTCACCACAGCCCTCCTTGTAAGTTAGATAAAGCAGGTGCTTGTTTATGCAGTTTTCAACTGGGGAACCCCAGAATGACTAATGTACTTGCCCAAGATGACTGAGGGAGTTAGTAAGTTACTGAGCTAGCAGAAGAATTCAAATATGCTGGCTCCTAACACAGAGCTCTTTCCATTATTTTTAGTTTTCTCATTTCTTTGAAGCATATCTTGCCTCCCCAACAAGAGAAGAACCTCTTTGAGAGAAAGAACCACTACAATTTTCTTCAGCTCCCCTAACATGTAGCTGGGTTTGGGGCACAAAGATTCTGTTTATTAGGTACTTTTGAGCACATTGGCAATTCCCTGTATTATTATCTATGTTTTTTAAAATATATTATATCATTTTACATACAGAGTACAGCAAAAGTAATGCCTGCTTGAATGTGGTTGGTAGGGTAATAATATGGGTATAATAATTTATAGTTTTAATTTGAATATTTCATCTAAAATATTATATGTTGTGCTTGAGTGTGATATTGTTATGTTACAGAATTACATGCTTATGGTTTTATAATAAAAGAATTTGTACCAAAAAGGGGCGTTATTTGGGTCGGACCCTGTGTATTCTACGTGTATTTCTTACGTGACTTGCTAGAAGATTTTTAGTTCTCACTTAATTCTTTTGGGTACATGGGAAACTTGTGTTTTCTCAGCCTCCATCTCATGCTTGAAAGAGGTCATCAAATGACAAGTTCTGGACAACAGGTTTAGTTTAGGATCTTTAAAAATTTTCTATTTTTTAACTTCAGCATACTCTAACCTATCCTGACAATACAAAATGGCAGTGTTTAATGGTCTGCACAGTCACATCTCAAATTCTGAGTTTCCCTGAAAAAAACAAAAAGTTGTTCTTCTTAATTTATATTTGGAACAAATGAAGGCCCAGAGAGGTTTAAGAAATGACCTTAAGCCACTCCTCAAATCAGTCTCTTAACCCAAGTTGGTGGTCTTTTCCCATATACTTAAGGCTAGTATAAGACATATAAATCAGTGCAGAAAAATACTACAACCCTGTCTGCCTCTATAATAACACCCTCCAGCTTAGCCTTCCACCCTACCTCAAAGCCGTCTTCCCTTTTCAATCTGGTTTTCTCCTTAACCTCCAGTTAAAGCCTTTACCAAGGCAGGCTACATTGAAGGAGATATTATTTATCAATGTGTTGCCTGAGTAACACCAGCCTGCACAAAGGGCCAGCTGAAGGACTGGAATGGGTACAAAAGATAGTTTTGCTGGTCTTGTGTAGACTTCTCAGTCATCATCTCCTTCCCCTGCGCTGTGTGAGAAAGAGGTGGGAATCAAGCTTGCTGACTTTCTAAAGAGGAATGTGTCTCAGAGAGAGAGAGAGAAAGAGAGAGGGAGAGAGAGACAGAGATTGTATAATTTCCTAGTGAGTTTCAGTTTGATGATGGTAATTATAGCTTTTCCATTGCTTCTATTTAAATCCTTTCTTAATTAAATCAATTTTTATTAATTACTCTAAGTAAAGTCCAATTACCAGAGTTTAGGGTCTTCTTTTCATCTTCTTCTCAATTTTGATTGAAATTTAGACTTTCGTATAACTTTATTTCCCTAAAGTTTATATATGTATGTGTATATATAAACATATATTGCTACATAATACATGCGCACACAGCACATATTGTTTTTAAAATCTTTCTTTTTTCTTTTCTTGAGTTGAGGCTGGTTCCTTGGGGAGCTGGGGTAGGGAGCTGTTACTGAGACACTGACACTTGGACAGACTAATTTTTCTGTATATATTAGTATGACCTACCAGGAAGTTACTGCTGTTTCTTTGCAGCACCATAAAGTTGATCAGATTATTCAATTTACAACTATTAGAAAAAAGCTGAGAGGGAGGCTGAAAAGATGTTCCTTGGGGAAATTTTCATTGCTGAAGTAAAAGACACCAATAGACTCACAAAAAGTTCCATGAAACAAATGGGAAAAAATGTTACACTGAAATACAGATAATTTGGGAAGCTGCAGCCATCTGGTTATGGTCAAAATAGCTGCTTCTGATGTCCTTAGATGGTACAAATTACTGGCAGACCTCAAAAACCAAAACAGGAATCCATTTTGAGATCAGATTCCTTTTGCCTTCAAGACATGTTTACAAAGAAATCAAGATTAGAGGAAACAGAGGAAGAACTAAAAGTATGGAGAGAACATATCACCAAAAAGTTACTTAATCTGGCCAGCAATGAACATGAGCTGAATTTGGATGAGAAGGCAGGTGGATGTCCAGCCCCAGGTCATTCACTCAATCTTTTTCATTTTCCCTTAGCCATTAGCCCCCAGCTTCACCCGCTAAGTTGACTGGTGATCTCACAAGGGGCATGCTAACAGTGGCAACCAAGAGGCTTCTTCAGGTAGGGTAGAGGACATCAACCATGGAAGACACCAAGTGGTGATTAGTGGATAGTTGTGTTTAAGCACAAATAGAGTGGGGGAAAGCACTTTCCAGGTGTTGGACAAGGAAACTAAGAATGTCATTTGTAGGGAGTACTATTATAATTTGAACGTTAAAAGTAAAGGCACTTTGAATTTATAACTCACAGGTCAGTGAAACCTTATAGTGTACTGGTTATATTACTGAGCTGCTTCAAGCAGGCTATGGGGGTGGGGGGTTGGCCTCTTATTCATACTCCCCTTCAGTCACTGCACAACTAACTTGTCTCGACACTCTCAGCCCCTCCTTCTACCTCCATGTTTCCTGGTGTCTGCGCATGGCAATTCCTTTCCCCTGTTTTTAAGCTTAGATTTTCTTTTCTTCCCCTTACATCTTCTCTTCTATCTTTCTCCTAACCTCGCCCGCCGCCCCCCCACTCCCCTCAGTTTCTAGAACTGGCTTCTGCTTTGGTCCCTATTCTCATCTCCTTTTCCAGCAATCTCTGAAGTTAGAAAATAAGGAATCAAATAACTTCTTCAAAACACTTGTTCTTCAGCAATGGGGAGGGAAGGATGAGGAAGGGAGGTGTTGGTGTCTCTGTATGTAAAAAAAATAATTTGTGTACTTCAACAGATAATTTATACATACTATTTATGCATATTAAAATAATTTAAAATGTTTTTCAAACCATTTTTAAAAAGTACTTAAGAGTAATTGCATGGACTATTGAAGAAAAAAAGCACTTACCTTACACTTTATGCACATTGTTTCTAGTCAGTTCTCACATTGTTCGAAACACTGCAAGTTCTTTTTATGCCTCCAGTTGAGATGGGAATTGATGCATAATGCATGCAAATAAAAATTAAATACTCTTATCCAAACAATAACTATATGGCATACCAGAAATTCACTTGTGAGTTTCCTGGGGCCTGCCTCAAAGAGATGGGAACTCATAGGCTGAGATGGAGGCATCATTAGAAATTCTTAACCTGTGAATTAGGACAGGTACTTTGCATGTGTCAAGGCTCCTTGGGCGGAGAAAACGAGCATTTGTTTCAAAATGAGTTTTAAGTGAAACATCTCGAGGGCAGATGTCCTGATTTACAGATGTTGATTTGCAGTCAAGCTAGTTTATGGAGCAGGGCTTCCCCCTCCTCCCCCACACAAAGTATGTAGATAACTTCATCCAAGGGGAAATGTTTATTTTAATTTACAAGGTTACACAATATCCACATTCCATGCTGCCCCAGCTCTATTTGTTTTGCCCCCAAATAAAATAGGAATAGCATTCTGCCTTCATTCTCCAAGGCAGTAATTTAATATCCTAAGGCCAAAGTCAGTTTTTTAACAAAGTGTTTAACAAAACTTTACTTAATTCAATATATCATCATTGGAAACATCTGTTTGAGTGTGCATTGTGTGTACATGTGTGCACATTTCCTATCACTGAGATCTGGGTGTATATCCAGCAAATGACGTAAGTATGAATCTAAATCACTTGTACTGAAGCCACACTGTTTAAGACCCATTCTTTATTAAGAGAAGCATCTGTCTTTAGACTTTTCTGGCATTTGAAAATGAATAAACACACCCTGGTTGGGTAAGCAGTAGGAGTAAGAGGCCTTAAAATGACTTAATGACCTTGTTCATTACTGGCCTTAAATTGTATTTAATCTAAGGGTGGGCCCTTGATGCTGTATGACTTGCAGAACCAGTTGCTTTCATACAGAATGACTTTGTTTATCTAAAATCAGAGGTGAAGTCTTTGTCTAGGTTAATTAGGTGGGTAAAAGGGCAAAGCAAACAAAACTGCTTGGGAGCCAACTTGATTATGTAGGTTTACAAAGAAGAGTGAATACTTTTGGTAACTGAAACATGCAAATAATCCCTAAATCTCACTCTGCCCCTTGATTTTAATGACTTCCTCCATGGATCTGGTAGCAGGTGAGTCAAATCAATCACTTTGTTTTTCCCTTTCCCCTGCCTTTGGCCCCTGTATGCTCACTCTTCTGAAGGAAGATCTAACAAATGTGATTAATCTAGATTAAAATCTAAAAACTGTTAGTGCTAGAAGCAAGTGGTGATAGCCTGTGTAATCCATAAACTGGGTAAGAGGCCCCAGGCAACTGAGGGTCATCAGCAAAAGATCTTTTCTTATCATAGAGTTCATAACCCAAGGCAGGATAAAGAAATGAGGCATGGGCTCTGAGGCAGACAGACGCTGGTGCAAATTTCACAGTCCCCAAGTACCAGTGTACCAGCTACGTGATTTCAAGCCATTATTTAACTTCTCTATGCCCTCGTTCCCCATCTACAAAAGGAGACTGAAATGGTCCCTTTCTCGTGGAGCTGAGACAAGGATTAAATGAGATCATCTGTATTATATTTCTACTCTGGTGCCTGGCCTGCACTAAGCACTTAATCAGTGTTAGCTATTATTATCTATGGAAAGTTTGGATGTTCCTTTCTTCCTTCTATGTTCCACGCCCTTCTCTGTTTGGGATGAGACCCAAAGTTCCTCAAACTGGTGTTGTTTCAGTAGTGAGTGCAACAGTTCCCAGTGCCTCCTGTGACCTTAGGGGTAAAACAGTTTGGTGGTTCAGAGCAGCTCTTTCTTCTCAGCTCTATTTTGTTCTCGATATAGCTGTTCTATTCACACACCTTGCAATCTGTGAAGTTAAAATTAACCTATTTGCCAACCTGCGTCTCAGTGAGAAACTGAAAAATTACACCTTCTCTACGCACTAGACAGTGTTTTCTAGTGCATCTTTGATGAAGAATATGTTAAAGGAAGAGATGGCTTCAAGGGAGAAGACTGAGTCTATCTGTGCTTAGTTTATTCCCTTGGAAGAGTCCTCTGCAAATGTCAAAAGCTGGATTGAGAGAACAGGATGTGACATGGAAGTCGCTCAGTTGCGTCTCCACACACATTTCTGAAATGGGGAATCGAAGTGTGCCAGTGTAACTGTCAGATCTGGGCATATGGAACAATCTAAGGAATCTGACTCTTTCCAGTAACAAGTTTAGCAACTTTCTTTTAACAGAGAGAGAAAGAAAAACACTTGCTGCACTCACAACCAATGGTTATTCTCAGTCAACAGTTCAAACGAGTTTATTTTCCATTTTGTGTCTGAGCTGACGTTTCCCTGACATCAGGAAGAGGTAGTGCAGCTGACCTGGATGTCACCACTCTTTGATCTTAGGTGCCCTGGATTAACCTGGTTGTCTTCTGCCTCCCTATTATTTCAGAGGCATGGTAGGTAGCCAAGGATAAGTTAATTTGCCTTGACCTTGTCCCAGAGAGCAGCTGAATATTATCTTTAGTCTCCTAGACAGCCTGGGCCATTGCACCAGGCTGCACAGATGGATGCTCTTCTCTTTTATTTCTTATCTCCTTCAGCATGCCATTGTGACATATTCCTGAGTCTTCTCAGGACTTAGATCCCTTCCTTCCCCACCCCTACCCAGCAGTTTTAGAGAGTCTGACATTCCACACTTTAGAAACTAGAGTCAATGAGGATGAGGCACAAACTGGTGGGGGTGGGGGGTGGGGGTGTCTTTATGGCATGGGCCTAAGAATTCCTAAGCTATGAAAAAGCTACTAGAGATCAGACCCTTAGAGATATGGCCAGAGGAGAAAAAGAATTAGAAATAGCCCTCTTCTGCCTGACACAGTGAACCCCAAGTCAGGGTGAGTAGGTGTCTATATGGTGGGTAGACTGAGGTATTAGGCATAAGTCTCTCTTCTGACATATACTATTCATGTCTGCAATTTTACCACTAGAGATTAATTGCTTTAGATCTGGGAGGTTTTAGTTTACAGAAGGTTTCTGTCTGCATCTGGCTGGGAAATAACATTTTACAAGTGCTTTCACATATATTAATTTAATCCCCAAAACCCCCTTTGTGAGATAAATACTGTTATTTTTTCCCCATTTTACAGATGAGAAGTCTGAGGCACAGAGGCACTAGCTAGGAAGAGATCCTTCAGGTAGGAAGTGGTGGAGCAAGAATTTAACCTGGGCACTCTAGCTCCAGAACGTCAGCATTGAGTCCCATGCCATTGTGTCCTACACCAACAGCATTCATTTTTATTTTGCTACCTCCTACACCTCACTGCTATTGCAGAAACGCAGTCTCCAGAAAAGCTCCCTATGCCCCCATCCTCGACTGTTTCTGAAATTCCCAGAGACTGTCTGGTAGGTGTGGACCAGTGTACCTTGGTGCAATCAATGTATGGTATCTACTGAATGCTTTTCTCCTGTTCAGATGTCCCCTGCATATTTTCTTACTGTTGCCTCCATATTTCAACAGTTTAATGCAAGAAGGCTGTGTGTTCTTTACAGTCCCCAGTGAGCTGACACCACGTGGTGATCCATGTTGAAGGAGTAAGGATTTTCTGTCTCTGTGATCCATTGGGCTGTAAGCAGCACAGTGCTCTGCCCAGCTACAGAGGACACCTGGCACCTGGGATTGTCTGATGAATCCCTTTGCTGAAAACTGCCTGCTCCCCCTTTTCTCATTCTTATTGTTACACAGGCACACACTTTTGAGTGTACTTTCACATCCATTCCCAGGTCCTACCCAATGGGTCTACCCTGGAAACTGGGCAACCCTTGCTCGGGCCCCAGCTGATTGGTCCAAGCGCTGCTTCAAGATGGGCTAGTAAGTATTTTTCTTGAGTGGACTAGGGGCCAGAGAGAGCCTGAGGGCAGCCTCTCTCTAGGGATTATGTTTGTAAATTCTAGAACTTCACAACTGTCAAAGGTCATGTAACTTCTCATTTGAAGAAAATCATTGTGCAAGGGGAAAAGATGAAGTGGAAAGGCAAAGATGCAGGAATGAGGAACAGAATAAAGGCTCAGTATGCATGAGTCCCCAATTTCAGTAATTTCAGAGGTTTAGGAGCATCCCCACTCTTCCAGTGTCTTACTGGTTTTTTTTTTCTTTCTTGAATATCATGAACCAGCAAAACCCCATATTTGCTCAAGCTGATTTGAATTGTGTTTTTATCATTTGCAATGAAAAGAAATCAAAAAGTCCAGCAGGTGACAGTTTCTGGTTTAAGTACCTTGATATCTATTTGTGAGTCTCTTCCTCTTGGACTTTGACGAGGAAAACTGGCCAATTGAGAATTTTCCACCAAAGCACTTTCTTATTTATCCACCCTAGCCCCCCTGCCCCAATATCATAATTAGTTCCTTAAGCCTAAAGCTAATGATTTGAATCTTTTATTTATACATGCAAATACACCTGGGAAAAGAAATGCCTTACACCAATATCAGCTAAAAACCATTATGTGTAGACAGTCTAGCTAAGACTTCTGGGAAATAAAAACTGGTTGGAGAGCTGCAGAAAGTTGATATGTAAGTCAGGGAATTGGAAGACAAAATTTGTTAAGGACAAGTCTTACTTTATGGATGTCCTCCTTAATTTAGCAGGGTAAATCTGGACATTTGTATGTTTGTTGTACTTCTTTTCCTATTCTGAATATGATTAAATTAATGCAAAGTATTTATTCTTTACTGTACTTGAATCTAGCCTAGAGGAGTGTTTATTTTATAGTATATACCATAACCTTGGGAATTTTAAAACTTAGTATCAAGAACTTCCAAATAGAATGCAAATTGGTGATATGTTCTTTTTTCAATCTGGAACTTGAAAAGAGTCAGATTACAATCCTGTGTGCCTACCTTTCTCATCACGATTTAACATTCACTGAACTGGGAAAATGCCTGGGGTTAGGAATACTGTAAATAAGTACCTTTGATTTTCTCTTGGGTTGCTAATCAGCCCCCCTAAAACCAAATCAATCTTGGCTGCTTTCTCTTGGAGAGAGATGGGAAAACAGAAGAGAACTTAGGTATTCTGATTTTTGCTTGCTTGGTGCCTCCTCCTGGCTTCCCTCAGCTTCTTGTGTTGTTTAAGAAATGTGGAATTTTAGATCTGGAAAAGACTTCAGGGAGTGAGTAGTCCAGATCTTTTGATCATAGACTTTAGAAAATTGAACTATTTTGACCAGGGTCATGCAGCTACTTAGAGGTCATCCAACTCCCAGGACAGTGCTACTTCCAGGTAAGACATAGGATTTTTCCAAATTAGGTCTGTTAACTATACATCAAAGTCAAATCTATGTTCATTCTCCATTTGTTTCCCTGTGTTTACTGTTTGAGGCAAGAGCTGACCGAACTCATCTTTGCCAGTGTTTGATTCCCCTCTAAGTTCAAAGAGCTTGACCTGGGCTAGCAGGGAATGGGGACTCAGGGGGCATTGAGTAGGCGGGATTGGCTGGTTTACTCACCGTTGAGAGCAGAGCAGAGCCAAGGGATCTTGGAAACCTTGTTCAGATGAGATTCAGAAGTCCAGTCCAAAGTAAAATTTCTGTCTGCAGAAATTGAATGGAGATGGAAATCAATGGGGTGCAAGATGGAAACCAGTGAGAACCAGTAGGTTGGGAAAGAAGTCCTGGAAGGCAGAGCCAAAGGAAGTACCTGAAGCCTTAGAGCATCACTGGGAACTTCCCCCTGCCTCCCACCTCCCACTACCTGCACCTTCTTTGAAGATGTGGAGTGATTGGTTTGGGCCTATAGGACCTCAGTGATTAAATAAAACAGAAATCTCCTTTATAAAAAAAAAATCTGTGCTTTCAGACAGCATTTTTTAGCTTGGTATTTGTCAGTTTTATTTATCCCTTCATTGGAAAGCTCAGTGAGGGAAGGCATGGTCATGCTTGAGGAGCTTTCTTAAATCCACAGGTCTATTATGAGACTGATAACTCTTAAATATCATCAAAGAGCTAGAAAATGTGAAAAGCAATATTTTTGTGAATTTCAAAGAATGTATATTTTTATGGCAAGTTCTTGATGTGCTTCCATGCAAATAAATTATGATTAAAATTCTCCTACCCTTCAGTCTGACAAATCAGAGTTGAAATGAAATTGATGAGTCCCTTGAGAAAAGCACTGGAAAAGAGTTGTAGAAATATGAATTTTTGTGCTAGCACAAAACTAATTCCTGTGGTCCTTGTCTGAATAGGGAAGGGCATGGAGTGAAAAAATCTGCAGGAAGACCTGTAGTTAGAAACTTCATTTTTCTTCTTTGTATCCTTCATTCCTCATTCTTCATTTCTTCTCCTTCATTTGAAACCTGAACTCAGATTTTAAGATTTCAGAAGCCATGAATCATTTGCATATTCCTTGAAGTAATGTAAAACACAAATAAATGAAACTTCTAAACTTACATGACACATGATAAATACATGATAAAGGCATAATATATCGTGCCTGTACAATTGGTTAGAATCAAGGTATGGTTGTATTTGATGAGGGGGTGTGCGCTGGTTCGGGGTGCTTGCTAAATTCCTCTTTGCTACGGGTATAGCACCAAGCATGTGCTTGCTTTGCCAGTTCATCTCATTTCATTACTGACATTTTCAGTTCCTCTTTTCCAAGCATACTTTCAAAGTTTAATGCTTTGCCTGTACTTTACAAAACTGTGGTCACAAATGATTAGGAGATTTGAAAGGAGTTTAGGGGAGGAAATGAATGGAGTCACCCTCCCCAAATTGTTTGCCACCAGGACCACCCACAGGGGTCCAGGTAGGTGGGTGATACAGAACCAGTGGCAGTGATCCTGGGTGGGCCATTCCTCCTGACCTCACAGATTTGTGCAGATAAAATCTGGTTAACACGATTAAGGTAGGAATCACTGAGGGGAATCACCTCTTCTCTCCATCCGTGCATCTATACTCTCCCTGGAGCTCTGCCTGTTCACAGCAGAAAAACCCTTTCCCCAGCACTCTGAGTGCCCTCTCCCCACAACACTGGGAGTACAGGGCACCTCTGAGTATCTCTCTGATGAGCCTCCAAACTGTGCAGAATGAGCCAAAGTGCCAGGAAAACATGCCTTTGTGGGTGATTTTTTGGTTGCCTTTGACATACTGTTCCCCCAAATGACATTTCATTTCTTTTTTTTCTAATGGGGTAGGGGTTAGGGGATTTAGTTGCAATAGCATCTTCACTCTAGAATTTGGATGTTCCTGAGTCTAGCTTTCTTCATTCTGTGGATGTTTAGCTTGATGAATAGGTGTTATATGAGTGTTCAGAGGATATATCCAGGGTGGATTTCTGGTTCAGTGATGACATAAAAAAGCTAGGCTCTTTCCATCTTCTGTCCAGTTATTATCATTGTGTTGGTATTTGGCCCTGTGTTGCTTACCTCAGGGCCCGAAGGTGGCTGCCACAACTCCATGGCCATATTTAAAGGCAGAATGGAAGAGTATTTTAGCCAGATTTTGTCTGCATAAATCTGTGAGTTCAGGAGGGTAGGTGGGATAGAAGGGACTTAAGCTAATTCTCTCTCCTTGTCCCTCAATTGATAGATTGATAAACACATGCAGATGGATGTAGATATATGGGTAAGTCTCAGAAGACTTTCACTCACAGCTTATTAACCTGAAACATATCCTTTGTCACCCACAGTACAAGTGTCTCAGAAAGCTAGGATCTGGACAAAACGAATGGGATTGCTAAGAATGGCTTAGCTAATCACAATTCAAACATATAGGAGTTGAACACATTACTGTTCTGCAGAGAATGGTGGTTCTGTTGGCATGGAAGAAGGGGTGGATGGCTGTTGAGGGGCCAGCCAACAGTATTTGCCACAGAAAGAGAACCATGGTTTTGTTGAGTTTTCTCCTTTGCACTGTCAGTGGAGAGTGAGTCATTTCACGCTGGGGGGCTACTTTTCCAGTCCTAGAGAATGAATCATGGTCATGAGTAATTTAAGCCAATCATGGGGGTGGCCTACTCCTCTCACCAGGTTGGGTTAAGCCAGGAAGTGTGGCACAATTTTGGCCAATGAGATACGAAGGGAATTGGACAGGAAGCCTCTGGGAATGATTTGCCTCTCTGTCTAAAAGTGACACATGGGGGAAAAGAATACTTTATTTGCCTGATAGATATTGGCATATATAATTTTAATGGTTAGTGGTGCTGCAGTCATGAGAGGAACCACCCAGTGCTGAGAAAGGCAAAGAAAAGACACAAAAGTTCATGAGGCCTAATGACATCACTGATCAGCTGAATTATTCATCCTTAGAGACCCCTAATGAAGAACTTCTTGCTATATGAAATAATAATTCTTGCTGTCTAAGCCATTTTGAATAATTTTTTTCTGTTCCTTCCAGTCCAAAGATTCTCAAGACAAGATGCAAGGTTAAATAATTAGGACAGCTTCCCACAATGTATAACTCAAAATATTATTCCCTGAATATACTCTCCAGCCTAAAACAATCCATGATCAAGTAAATATGGGATATTTAAAAACTATAGATGGTTGTGGAAGCTAATGATTAATTAGCACATCAAAGGCTCAGAGCAAAATGGCTCTTAAAGAGAATCTTTGCCTCTGCTTATAATCCTGTAGCTCATACTTCAGAAAGGAGTACATAGATAGCATGTAGATGAGAGAAAATGTTTTTGAGCAGAAAATACATTTGATGTAGTAACCCACCCTCCGAATATCAAATTCACAGACACCTCTGGACTTTTCCACCTAGTAGACTTGTATCTATCCTTGGAACTAGGGAATCACCAGCAGGGCTCCTGTGCTTTACAAATGTCTTGAAAATGGTTCATTGTCTCCACTTAAAGGCCAGCTCTCGGTTATGGCTGCCCTAATTTTCACAATTATTATAAAGTGTCTTCCTGTTGATAATTAATCATCAGCCATAACCCTAATATTCTGTGAAATCTGAAGAAATACATGTATAAGGCATGGTGTATTAGCTCCTAGAGTTGTAATAAATCACCACAAACTAGGTGGCTCAAAACAACAGAGATTTATTCTCTCACAGTTCTGGAGGTTAGAAGTCTCACATCAAGGTGTTGACACAGCCATCCGCCCTCCAAAGTTTCTAGGGAAGAATCCTTTTTTGCCTCTTGTATCTTCTGATGGTTGCTGGCAATCCTTGGCATTCTTTGGCTTGTGACAGGAGAACATTGCCTCTATTTTCTCATGGCTGTCTTCCCTCTGGGTATTTGTGTCTCTGTGTCTCTCTCCTTATGAGGATGAGTCATTGGACTAAAGCCCACCCTAATCCAGTGTGATCTCATCTTAACTAATTATATCTGGAAAACCCTGTTTCCAAATAAAGTCACACTCTCTATTGACAGTGTTGTCCTTATTGTAGAGGCCATGCGGCTTAGAGAGGGGAGAGTGTTTAACTCATTTAAGTGGATCAGGACAAGTGTGTGGATGAAGTAGGACTTGAATGGAACCTGGAAGTACAGGTTGAATTTAGCCTGATGGGGAAATAGAGTAGAATATTCTGGATCATGGAGATGGGAAAAGTTCATAAGCAAGGACTATTAATCAATAGTTCTATATTGAAAAAAAGAACAACTATGATTTCTGAGAATATATGTGGTCAGGACAGTGAAAGGGTATCATTCCAAAGGGCCGTGCTTTTCAGCATGGCTGGGAAGAGTGGCAATGTGGGAAGGTGTGTGTGTATGAGGGAGGTGGGCACTTGAGGAATTTCCTTTATGCAATGAAGATAGTCTGTCCCCTTGCAAGAAAGAACTTGGAGATAGTAGCAAGAGAGGACTGTGCACTTTTAGTAATCATAAAAGCAGAAGATACATGATGCCCATTTAAAACAGATATGTGGAGACAAAAGTTGTAGGTCAAATGTAATTGTGTTTTTTTTTGTCTTCAATCCACAGTAAAACTTAAAGTCTTGATCACTATTTTCAATGGTTTTTATTTAACCAGCACTTTTTTTAGTCTTCATTAAGATTTTACACCTGTCTAAATTTATGCTATGACTATCCTAATAACTATTGATTAATAACTTTCTAACCACCTGGACTTCTGGTCAAGATGACAGCACATGTAAACACAGCTTGCCTTCTCACGCAACCACATCAAAATTACCACTAAAATATAGAACAATCATTACTCAGAACCATCAGAAATTGAGTTGAATGAAAGTCTGATAGCTACAGAATTAAGGGAACCACATCCATCCAGACTAGTAGGAGGGGTGGAGACATGGAATGCGCAGTTCCCACATCCATGTGTGGTGGATAAAACTTTGGGAGGAATATCTTGGGAGTGATGAGTCCCAGCCCCACACTGGGCCCCCCAGCCCAGGGTTCTAGTGTCAGGAAGATAAGTCTGGCTGCAAAACCCAGCAGGGATTGAGTCAGTGGAAGAAACTCCTGGAGTCCCAAAAGGTTCCTCTCAAAGAAGCCACACATGGACTTACTCAGGTTCACTCTTTCTGAGCTCCAGCACCGGGGTAGCAGCTTGAAAGGCACAAGTGACATACTGGGAGGAACTGAAGTGTCTGGCATCAAGGTGAAAGCTGGGGGACAGTTTTCTCTGAGACAGAAAGGTGAGCAGAGGCCATCGTCCCTTTTCTGAGTCCTCTCATCATAGAGCCACAGAGCTGGCAGGCCTGTGCCATATCTGAGACTCCATCAACCTGGCTAACACTGTTTGCCCCACCCTGGAGATACCCTGAGACTCTGTCCCACCCAACTTACAGGCTCACCCAAGCTGTTAACTCTGACTTTTCCATAGGAATGGCTTGTCTTGGCTCATGCTGCACAACTTCTTATATCCTATTAAACAAGCAACAGCTGGCCTCAGTGAGCCCCCCAGTCTCCATATATCTTGCTAAGTGTTTCCAGGCCTGGCACTAGGAGCAGCCAGCCTAGGTTCGGAGTTTGGCTTGGCCTGGGTATCTCTGAGCCCAGCGCAAGTAGCAGATATTTCAGATTGCTTCATAGCTCATCCAGAGTGGCCCTGGACAGAACACAGGTAGGGGCTGACCTTGGCCTGCACCACCTGGGAAACCAGAGCCAGTGCACCCAGTGGACAGCAATAGGCCATGTCAGAGCACCACCACCCTGCCCCTGCACAGCTGATCCTCCACAGAGGGTGGAGGTTGGTGGTCAGTGGTCATGGCCAGTCCTTGCAGCTGACTGGCCTGGGTAAATTCCTCCCATTGACCTGACAACAGCAATCAAGTCTCAACTACAAGAGGAGGGTATATTCAGCCCACACAGATGGCACACCTTGAGTACCCAGCTTGAGTGGTAGGGGAGGCTGTGCCACTGGACCCTATAGGATACCTACTACATTAGCCCACCAAAACACAGAGTCATAGCAGCTCTACCTAATACATAGAAACAAACACAGGGAGGCTGCCAAAATAAGGAGACAAAGAAACATGGCCCAAATGAAAGAACAGATCAAAACTCCCGAAAAAGAACTAAACAAAATGGAGATAAGAAATCTATCAGATGCAGAGTCCAAAACACTAGTTATAAGGATGCTCAAGGAACTTACTGAGGACCTCAACAGCATAAAAAGGATCCAGTCAGAAATGAAGGATTACCAATTGATATAAAGAATAATTTACAGGGAAACAACAGTAGAGTGGATAAAGCTGAGAGTCAAATCAATGATTTGGGAGATAAGGAAGCAAAAAATAACCAATAAAAAAAAGAAGAAGAAAGAACAATTAAAAAACGAACGAACAAGGATTTTGTAAGCAGCCTGTACTATGTAATGTAGAATAGCTAAAGAACTTATATGCATGGCCCATGGACATGAACAATGGTGTGGGGATGGCCTGAGGGAGTTGGAAATGCTGGGAGGAGGGGTGAAAGGGGGAAAATGTGACAATGTAATATCAAAATCAATAAAAAAAATAATTGTTTAAAAAGCACCTGTAATATTGGTTAGATATTCCAACTATTAACCTTAGTTGTTTTAAAGTAACTACAGTATGGCTCCATATGCAAAAAATTACTGGGGAAAACTTTGCTGCTTTATGAACCAGCTGAGGATTTTACTTCCTTTTCTTTATATAGCTTCTTTTCCCTATATATAGATCAAACAGTTTTTAAAAGTATCTCTAATTCCTGGTCTGGTCTTCAAAGTCTGCTAGAGCAGTCCTGAAAATTGTCTCCAGAAATAAGTTTCTATGCAGTCTACTAATTTAAATCAGCTGTTCTCAAATTTATGGATGGTGTTTGCCCCAAAATGACATCTTTTTCCTTTGCTACAATAACAACTTTGGCCCAAGGTACTTTTCACCACTGTGGACATCCATAATGCTACTATACAGCCCCTGAAATTTTACCTGGGAGGAATGTGTCTCCTGCCTGTCATTGGCCCTTTTAATAAATTTCTTCACATTTTGATGGCAAACTTCAGGTTTCAACCCAAAAGTTGTCTTTTTTATCCCCTATCTTCTGCTGGATGGGATCAAGATGCACTATTTATGTTTACATTGATAAGACTGAGCAAAATAGAAAAATACTTAGTTATCTGAGTAAAAACAGAAGGAATCTTTATGACAGTTAAAGAGAAATCATTGAAAGAGGAATGTTCCGGAGTAAGGCACGGACACAGGCAATCAGAATAGAGAATGGAAATAAACATCTGACACAGCCATCCAAATGCCAATTGATAGTAGTTGCATTTTCTAGGCTGTTGGCATTGCCCGAGTTCTGTCAAGCTCTGAGTCATTTGGTCTTTTCCTTGTGTCTGTGGGGACCAGCTGTATAGAGAGGTGTCTTGCTTCTTAAAATGCTGAGCATCTTTCCTCTTTGAAGAAAGCTGCTACTTTTACTTCAATGGTCATTTTACACAAAAACTATTCAAGGCATCTCCCCAGTTTACACATTGAAACTGACCCTGAAGGCTGTCAGAAAAAAAGTTTTAGAAAGCTCTTGGCAGATCATCCTCTTTTCCCCAGAGGTTGAAGTGATGTGAAAGTCCTGACAGAAATCTGAACTTGGTAATGCTTTTTAGCTGCAATTAGGGTAGAAACTTCTGGGAGTTTGGGGGTCTCAAAAAAGGTAAAGTGTATTTGAAGGGTCTTAGCTAAAATGTTGAATCAGGGCTCAGCATTCTTATGTGTGTGCTCAAATCAAGCAGATTGTGTGTTATAAGTCCTGTGAGGTCAGGGACGAGGTCTGTCAAATTGTACCATCTTTAGCACCTCACTCAGTGTCTGGCACATATATAATAAGCTCTCAGTAAATATTTGGTGACTGAATAAATAAATGACAAAAATGAATTCCTCAGATCTGCACATATTTGGATCTTACAGGTAGATGGAAAAAAACTTGAAATTCCACTTTCAGGAGTTTTTTTTGTTGTTGTTTGTTTGTTTTAAACATTGCCCATACCTTCGGATGAAACACTCCTGAGGAGGTGACACACTAACCCTCCAATACCTCTGATGTTCTAGGTGAGTGAGTTTATCAGATTGTGATGCTGTGATGCTCATAAAAGGGGAGAGAGGCTAAATGAAGGTAAATTGTTGCAGAAAAGATGCCAGAACACAGGAGGCCAATTCCAAGTATTTTTCCTGGGGTTGGTCTTGTGACAAGAGCCCTGCCCCAGCTGCTACAATTATTCCTGGGAACACCTGCAGCTTTTGGAAAGTAGCGCAAATTAGGGAAAGAGAAGAAAAGTAGTTGGAGAGTGGACTTTAAAAAAAAAATTCTGACCTAGTTTTCTATTAATAAAATGTATTTATTACTTGGGCAACATTTTTCCCAGCAGGCAAATTATAACTAACAACATACAATTTAAGCTAACATTCTTTTTGCTAAAGGCCTCCATCCTAACAGGCGTTATTAAGGGTAATAAGTACTTGAGGAGGAAAGAAAGAACAATTTTTTTTTATGGGAACAGTTGTGGAAGGTCCAGTCAATGCAGTTACAAATTATGTCAAGTACCTTATTTTTCCACTCTCGGAGGAGACCATGGTGTGTAAATGATGTTATAGTGCTTGGTAACGATTCTGGTAGGCACAGCTGAAACAGTCCTGTGGTCTCGAAGGCAGTGACACTGGGCTTAAGGAGAGTGGCTATTCACATGCAGGAACTGAAACAAACGCTAAATGTTTCATCTGTGGTGGTATGTGCTATTATGTTTCTGAAAAGCGAGAAAAACCATGTATATTCTCAACTTAGACGAGAGTGTAAGGAGGAGCAAGCTGGGAGATGTCAGCCAGGTGGTAGTCCTTCCCACGACCAAGAGTGGTGCTCAGAATGTGCCCTGTGAGAGCACCAGCTCTGGAAGGAGGGTTCCTGAGGCCACGAGTTTTTGCTTTTCCCTTGGGCCCGAGTTTCTGTGGTGGAAGATGTTAGAAGAGAAGCAGGTATGGTGTGCTGGTCAGGTCTGCCACATCCAGCACGGACAGCCCGCAGAATACAGGACCGCTGTAATAGTTGTTTATTATAGGGGCATTTTAATGGTCTTAGAAATAAACCGTAACTCGTTAATTTAGTTATAATCTCCCCTTTAGACCCAAAGGCCATACAGTCATGTTGGCAACCAGTTTGATTCACATTGACACCAAGTTGGTATCATTCATTTCTTCAGCACATTGAGTGACTCTGGTGTGCTGTCTCTCAGGGTTGGTGAAGACTGACAGGGTCTTTGGATTCTCAGAGCTTATATTTCAGTGGAGTAATACACAATCAGCAATAAGTAATAGACACAGAAGTAATATTTGAGAAAGAGTTTCTACCTACAGGACTCTCACTGTAGTTGGAGAGACAAATACATCAGCATATACCTATTGCAGGTATAGAAATACAGTATCAGCCACTTAGAGGACCTTTGTGGATCTCCACTTGCAATTCAGTTTGCCCTGATTTGGGGCATTTCACAGTGGAGTCCTTACTTCAAGTCAACTGAGGTGTCTCTAGAAACTTTGTGATGATGTCATCATTTATCTTACTAAAATAATTAGTATTCTGATGAAATAGGGTCATCATTACATAGTGGCTGATAATTAGCTTGCTGTTCTCTGCAGAAAGTAGCAGTGTCAAATCAGTCTCCACTGTGACTAACCTTTTCCATCTTCCAGCTCTCAGCTCAGACAACAGCTCACAGAGTGGCCTCTGACCACCCACTTTCTAGCTGGTCTCCACTCCCTGCTCCACATTGTTCTTTATCTCTTTGGTTTATCCCAAGGTGTTTACACCAAGAAGAGGAGGTAAGAGAAAGATACAAATAGCCATGAAAGAAAGGCAGAAGGCATAAAATACTACAAATAATTACAAATAGTGTTATGTAAATGTAGTGGAAAAGGTCATTTATCTTTTTTTATTTCATATTTTAAAAGAATTCTATCTTTGGAGAAGATTAGGCCTTTTATATATGGGTGTGTATATCTTTGACTCACTGAACAAGAAAATAAAGGTCCTGAAATGTTAACAAGATTTATGGACACAGGAGCAAGGTCTTATAGAGGCGATTGAAATATGTGACAAGCATTAGCATTTCAGGGTAGTGATGAGCTATTTGTATAGATTGATGTGGCTAAAAATTAGACAAGGCATATTAAAAGCTGAGATCATTCAGGCTTAGGAGCCGCTGAATATGAGCAATTAGGAAGCAGTTAAGCCATTAAATAAAACTGAGGATCTTGTGAACCACCAGAGCAAAAAGTCACCTCCGTGTGACCGAGAGTTTTATCACCAATGCTCTCCTCTCAAAACATAAACATTAAGAAATGTTGGTTCCCAGGGCAATGGAGAGGCTCTTTAAAGGCACACCCTTTCACATGTTGCTTGGGACCCTAGTCTCATGCAGAGAAAGCCATCTCTAACTAGGCTTCCCAATTGTGTGAGCAGAATGTGGGGATAAAGTGATTAAGGCCAGCCTTTTGGTTTGGATCTGAATAAAAGAGTCCTATGGAGAACGGCTCACGTGGTTTCTGTCATGTTCCTGTAATTGTACATTCAGCCTGGCTGCCTTCACCAGCTGACCCTTCCTCTGCAAAGTATTGAAAACATGGGAGCTACTGTTAATGTGAAGATGGTTATTTTATTCCCATCCTGCTCTGGTGGTAGGTACCCAAGAGGGTTTCAAGAACACACTATGTAAGAGGAAATAATCCTAAAAACATCTGCTCCTTCCCAGTCACTGTGTCTTGGCTATATCAGTTGATAGTAAATAAGATTATCCTGTGAAGGAAAGGCTGAGACAGTTTCAAAGTGGGACTGCCCCCATGTAGCCATGCTGTGTCTCTATGCATAAGTTATTTTGAATGGCTTAATTGCTTGTCAATAGAAACATCTAATATTTATTAAGAATCTGCCATGTGCTAGGCATGGAATAGGCATGTTTCATATTTATTCAGCAGAAGCAGGGTGTTGGAGAGCATGACACTTAGAGCTTCCATCTTGGCTAGCCTCCAACTGGCTGGGGAGACTGAGCATGCCATTTAAAACACTCCACAAATGTAAGGAAGGAAAGCAAACTCTCTAGATCTGTATACATTGTACTGTTTCAGAATGTGTGTGTATGTGTGTGTGCATCTCTGTATGGAAGAAATTATCTTTTATATCCCCAGCTGTAAAGTTCTATGGGTGGGACAGATATAAAGCTTTGTTTATATTTTTGACCCTTCTGCAATTTCTTGGATAATATCCTTTGCATTTGCTGTATTTTCTTTCTTCCTCATCAAAGTTGGGCATTAAATTTCACCTTGATTCCTCTTCAAAATATCTTTCAGGAACATGCTTCCTTTCAATCATTTTTTTAAAAAAATCTGGAATCCCAGTGGTTAGGAGTGCAGGCTCTATAGTGTGATAAATTTGGGCTCAAATTTTTCCCTTGCCATTAGTAGATGTGCAATCTTAAGGTCTTTACTATTTACTTAAACTTCCTTGAAGTCAGCTTGCTTATCTGTAAAAAGGATGGTAATAGTTATCTGTCAGGATTTTTCGTGAACATTAAAGGAAAAACTGCATATGAAGTGTCTGCTATAAAGGGCAATGTTAGCAGCTAGTACCCCTACTACTGCATTAGTATTATTAGTAATAATTGTATTACTTCCCTACCATCACTACTGTTATTTTCACCCTACCATCCTCTTTCATTAGACCAGTTTGCTATAATAGCTGATATTCTTAACTCCACTCACGACATCTACTGTAAATAATAACTATAGTGCATGGTAGACCCTGTTTCATTTTGGAGAGTTTCTATTGATTTTGATCTGGTTCACTAACTTTTTTCTTGCAGTGTCCAATCTGCTGTTTGTTTTATTCAGTGTATTTTTCATCTTAGACATTGCATTTTTCATTTATAGAAACTTTAAATGGGTCTTTTTGGTATTACCCATGCCTCCCCTTAACTTGCTCATGCTTTTCTCTACCTTACTTATTCTCAACCAGAGGTGATTTTGCCCCCAGGAGACATATGACAATGTCTGGAAATGCTTTTGGTTATTACAAGGGGAGGTGGGGGAATGCTACTGCAATCCAGTGGGTGGGGGACAGGGATGCTGCTAAACATCCTGTAATGCACGGAACAGCCTGATTCACACTGCAGAATTACCTGGCCCCAAATGTCTGTGGTACCTGCTCTACCACCTTGAACAGTCATACTGTCTGTTTCAATATATATATGTCTACTTGTCCGATCATCTATGTCATATCTGAATCTGTGTTTTTTTCCTCCTCATTATGCTTCTTTGCATGCTTGGTGATTTTTTTTTAAGTTGGACACCAGTTACCATGAGTGTTATCTTGTTGGATGCTAGGAATTTTTTGCATTCTCTAAATATTCTTGAGCTTTGTTCGAGATTCATTTAAGTTACTTGGAGAGAGTTTGATCCTATAGGCTTGTTTTTAAACTTTGTTAGGTGGGACCAGAGTAACCTTTAGGACTAGTTTTTCCCTACTATTAAGCTATAAGTACTCTGCTTAATGCCTTGTGTTTTACGAAGTTTTCCATGCTGGTGGGGGCAGGGGTTTTTCCCTGGCCTCAGTAGTCCCCTCACCTGTGTGAGCTGGTCAGCACTCAGATGAAGACACAGAGGAGCCCTCAGCCTGTGTCCCTGTGCAGCTCTTCCCATTCATGTACTATGTGCTACAAATTCCAGCCACCTTGGTATTCCTTCTTCAACAGTCAACTCTACCTCCTCCACTCAGGGAGAAAGCCAGGCTCTGTTTGGGTTTCCCCTCTTTGTTACAGCCTAGAAACTCTCTGTGGGCAGTAAAAGGGGATGATTGAGGTGGAACTCACCTGGTTTGTGTTCCTTCACTTAGGGATCACTGACCTGTGCTTCCTGTTGTCCACTGTCTGAAACTATTGTTTCACATGTTTAGTTTGTTTATTGAAAGTTATTAAAGATGGGAGGGTAAATATGGTCCTTGATATTTCATGTGGTGAAAAATGAAAGCCCATGGTAGACTTTTATGAAAAGTATATAGTCAATGCTATACATTATATTCAAAAGAAAATCCCATTTTGTTTCTGCAGCTGTGCTTCGAGAGATACAGTCTGTCTGCAGACCCAAACTGGCGTTAGTGCTGAGATCTCAACAAGGTATGTGTTTATCAGAATAACCTCTGAACTTCTCTATGTCACTTCCATCCTGCTTCCTCTTCCTACTTGGGATGCTTCTCTGGAGAACTGATGCTTCAGTGCCTCAGCTGTTTCACTTTTAAACCTTTTACCCTCCTGGATCTTATTACTTGCTCAATTAATTTGAACCTTTTTTGTTTGCTTTTGGCCTTTTCTGCAGTCAGGTCCTAAAGTTTATGTGTGGCTCAATAATACATATATCTGTTTGTTGGTTACAGTGCAATTTAATGGAGTATTTATATTACTGTATTTATTAGCTTTGAAATTCCTAACAGAGGTATCCATTTTCTGCCCTCAGGGCATGCTCACATTTTAATTACCACTTATGTATTAAAGAATATTTCTTTACATGTTTGTAGTAACTTTTTTTTCTTAAAATCTTTCATTAAGATATGTTTATGGAGGAGGATGGGGTCAGGAAACATAATGAGAATAAAGGGAAAAGTATGACTGGGCCCCAAGTTTCAGTGCTTGCCAGCTGTGCCATTAGTATTTCTCTTGGTAGCACAATGTTTACAAATTTTCCAAAGCTACAGAAATGTTAGCTGCTCATGGCTTGTTGTCACTAGCCTAGAAGTTTCTAATCCAGATGCTGTTATACTGTACAGCTTGGGTGACCTTGATCTAGTTAGGGGTTTGTTATGCTGCTCTATGTCATTGTAGCTTGCTGCCTGACACTAAAGCCCAGGATTTAGGTTGAGTGGCTCATAAGATTAGAGATGGGAAATGTGGAGTCTTTCATCTTTTGGTTCCTAATTCAGAGCCAATCAAGAAGTCATTGGATTTATTGACCTCTGGTTAGAGGATCCTGTGAAATAAGCTGTTGTTGTCAATTCTATTTTTTTAATTTAATTTTTATTATTTTTTCCATTACCATTTAGTCCCCTTATACACCCCTTCCCCAGCAATCATCACACAGTTTTCTGTGTTCATGAGTCCATTTTCCTTTTTCCCCTGGGTTGATCTCTGTTCCCTTTACCCCCTAACCTCATCCCACCCTGCTACTAGCTTGTCAATCCCATTTTTAATGGACAAGAATCCTTATAATGCACTGAATTATCAGTGGCACATGGTGTTCTTTGTTCTGTAAGGATGACAAATGGGCTGTGAATTGAGTGGTTTCTGGGAATAATTTCTTCTTCTCTCCTTAGAGCTTAGGCAGTTTGATAGAATAAACTACAGAGGTGTAAGCAAACTCTTTATTGATCCAAATATGTGATTTGGAGTCATTCCAGGATTTGGAGCTCATGTGGAGAATGGGTCAATGGTAAAAAGCAAATACTATTAAAGCCAAAGGAAGCTGGAATCCACTGTTGGCCTGAGAGCTTAGAGAGCACTATGGAAAGGGGTCAGCCGTCTTAAAGCCAGAGAACACAATACTCATTCTAGGGGTCAACAGCTGTTTGAGTTGCCAGAATCAAGGTCAAGAAGATAGTAAATCACTGGGCATGTAATTCAACAGCAAACTGAAGATATTGGTACTGGAGGGTTTGAAGCCAAGGCTTGCATTTTTTACAAAAAGTCTCTTACATTTTTTTCTGCAATGGGTACAGATGAGCTAATTTAAGAAAACAGTATGTAAATTAAACAGGATAATGCAAAGTGAGGACAGGTTATGACAAATGACAAGAGGTCCTAATATACGTAGATTTAAATTACTTGAACTTAATTCTATCTACTTGGAAGAAAAGAGAGAAAAATTAAACATTTTAAAGGGTAGGTGATTCTGCTTGCCATTCTACCTAATAAATGAGCAAGAGATGGGAGATGTGAACCTAAGTTGTTCCCTGGGTTGATCTCAGTTCTTATGTGTGTCTCACACTATTTCTCTGCACCAAGGGTGATCCAAATGTCCAATGAGACTTAATTGTCATACAACGTGGCTACTAAAATCAAGCTAACAACTTGATCTGGTGCTCAGTCAGTTGGGAGAAAATGGGGTTATAAATCTTCTTGATGTTTTTTTTTCCCCAAGGGTAATTTTGATTCTATATAATTTTTGTCTCAGGTGCTGACCCTAGAACCCAATTTCCACAAAATACACAACTCCATTGGAATGGCATAATACTTGGCACACACTTGACACTCAATAAATATTGGTTAAATGAATGAATATATGAATATTAGATATAATATATGAGCAGGGTGGCGGGTAACTCTGTTTCTAGAATATTCCATAGCTCTGCTAGAAATGTCTCTAAGAATTGCCCCAGCCCCCATAGGCGTATGTATATTATATTTATACCTGTCAATTGATCAGTTATCTATTATTTTATCTAAAATATAATTGTAGCTGCTACTCACACTGAGTGCTAAAGTATGACCTTGGTAAAATTTTAATAATATCTGAGTTGTAATAATGAGTGGTATATTTTGTGACTTGCTCATCTTTGAGTTTAAAAATAGATTTTAGTCATTAAAATGAATAAATCAAAGAACAGTTTTTAAGCATACATTGTAGAAATAGTCCACATACATAGAAACTCACCCTGTGAAGTAAAATAAGTCCTGAAACACATGCCAAAGATTCTGTGTAAGGCTCCTACTGACCTTTCTAGCTGGCTGACCTTGGTCAGGTGAGCCGTAACCACCCTGCTCTCAGTTTCCTCTTCTGTAGAGTGAGAGGGTCGGATCAGAAGGAATTGAGGCTCTTTAGCTTTAAACAGTCAATGGTGAATTTCAAAAAACTAATTCAACTCATCAACAGATGGAAAGATTAAGGGATTTTTATTAGATCACTTTCCTTTTTTCATATTCAGCATATTGATATTTAGCATATTGATTTGGTATTGACAGAAAAGGTCAGCTTTTGGGAGCTAAGATTTCCACCTAGATACCTCATGTGTATCTATTTAGAAACACTTATCAATACTCTTTGAAGTCTCTTAGTTTAGTGGTTATTCTTAAATATTAAAATGAATACATGTCAACTAGGGGTTTGTTAAAAATATACAGTCTGGGGTGAGGCTTAGGAATCTTCATATTTGTGAACATCCTAAGTAATTCTGAAGTGATGGTCTCTGAGCTTGTTTTAAGAAACACTGATTTAAAGTATACATAAATTGTGCTTTTTTATTTGTACATCTGAAACTAATACAAGTCATTTATACCTAAGTTTTCAAAAATACACACCCGATTTTGAAAATTTAATAAAAAAAGATTGTAACATAGTTTGATATTTTAAAATATTGATTGCATGGTGAAATAATAATGTTTGGAGTATTTTTTAAAGGAAATATATTATGAAATAAATTTTATTTTTTAAAATGTGCCTGCTGGAAAATTTTAAATTATATGTGTAGTTTGAATGCTATTTCTTTCTGGAGGATAGTGCTATGATCCAGGTACATTTATGCCTTTTCTCAGCAACTTAGGGATACACAGAGAGGACATTTCTCCTGGAAGAAATTATTATTATTATTTTAATTTAATCTTTATTTTATATTTTCCCATTACCACTTAGTCCCTTTATACCCCCACCCCCAGCAATCCCCACACTGTTGTCCATGTCCATGAGTCCTTTTTCCTTTTGCTCCAGCCCTCCACTTCCTCCCCTCCCCACAACCCCAGCTGTCATCCTGCTCTCCTTCTGTGAGTCTGTCCCCATTTTCCTGTTAGTTCAGTTTGTTCATTAGATTCCACATATGAGTCAAATCATACGGTATTTTTCTTTCTCTGACAGGCTTATTTCACTTAGTGTAATTTTCTCCAGGTTCATCCTGTCACAAAGGGTAAAATTTTCTTCTTTTTTTGGCCATATAGTATTCCCTAATGTAAATGTCCCATACTTGTTCTATCCACTATTGATGGACTCTTGTGCTGCTTCCGAATCTTGGCGATTGTAAATAATACTGCAATGAACATAGGGGTGCTTATGTACTTTTGAATTAGTGTTTTGGGTTCCTTCAGATACATGAGGTCTGTCCAGAATGTATCTAGTCATATAATATGAAAAATAGAGACAATTATTGAAGAAGATACAAGAAACTGTACATAGGACAAGGACACCCTAGTCCCTTTCGAAGTGGGTACCTTGGGACCTCACACAGTTCTCCCAACTACAGCACGATGTTCCTTCTGCTCTAGTAGCAGAAGTCATGGAACAAATTTTGCCACGACATGTTTCATATCAAGATTCTGCATCAAAATCTCAGACACAGTAATTTTTGGAATCCCCAGATCAGCTTCTAATTCTTGCACTATCGGATGCCATTCTTTGTCCATTGTAGCCCACACATGTTCAGCATTCTCAGGTGTTCCGACTATTGCAGGCCTTTCAGAACATGGATCACTTTCAGCAAATTCTCAACCATCTTTGAGGGGTTTGTGCCACAATTTATTTGCACTGCACTCATTACATCATCCCTGAAAGCCTTCTGAATCATCAGAACAGTTTCTGTGGAGAAATATTCAAGCTTAAATTAAAATTTGATGCAGATTCATTGCTCTATTCACTCAGTCATTTTCAACGTGAAGGCCACACAGTACACATGCTCACTCAATGGCATCTACCACCACCACTGACAGTGAAGTTGTCATTGTTCACACATGCACATTCCAGTCCACTCTTCTTGGCTGCCAGGTTACATCAATGTCACACAAACCATTCTTGTTGTATTAACAGTGGCTGGACGTTTTCTGGGCAGATCTCTTATTTCCAGAAGGATGATCATTGGGTCAAAAGGTGGATCCATTTTTAATTTTTTGAGGTATCTCTATATTGCTTTCCACAGTGGCTGTACCAATCTGCATTCCCAACTACAGTGCAAAAGAGTTCCCCTTTCTCCGCATCCTCAGCAACACTTGTTTATTGATTTGTTGATGATAGCCATTCTGACTGGTATGAGATGATATCTCATTGTGGTTTTAATTTGCATTTCTCTGATGATTAGTGACACTGAGCAACTTTTCATATGTCTATTGGCCATCTTTATATTCTCTTTGAATAAGTGTTTATTCAGGCCTTTTACCTGTTTTTTAATTGGGTTGTTTGCTTGTTTGTTTTTGGTGTTGTTTGGTAAGTTCTTTATAAATTTTGGATATTAACCTGTTAGCAGATACATCAGCAAATATGTTCACCCACTGTGTGGGTTGTGTTTTTATTTTGTTGATTTCCTGTGCTGTGCAAAAACTTTTTAGTTTGATGTAGTCCCATTTGTTTATTTTTTCTTGTTTCCCTTGCCTGGGGAAATATATCCAATAAAATATTGCTATGAGCAATGTTTGAGATTTTCTGCCTATGTTTTCTTCTACTATTTTATGGTTCTTG
Source organism: Anoura caudifer (assembly GCA_004027475.1). Lineage (NCBI taxonomy): Eukaryota > Metazoa > Chordata > Mammalia > Chiroptera > Phyllostomidae > Anoura > Anoura caudifer. The sequence continues at coordinate 477,148 of PVKU01000274.1, read as the reverse complement.
GTCTAACATTTAAGTCTGATTCATTTTGAATTTTTGTGTGTTGTGTAAGAAGGTGGTCTAGCTTCATTTTTCTGCACATATCTTTCTAATTTTCCCTACAGTATTTAAATAAATTGCCTTTGGATAGGAAGGAGCTCAAGAAATCATCAGGTTCAATCTCCTGTCCTCAAAGGTAGAATAAGTTTATTCTCAAAGTCCACCATAGAAAGGGATTATACAAAGTCCTAGTTTTAATTTATTCAGATATTTAGGAATTTCTTCTTTGTGTTAAACCTGAGTTAATACTGTTTCACTTTTATAATTACTTTTCTTTCTTGGCCCTAATATTCTAGAAAAAATTCTTTTGGGATAATGAAATTTTGGAATTGAAATTGATATCAAGCAATGGTTTTATTCAGTCTTTGGTTTTTGGCTGGACTAAAATGAAATAAATTTTGAAAAAACAGTGAAGTGATTAGAAGTATAGCATAAAAAGATTTGTTTGGCAAAAGACCTCAAAGGCATTTTGGAGCACGCAAAACACTATATAAAAATGAGGAAGCAATTAGTGACCTCTTAAGGCACTGAATTTTCCTAGTCAGCTATCCACAGGGAATTCATCTTTAAAAACAAACAATTATCTGGGAGGCAAGTAGGTAAAAGGTAGGTAAGTAAAATCTGCCCTTGGGGAGTTGTGGATGTGTTTATGGGCCACAGTTTAAGTGGGAGAAAAAAAGTAAGGTAAATGTCTAAAAGCTCTTATTGCTGGTACTTGGTACCACAAAGTCTCCAACTAGACAGTGTCTCTTGGCTTCAATCTGCAGGTGGTGCCCATTGCCCTAAAAATTATTTTCAGGGTTTGGTAGGGCCCACAGCTCTGCCTTAGGGGTGCAGTAGTGGGTAGAAGGGGGTGATAGAGAAGCGAGTTTGTTAATATCCTTTGTCATAATCACACACAAGCATGAGCCTAAAAGTTGTGTTATTTATTTTGGACCCTTGCCTCTTTCTTATGGTGAGAGTGCTCTTCAGAATCTATCCATTTCCCAGAGGTTACATGACTTGCCATTCTTGGCTGTATTACAGGGGGTTACTAACAAACAATGAAGTTCTGGCTCTTCCGACCACTGCAAATGTATGCTATGGACAAGTCCACCTTTACTCTCCAGTCTGCAAGCCATCTTTGATTTTGAATTAAACAACATAGCATAACATAACAACAAAAGAAGATGGAGTTGGAATTGGGAGCTCTGCTTTGGGAAAATAACAGGAATTCTTTAGATAAGGCTGGCCAGGATGTCAAAAAGAAACTTTAGTGTCAACAAAGTCTCGGGTTGGTGTTTTCAGGAAACGCTTATCATCTCACTTAAAAAAAAATAAAGCAATTATTTAAAAGTCTTTATTATTTTTTTTTAAATTGAAGCACAATTGAGCTTCAATTAGCTCTAAAAAGAAACACATTTTGCTGGTTTGTTAAACAAGATATGTGAGAAGAGTAAATTTAGTCTTTGCTCCATAGCTCTGCACTTATTCAGAATTTATCCTCATGATAACTAGTCCTAATAGTTTTTAAATTTGTGTTGAATTAAGATGTATAACATGAATAAATAACTTCCAATGGTGGATGAGTTTCCCCAAATTCCTTTTCCTTAGATGAAATTAAAAACTTCTCAATTTTATTATTAATGTTGTGAAAAATAATTATTATTTAATTAAAATGTATCTGATAATTAATACTGGGGAAAAGATCCTCTCCAAAGAAAAAAATCAATGGCATCAAACACAAGAAATATTTTTCTAGAAATTTTTGAAACCCTAGTACTCTTGTGTTCTTTATCTCAGCTCCCACAGTTTCCCACAGAGACTCTCTCTCAACTTTTACTACAAGTACCACAAGAAAATAACACAGCAGGAAGGACACGTTCATAACTAAAACCTGAAGCTTGAAGTCCAATGCCACCTCCAGCATTTTCCATGTGTGTGATGTTAGACAAATTCAGTAACTCCCTTAGACCCAGTTTGTTCATCTATCATATGAAGTGTATCACTACTACCTAACCTACCTCAGAGGAATTGCATGGGATTAAATGAGATAATCCATGTGGAGTGCTTGGAACACTGCTTTGTGTATATTGGATGCTTATTAAAAGTTAGCTAGCTGCTGGGGGGAGTATAAGGGTACTAAATGGTAACAGAAAAAAATATACTAAGGATTATATGTATATTTTTAAAAGTTAGCTAGCTATGATAATTAATTGTCTGGCTATTCCTCTACACTTCAAGTTCTCATAGGGCACAATCTATATGTCAACATTCAAGTTTAGTCCTGGAGTTCCTGGCACATAATCTGTATTCAATAGATGGTGAAATAAAAAATGCTTTACTCTTGGTGACAGTGTGGAACCAAGATTGGAAAAGAAATTAAGCAAACACAAACCACACCTGAAAGCTAATTCTGTGGAGTATTTACATCAAGGAAAAATAGTTATGTTATCCCCAACATTACACTGTGTGTGGCAGGGGAAACAGTGGTGCTTTAGTAAATCTTCTACTCTTACTCTCTTCTACTCTTATTTTACTATCTGTTAAATATGCACTGAGTTTTATACTTAGGAAAAGATTTGAAATGCACCAAGCTGACGGAAGAGTGAAAAAGATTATGAATTTTGGTGCCAGGAGGGCTCCAATCCTCTCATTTCATTGATGGGACTTTGTCCTTAGTGGCCTGTGGTTGATGCAAAGACATACAACCAGTTGTTAGAAGGCCTGGAACCAATAGTTAGGACCCCTGATTTCCTGGCAAAGGCTTTTTGTGAGCAGACATGTATGACTGAGGATAGTGTGATAATTTACTGGGTAGTCTTAATTGGCAAAGAAAGTGAGGTGGAGCTACAGAAAAAATCCCTTAGAAAAATCACTGACTCAAGAGCTCAACCAGTAAATGGGGGTTCTCACCACTAAGGCACTAGGCTGCTATGGGGTAGCAGAAAAGCTCTGACTTTGAGGTAGAGGGATAAAGTTTTGGAGCGTTGGCCTTGAAGTGAGAGAAACCTGGAATCTAATACTAGCTTTGTCATTAACTAGCTCTGGATCCCTGGAAAATACCTTAATTCTCTAAGCCTTTGTTTCCTCAACTTTTAAATGCAGATAGTAATATAGCTACTTTGTAGAATTAATGTGAGGATTCTATGAGAAAATTTATATAAAGTATTTACTATACAATATTCAATAATTGATAGATTACCTGTGCAGCCTTGAAACTTCATTAGACTCGGAGCCTCAGTTTTCATATATGTAAATTGGTGTAATTTGCAGACAGTTGTGAGAATTAAATGAGATAACAAATGTAAAATTTCAATCAGTGTTCTTTTGAAAAGCCTCTTTCTTACATCCCTTTGTCTCATTTGCCTGTGTTCCCTCTTTCTTCTCTCTCCCATCCAAGGACCATGGACCTTAGATCACCCACTGGTTGTTCAATACTTTTTATTGATGTGCCAGTTCAAACCTGACCCTCTTGTTAGTGCCCTGTGCTTTTATTCTTCAAGTCAATAGCTTAGAGTTCTTATCCTGTTCAACTTATCTGAGTATCAGTAAGGAAAGCAATGCGATTAAAGTAATTTACAATGAGATGTAGATAATTGATAAATTAACTCTAACATTTGCATTTGACAGTTCATTCTAGGAAAAATATTTTTATGTGGAAAAATCCATAGAATTTGTTAAATCAAAGAAATTGGCAACATCTATGTGGGAAATAAAGATGAAATATTTCGTGGACGAAATATTTTGTGACAGTATACTTTCCTCCACTGGCAATGGTTTCCCTTCAATAGATACAAAAGAATGAAACAGGTTAGCATTCTCCCTTCAGAAATGTTGCTGCTGGCAAGAGGAGTCTTTTTAAGGTAAGAGTGGATGTAGGTATTTGAATTTGGGTCTCTCATAGGTCTAAGTGTTTCCCATTTTTATGTCTTCTATAGAGATAGACTCCGTAAGATCTCATTTTCTGAGACAGCCTCAAGTACCAAAAACATAGACATTTTTTTCCTTGAGAGCACAATGGAACCCTCTATTTTTGTCTTAGCTGGAAAAAAAAAGAAAGTGCTTCCAAATGTTTCAAATCCTTAGATGCCTTTAGTTTGGACAGAATACTGAAAGATGAAGGCTAGTGGAGATATGATTGAAGTCTATAAAGTCACGAAGGGTCTGGGCAGGGTGGATGCAGAGTGCTCACAAAATCTCTGAAAGCTAAAGCCAAGGGCAATGCCTCAAAGCATACAGAGCTAACTCATTGCACTTAACTGCACCTTAACAAACATTCTTCTAGTGATATAAAGGAAATAAAGTAGAATTCTAACAGGCTGATTGGATTAGCAAATTCATGAGAGTTCACTTCAAGGGGTGCTAACTGGACCTGTGAATGATCTTGGAAATAATTTGGATTTGTTTACATCAAATCTGTGACTGCAAGATTTGGATTAGAAACTACTTCCCAGAGAACCTGACCTTCTGGGACTTTGTTTATGATTAATGGAAGTTATGGGATGCTTCTGAGTATCTCCCTACCTTTCAGAGGCTGAAAGCTTATAGGAATAAAAGTTTCTTGGTGTCAAAACTGGAGACTTCCTATTGGATCCAAAGGGTCTCAACTTTGCATGTCTGCACTTCTCATGAGACGAGTTTATCCTGGAGGAAAGTAATTTATGAACTCTTAAACTAATGTATGAATTCTTAATTGTCCATATTATGACATGAAAAAGCAGAACAGGACAATGTTCAAATCCTTGATGTTTATTGGATGCTCATGACGAAATCACATAATTAGCAACAACAATATACCTATGTATATAGGTATAAATATATTTGTTTCGATATATTTGTTTTTTGGCCTACAGTGATTTTATTGGTTTCAAAAAACAGCACTCAATTAAAAATGGATTGTACGCTTGTTATAGTGAATGTATATTGATTTGATTAAAAATGCATTAATTTCTTTAAATTTCAATAACAGTGGATTCATTTTGAGAAAGAAAGGGCTGGAAAATGCACAGTCATGTAACCTTATAATCTCAGTAAGTGATATTTAATATTGCTCAACAGGAAATAGTTCCCTATACTTAAAGCAAAAATATCCAACATTAAGTGATTTTTGCAGTGCATATGAGGCATTTAAAAGAAAAGAAAGCTCTCTAATTTAACTCGTGGTCACATGCACACTGTTGGAGCAAAGAGGGAGTTGTGAAATTATCCAGGGAACTTACAACAGTCTAGACAGTCAATCCAGATCATTTAAAAAGATATGTTAAAGATGCTCATAAGAGTAAGAGAGTTATCTGCTAATGTGAAGACACTGTTTTGGGACAAATCAAATTTAGTGTTGTTTAAGAGCCTTGAGGTCTTTGCTTGAAATCCATTTTCCTAGAAACACATATACACTTAAAATATTCCCATCAATATGGAATTATTTAAAAATGAATGTTTTATTCATTTATTACACTTACACACAGAGCCATAGAAATATCTTTAAACATAACCTAATGCATGTAAATTTTGTTTAATTTTTTTCATGTCAAATGAATGGAATTGAGCAAAGCCTGTACAACTTAATGCATTATGTAAAAATCCAAGCAAACCCCAGAAGAAGCACTTACCTGGAAGGAGGAAGAAACCAGAGTTCTCTTATTAAATCTTCCATTGGCTACATTTAGGCAAGTCTTTTACTCTTTTTCAGTTTTTTTTTCTTTTCATTTGTAAGATGAAGAAATGAGAGCTGGAAGGACATAGAATAGATAACTGCTAACTATGGCTTAACATAAAGTAATTAAATATGTTTACACACACTTATGTCATATAGACACACCACAATATAAGTCTGCAACAGTTAGCTAATTATATAGCTGGCAGAATATAAATAGCAAATTAATAAATTATGCTTTTGTTTACTCTTCTCCAAAGGATAATTGCTCAGTAACTCAAGCTTCCAATTAGTAGGAGCTCATTCAATGACTGTTGAATTGAATTGATTGTGACCCATACTACAAAAAAATGGGTTTGAATTCTACCAAGTGTGCTTGAATTTCACAAAAGTTGCATTCCACACTAGGGAAATCAGCCTCAGAAAGTACTTCATTATTTTCATGGCTTGGACAAAGGTGGTAGATTTTACTAACAAATAGTTGTCTTTGAGAACAAAAATATAAACAAAATCACAACTTGCATGTGAACTGATTTTATTCTCCTTTCCAATGCAATTGAAAGCCAGATGTGTGAATATAAATTACCAGTGCAAAGGCTCTGTCTCAGATAAACTGACCTGCTAATTCTGCCAGTGGAATGTCATGCACTTGCCTTTCTCTCCGTTCTCATACTGTCACCATTAGATCATCTGAATTACTCCTGGACAATTTCTTTGGCCCCAGAGCTGAACTGTTCAATGTAGTACTCACTAGCCACTGTGGTTGTGAAGCCCTTAAAAGTGGCTACTTTGATGGAGATTGCTTCAAAGGTAAAATCCACAGTGGATTTCAAAGACATCCTATGAAAATAATGTAACATATCTCATTACTACTTTCTATATGGATTACACATTGAGATGGTAGTATATTGGATACATTGTGAGAAACGTTAGTACAGTGAATTTAACCTGTTTATTTTTTACTTTTTAAAACATGGCTTTCTGAAAATGTAAGATTTTGTGGGCCCACATTTGTGTCCACATTTTATTTCTGTTGGACAGAGCTGCTCTAGAATATCTACTGAATATGAATCTTTCCCATATGCTCTTTTGCAAATACTTTCAGTGATGCTTTAGTCCCAGCAAACATGGCCTGCATGTTCTTTTTAGCTTTCAAGACCATTGTTGATCTGCACTTTTCTAATTTAACTGTTTTGGGAGGAACCATTCCCTCCTAGAATGTGTAGTTTGCTGCCCTTTCTCTACCCCTTTTCTTCCCACTACCATTTGTGCCAAGGTTCTGAACAGTTTCATTCAACACACATTTATTGGTTTCACTGCTGGGCCCTAGGTCTGCAGTGCCTGTCCTCTTGGAATATACAATCTAGTGGAAAAAAGAGACAATTAAACAGTAAGTAGCAATGTGAGTCCTAAGTGTCATGATGCGGTGACAACAAGGTACTGGAGGGTACATAGATAGGCCCCTCACTCAGGTTCCAAAGTTCAGAAAAGACATGTGAGGGAACCCAGCCAAGGTCAGCAAATCCACTCAACAATCTCTGATATATGGGTACTAGATGCTAATTTGGCATGTATATTTGTTATTCAATATTATTGTGGGGATGTATAACTACCCAACTAGATTGTATGTTCCTTGAGGGGCAGGACCATGTGTTTTCTACCCTTTTCACAGTGCTCAAAAACAAACAAACAAACAAACAAACACACAAAAAAACCCCAAACCATTGTAATTAACAAATTTAGACTTTTCTTGAGTTGTTAAAGATTTTAGTATCACAATTGTAATCATAAAAAATGGGAGTTTTCTCAAGCCAGTGTTGGTGACCTTTCTAAAACTTTCCATCAGTGCTCGCTTCAGCAGCACATATAATAAAACTTTCCATCAGCAAGAAAGAAAGCACTGGTCACTCCCCCATCATCCTCCTGAAGGCCCCACGCACCGCCTCTGAAAGAAGAAAAGTCAGGAGGCTGAGGGTGATTGCTAGGTGGGTTTTCTGTGCCAAGGAGAAGCCCCGGGGCTCAGGTGGGATTTAGGGTACCTTACAGGATGGTGCACACACTCTTTGAAGAGCAGCTGACATAGATAAATGTCCAGTACAAATTCTGGAATCTACATCTCATCTGACAGTTTTTCTAGGATGACTGTCTTCCCAGTAATGGTTGGCTTGGACAGATGCTAAGTATACTGCCAGAGAGAATCGCTGAGCTTTGTGGACATTGGTCAGGTGGTCAGAGTTGGTAGTACTATATCATAGTTATTTTTCATCACCAAAGGAGTGAGGATCAAAAGATTTTTGTTTCACTCTATTTTGTGCAGGTATATTTCAGAATAGCAGTAAAAACTTAGAACTGATGTTAATCTCTGCTTCTGATCTCCTGGAAAACTTTCACATATCATCAAGAGTTCCTTAACATCTAAAGTCTTTTCTTAAGTCAAAAGCCAGGATGATAAAGCTATACATTCTGAGAAAGGCATACACAAGCAAATGTGAAGAATATTGGTCTAGTTTGTAGAGTCAACACAGTGTTGTCGTCTGAAGAATGAAATTTTATAATGAAGCCTACATGAGGGAATCCCTGCCCTTATGATAACAGTCTTTCCTGATGAATCAGAGATGAAAAGCGGCTTTGCAGTTACATTCCTCGGTTTGAATCCAGCTCTGCTACTTATCTGTTGGATCATCTACAGCAGAAAAAGAGTTCTTGAGCCCAATTTTCTCTCTTGTAAGATGAGAATAAGAATAGTAAAAATCTCATTGGATTGTAGTGAGGATTAAATGAGATAAAGCATGAAAAGTTCTTGACACAGTGCCTGGTATGTAATGAATTCTCAGTAACTGGTGGCTGTTTTTATTAGTGATTTTTGGCAGTCAGTGTTGACCTCGAGAACCAGGTAGTAAGCAATACTAGATCAGCTTGTCCCATTCAGGAATGACTGGCAGAACACTCTTTGACAAGAGATGTGTCTTTAGGGCAATCTTTAGTGGATTGCTTGTTGCATTACAAGCTTTCACTGGCTGTAGATGAGGCTGTTGTGCCACCATTATCATTATCATCCCTAATGTGGGAGGTAGCGAAAATGTTCTGAGAGTGTTTTCTGCTCACCTACCCCAACTCTCTGTGTTGGACCACAGTCTACTAGAAAAGGGATTTGTTCAGTTGTGAAAGCTGCTTATCACGTTCACTGCTCAGGGATAAAACTGTTCACTTCCATTAGCTGGAGTCTGGTATGATGGTAACTTGGATGATGTAGTCTGGGCACAGCCCATTGGGCACAGATGACTATTATCATAGTTTTAATAGTGCAAGAAATGTATCTATGTGTTATATATGTGTATAAGTGTATATAAGTGTATAAGTGTATATGTAAGTGTATGTATATATGTGTGTATATGTAAGAAGGGTATCTGGTTTTACTTCTCCTGTAGTCATTCAGTCTTCCAACAAATATTTACTAAATGTCTACTCTGCATAAGCACTAGGCAATAATCATACTGCAGAGCAGATTCATTTCTATATGTAAGCAGATTCATTTTCTATTCTTCTTCTGTAAACTTCTTGCTAGATTCGCAAGAATCTGGAAGGAGGTAGTAGAGCAGGAAGAAGAGGAGAAGCAATGGCATTTCTCACCATGTCCCCATCTCCCACTTTGGGAAATGGCCACATCTCCCATCTTCTGCCAGGCAGCTTCTGTCGTGAGTCTGACTCCTACTAGGCAGTTCAGACCTTGGGTTCATGTAATAGTCTCTCTCTCTCTCTTTTGTCTTCCTAGCCCTAAGGATGGTAGCACCTTCTTGCTCTTGATTAACTTTAGGTTGTTTCATTCTCAATTTCTTCAATACCTTTGTAACTGGTTTCCAAAATTAAATTCCTTAAGTTAAAGTATCTGATGTAGTCTATGTTTTCTTGATGAAACTTTGGCTGATACGATGTCAATACTGTACATTTTGGAGGGACACAGATATTAGTCAAATAGCCTTACAAATATATGGTGACATTCTGTGATATGCTATAAAGAACAGGTACAATGAGGGCCTGGACTGAGTGTGGAGCTGTGTGGATCTAGTTCAAGGTTTTGCTACTCCAGGTGAGATCCACCCACCGGCAGCATTGTCATCCCCTGGGAGCTTGTTAGAAATGAAGGCTCTCAGATCCTACCCTAGTTACAACTGGTTCAGAATCTGCATTTTAACAAGCTGCCCTTCTCAGAGGAGTGATCCAATGATAGCATCAACTTTCTGTCTGATTACTGTGGTTTGTACAGAATCAGTGGTGGCCATGAACGTCGATTCCATTCAAATGAGGAAACCTGGCAATGCCTGCTTCTTCAACCTGCATGAGCAATCATTCCTGGTCAGACTCTAGGGCCAGTGCAAGACAGAGGGTGGAGAGTGGGATAATTTAGGTAAAACAGCCCAAACTCTGCTTCTCTGCTAGCTATTTTGGGAGAGGTAGAAGCTGAGCCTTAGAGGACTGCGTGTTTGAAATGTATTGAAACAGGTTATGAGAGAGTAAATATTTTTTCCCAGAGTGACCCTGTCTTGTATCAGCCAGTGCAGGACGTTTGATCATCATAAACTTTCCACACCAGTAAACTCAGGTGAGACTCACATGCATTGTGTTTGTAACCCCAGTGAAAGAGGCTGTCAGAGAGAAATTGTATAAATGTTACAGGAAGGTTTTCGATGATGATCTCTTTAGCTTTTTTAATAGTTTCCCCCTCACCCTCCCCTCAACGTATTCATTGATGTTGGATGTGCTGTTCCCTTTACTGTGACCATCACCCAGAAGTGAGAAGAGTGGAAGCGCACAGTATAGAAGCAGAAAACCACATCAAGCAGCACCTGCGCCATTCTGTGGGCTGTGCTAACTTGGGCCAGTGCCTTCATGTTTCTGACACTCAGTTATTTCAGATGTCAAATGAGACTGAAAACTTCTTGCTCATTGATTATGCTGTGGTCCAGATGATATAAGAATGTGCTGTATAAAACAGCAGAGACTAATGTTGAAAAACTACACTTAAAGTGAAGTGGCATAACTGTGCGGGGAATGTGAAAGGTGTCAAAGTGTGATTAAAATGATGTGCTCTGCAGCTTCTCTGCTTGGGTCAAAAGGACTAAAGACTGCACAGTTTGTAAATACTTGTGCTAGTTTTTGAATGGTAGCCTGTACATGTTTCAGCCACTCCCCTGTTTCTTGAGCCTGTTTGGAATTTGTGGCTACTAATATTCACTTCTTTCTTGCTTGTGGCCGTTCACATTGAGATCCATTCAAGAAATATTCACTGAGCACTGACTCTATACCAGGTACTACTCTAGGTGTTTGAGAGACTCAGTGAACAGCATAGACCCAGAACTCCTGTTCTCACAGATTTTAAATTTTAGTAAGGTCAAGTTGATGGAACAGGACTGTTCAGTAAAGTTAAAGGGGTACATCATCACCAAGCTCTTATTATGTGAAATGTTACAGGGACTTATCTAAGAAAAAGAAGATGATCAAAATTATGAACAGTAAAATGACAACAAACTCACAACTATCAACAATTCAACCTAAAAAAACCAAAAACAAACTAAGTAAACAATTAGAACAGGAACAGAATCACAGAGATGGAGATCACATGGAGGCTTATCAGTGGGGAGGGGGAGTGGGGAGAATGGGGGAAAAGGAGCAGGGAATAAGAAGCATAAATGGTAGGTACAAAATAGACAGGGGGAGGGTAAGAATAATATAGGAAATGGAGAAGCCAAGGAACTTATGTGTGTGACCCATGGACATGAACTAAGTGCGGGGGTAGGGGGATGCTGGTGGGAGGGGTTGTGCAGGACAGAGGGGAATAAAGGGGAGAAAAAAATGGGACAACTGTAATAGCATAATCAATAAAATATACTTTAAAAAAAGAAAATAGATTTGGATCTCATCCAAATAAGTTTATTACTGTAATGCTAGTGGAATGTTGTTTTAACACTGTTTATCTCTTGCCCAAGGCTTAATCAAGAGCAGTGTAAAGATCAGCAACTGAGCTTGAAAGGCAAAGAGAAACTCCAACAGAAGACAAGGAAATGAATTAGTGACTTTTAAGAAATACTTGCAGATAGCATCAGTGAGCTTTTGCTGCATAACAAACCACTTCCAAATATAGTGAGTTCAAACAATTGCCATTTATTTAGTTTCTGCTTTTGCAGATTGGTAATTTGGGCTGGGCTCAGGTTGGCTGCTCCGATGCTCAGGGCCAGGCTTGGCTGCTCTTTGCTGGAGCTCTTCCAGGCATCTCTAATTGGGTGCCAAGTCAGCTGGGGCTGACTGACTTTTGGCTGGGTGCTTGGTTTTTCTTCTATGCAGTCTTTCATTCTCAGGAGTTGTTCACATGGCTATGGTGACAAAGGTCCCAAAAGAGTAAGAAGAAGTGTGCAAGGCTTCTTGAGGCACAGGCTTGGGACTAGCTTCCAAATGAATCTGCACACATCTATTGGCCAAAGCAAGTTACAAGGCCAGCCTAGATTTAAGGGGTAAAAAAAAGTTTTACTTCTTGATGAATTTCAAGAAATTGTGGGGGAATTGGTAATTGTTTTCACAATCTACCACAGAGACACCTAAAGATATAATGTAAAAGAGAAATGATGAAAGAATCCAGGAGTAAGATATCTGAACAAAGCTTTGTAAGAAACAATTCAGGGGTTAGCAGTGTGGTTGTGTAGTTAGAGCTGGACTCAAATCCTGACTGTGTTGTTAACCGGCTGGGCTCCTTGTTTATTATGACTATCTCATTGGTTTGTGAGAATGTGTATAGATATATTCTAGCACAGTTCCTGGCCTGTACTGGGCAATAATAAAAGGCAGCAGTTATAGTTGTTATTATAGCATGCTGCTATAGGAAAGGGTCTGGGTTGAAGACAGGATTTAGTATGACTGGAGATGGAGAGATGAGTGAGAAAGAGGTTGGGTCAGACTGGCCGAAAGAAAAGAGTTGTCATGGAATTATGTAGTGATTATCTAGGGCAAGATAAAATTCAGGGTCAGACAGACCAGGGACTCACCATAGCTATAGGCAAGCAGATCAGCGCGGACCTTCTACCAACAACAATAGTTAACAATTTATTGAGTGCTCACAATGTGCCAAGCACTGTTCTAAGTGCTTTATAAGTATTAACTGATTTAATCCCCATAACACCCCCATCTAGATATTTTTGCTACCCTATTTTGGAATTGGGGAAATTGAGGCATAAACAGGTTTTTTTTAGCACATTGTCCAAGGCCACCTAGCCCAGGAGTGGTGAGCCAGAATAGTAGCCAGGCCTGTCTCATTCCTGACTAAGCTCCCAGCAGCCTCACTGTATTGCAGGAAGACCCAATCGGGAGCTGATGTCAGGCAGGTGAGGCTCAGAAGTTTCCAGAGAGGTAGGGAAGATTTAAGAAGGCTACTTGCAGCACCCCAAAAACTGTAGCAAAGAAACTTCTGGGGACAGGGGTAGAAAGAGAATTGTCTTAATAATTGAGGCCTTCCACATAGCTCAATGCTTCCATTTGCACTATTTCTGGCATTACAACTTCTAGTCCTCAAAATGAAGAGAGGTAAGACTTCCTTTCCCTACACAAGTCAGCTACTCAAAAGAATAGTCTACTCTGGTTGATTTTGCTTGCTCCTCTCCTGCTTTAGCTCCCTGCAGCCTAACGACCCTTACTCTGGTCAAAGTCACCAGTGAGTTGGGATGGCCACCTTCAGGGGACTCTATTCAGTCCTCATTGTTTGGTGTTAAAGAGATGTAATTATTCATTTATTGAAATGCTTTCCTCCTGGCCAGATAAACTTGGCCTAGAGGAGGAGACTTACACCCTTTGTCAAGCATGGCCTCAGGTAACCTGCTCACTCTGGGGCCAAATTAGACTCTACCCCTCAACTCTCCTCTGCATTTATTGCAGCACTTTCCTGTGCCCATATCAGGCATCTCCGTTGTTTCAGTATTTTTCTCTCATTCCTTTGAGTGATAAGAACATAAGTTTTTTACAGTCTCTGAGTTGCAGTTTAGAATATGAGAATTGAAGTAGGGGCGGTAACTATCATCTATTGAGCCCACATGACGCTGTTTCTTTAGACACAATGTAATCAGTTTTACCACTGCAAGTCTGTGAGCTAAATAGTACTACTTTCATTTTACAGGTAAAGAAACTGAGGCTCAGAGAGAAAATTAACAAACAACTGCTAGAGGAGTCTAGATTCAAAGACAGCCAGGTTGTTTCGATGCAGAGCCTGTGTTTTCCTGCAACCTCACCCTGTCTCTCCTGACTCACAAATGGTATACCATGGGATCGATAGCATTGTCTGCAATAGCACGAGTCTAATTTGCATTTATTTATTTGTTTGTATATTGTTTATTTATTCTTATTGCCTTTGGAGCATAGCAGAACCTGGTTGACTGATTAAGGAGCGTGTAAGCAAGGACCTGCTTTCCAATTGCCCAGGGTGTGAATGGCCAAAGGTCAGAATTCTATTGGGATGCCTGGTGCCTCCTTTTCTGTAATTTGTAACCAGAGACTGTTCTTAATTCAAATGTCCCTGGGACTTTATGAGGAGGGGAAAACTCACTGGTGAGATTACAGATCAATAGCTCTTCCGCAAGACACAGATAGAGAGCAAGCAATAGTTCAGAGATTAGAAATCGCAATCCAGGCATAAAGGCACCCTGGAAAAACACATATTTTATCCCACCCCACTCCCCTAGGGATCATTGAGTGTCACTGAAACCAATAAGTTAAAACTTAATATGAGAAGCTTAATGGGCAAAGTGGCATATTAACAGAGGAAAACGAGAGGCATTTCTTGACCTGGTAATTTGGAAGGAGAGTAGGTGAAGTGTGTAAGTTAGAGAAAATTCAAAGGTGAGTCATTTTGGAAATGTATAGTAAGCATATATCACACTAACTGCAGCTCAGAATTGTGGATTTCACCCCTGAAATCCATTAAAGCAGGGCCCCCTAGCATTTTTACCATTTGAATACTTGAATTGTTGTTCGCTTGATTTTGTCATATGTGGTCTATATTTATTTAAAACTTCAAATGAATGAAAATGATCTGTCTCTGAAATTTTAATGATGTTCTTTTGAGGTAATTAGAGGCACTTTGTGGTGGGAGACGTCCCAGGGCTGGGAATGGAAATGGAACCCACTGTTGCCTCCTTCCACTTTTAATTTAGAAGGAACAGCTGGACACAGTGTTTAAGAGCTGAGGCTACACAGAAAGGAAGCTCAGTTATGCACAGAGCTGGTCTGAGAGCAGGGATGGAGAGAGGTAACTTTGAGGTCCTTGCCCAAATCTAAGGAGGAATTACTGTTGTGATCACAGGAAAGGGAAAACTATGACATTCATTCCGTGAGGAATTTAATCCCTGCCCAAGTCTTAAGATATTATGTCTAGGAGTTCATTTATTCAACAGATATTTATTAAAGGCCTACTATGTGCCGGGCTCTGTGATATGCTGTGAGCATCGAGCAGTGAATCAAGTAAAGTCCCTGTCTTAAGAAATGGACATTCTGGTGGGATAGACTAACAACAAATAAATAGTGTATTATGTTAGCTGGTGCTAAATGCTGGAGAGAGAGAGAGAGAGAGAGAGAGAGAGAGAGAGAGAGACAGAGAGAGACAGAGAGAGACAGAGAGGGAGAGAGAGATTGATTTCAGTGGAAGAGGTACGTTTTTATATAGAGTGATTAGGGAAAGACTTCCTTAGACTGTACTATTTGACTACAGGGCTGGTCTGTACCAAATTCAATGGAGTAAAAAATAACAAGAACAATGCATCTGCTAACCTAGGTCACAGGACGGCTAAGAGATATATCACTGGAATTCCATTTGAACTCCAACAATGTCTTTGGCTGCACTGTTAAACAGATATTTAGAAAAGGCGCTTGGTCTCTTCTAGGGTCTTCTTGCCAGAAAGCTTCTGTACCATGGCCTTGAGACTGTAGAGTTCTATAGCCTTGCTAATAATATGAATCTGTGATGGTAAGGACTACTGAACAACTGCAGTTTGGACATTGATTTAATTTATCATCGCACCTGGTCTCCAGTGATGACAGGAATAAGCAAGGCAATTACCCAACTGCAGGGAAAAACAAGTCAAGATGCTTGGACCACACAATACACTGTAGTCAGACTTTTTGACAGGTTGTCATACTATATTAAATAAAATTTCTCATGTGCACTTCTGAGGATGAGAAATAACATGGCATAGAACTTCACCAAGAATAGAATTGGTGCTTTGGGGTAACTTTTATCTTCAGGACAAAAATTACTTTTTTACTTACACATGCCATTGGATCTGCCTTCTTATGCTTGAATCTTCTCTAGTTGGTTTCGGTTGTTTACCCTTGTTAAAAATCATTTGTCTATAAGAAATGGCACATATTCAAACAATAATAAGAAAAACTGAACAAGTTTATTGGGAAGCTACAAGGCAAGGAGCCCAAAGGAATAAAGCCAGTGGGGTTCTAGATACTAGAACCCTAACTAGGAAAGCATGAAGAATGGGCATTGCTTTCTCCAGCTCGCAGAATCCCATGGTCTTTGCTCTTTGTTTCACCCTGCTCATCTGCTTCATTGTGTCTCTCTCTGAAGAGTGGCTTTCTAGGTTTCTCTGAACACATGGCAGCTCTAGCTTCTGTCTTTACATTACTTCCTTGCTCTCATTCTTAAAAAGAGACTCCCTAAAACTATTCTTATCCAATGAATAAATACGTGTAAAAAGAAAGTTATAAATACATCTACATAGTGTAATCCTATTCTATAAACAGTCTTAGAATGTGCATGTATGCTTAGAAAAAGTATAGGAAAGAAATGCAGGGAAGTGTTTAAATGGTTATTTTGAAGTGACAGGATTATGGGTGATTTTAATTTTTTTCTTTGTGTATGCCTGCACTTTTCCAACATTACTATGTAGTATTTGTGTAATTGTGAAAAATTATTGAAGAAAAAGATGAGATGAAATATATATAGGGAATCCAATCGATCTAGGACTAACCCCAGCAATCAAACTAGTGCGTGTGAGCTTTAAGGTGTGGGAGGGAGGGCCTGTGGAAGGTGATGGCCTGTTGCACTGGGGAAGGCAGCAGGACTGAATGCACATACACAGAGCAGAGTTATTTCTGCATTCACCTGTTTTGAAGAAAACATTCTTAGGTAGTTGTCAGTACCATAATGGGAGCAGACTTGGTAAATAATGATGACCTGCTCCTCAGATTGCTTGATTTTCTTTTGCTTTCTTGCTTTACTTGTGTAACTACGTGTTTTCCAAGAGTCTGTCAGTCCTACAGCATCCATGTTGTAGGACCTGCTGCTCAGAGACATCAGGTGATCAAGTGGAGATCCTGAGTTCCATCTATTCCTTGACTTTCTCCCTTCTTGAAAAACATCAGAGTGAACCTTGTATGTGTCCCTTCCTCTATAAGACACCACCTGATTGAGCTGGTTCTCAGAGCCTTTCTCTGGCTCCCATCATCCCCAGGATTAAATGTACACAGCTTAGCATAGCAAAGAAAACCCTCACTGCCCTAGCTCCTGCCTACATGAGATCTCATCTCCTGCTCTTCCCCCCTCCCTTTCACTTCACCTATAGCAACACTGAATTGATTGCAGTTCTACTAACACACCGTAACATTTCACACTTCTTTGCATTTATACATGCTGTTCCTTCCTTCTGGAATGCCCCTTTCCTCCCTTGTCTACTTGGAAACCTTCTCTTCCTTCCTTCTGCTCAGATGTCACATATTTTGAGTATTTCTTTGAAATCTCAAATGCAAACTTAATTCTCTGTGTGTTTTGTGCCTTCAAGCCCCCTCTAGCATTGCTTCTACAAAGCCGCATAGTAATTTGTTTTTTACATGCCTATTTCTCCTCCCTTGCCTTCAAGGGCAGGAACTCTTTCCTTGAAGGCAAGAACTATTCTGTTGTTTCCAAATCTCAGTTATTGTTACTTATCAGATGCTCAATACATGTGTCTTTATTTTTTCATTTTAAACTTTTAATTCTTTTTATTTTGAAACAATCTCAAATATATGTAAAAGTAGCAATTATAGTACAAGAACCTTATTTTTTTCAGTCTTTTGAGGATCCATTGCACAAAGGATGCCCATCATTGCCAAGTACTTTGTTTTGTTTTTTTGTTTATCTATTTAATTTTTTATTGTTCAATTACAGTTGTTCCCATTTTCCCCCATTAGTCTCTCCTGCCCCACCCACCGCCACCGCCCATATTCAATCCTCCCCCCTACTGTCTTTGTCCATGGATCCTTTCTATATGTTCCTTGACTTGACCCTTCCTCTTCTCCCCTGCCCTCTGTTACTCCCCGACTCCATCCCCTCTGGTCACTTTCAGTTTGTTCTTTATTTCCATGTCTCTGGTTCTATTTTGCTCACTTTTTTGATTTGTTGATTAGGTTCCACTTATAGGTGAGATCATATGGTGTTTTTCTTTCACCACCTGGCTTATTTCACTTAGCATAAAACCCTCCAGTCTCATCCATGCTATTGTGAAGGATAAGAGTTCCTTCTTTCTTTCTACTGTGTGCCATTCCATTGTGTAAATGTACCTCAGTTTTTTGATCCACTCCTTTACTGATGGGCACTTAGGCTGTTTTGGGCACTTGGCTATTGTAAATAATGCTGCTATGGACATTAGGGCGCATAGGTTCTTTTGAATCGATGATTCAGGATTCTTAGGGTGTAATCCCAGCAGTGGAATTGCTGCTGTTCCACCTTAGTTTTTTTGAGGAAATTCCATACTGTTTTCCACAGTGGCTGCCCCAGTCTGCAATCCCACCAACAGGGCACTAGGGTTCCCTTTTCTCTACAACCTCAGCAGCACTTGTTGTTTGTTGATATGTTTATGATAACCATTCTGACTGGTGTGTCAATACATGTTTCTTAAATTAATAAATAAATAATTCCAACTTAAGATTCCTGCAAATGTTGTGTATTTGAAGGTGGATGAAAGTGAAAAGGAGAGACCTCACAGATGTTACCCCCTTTAATCCACTAACAACAGCCTGAGATTTTTATTATCCATCTCATTTCATGGGTTAGGAAACTGTAGCTCAGAGAGGTTAAAAACTCTTGCCCAAATCTATGCTTCTAGAAAATGGCAGAAACACAGGATTTGAACCTGGCTTTAAATTCTGTGCTTTTTAAACTGTAGAATCTATGTGAATCTAAACCTTTGTTACTAATGAACTATGGGACCTAAAGCAGTTCATTTAATGTTTATTATGGTCAGTTTTTCACATCCATTGAAGCCAGCTACTCCAAGGAAGTAGTTCTCAAACTCTGGTTGCACATTAGAATTTCCTGCAAAGAATTTATGAAATACTGATGTGTAGTTTCCACACCCAGAGATTCTGACATCATTAGTGGGGAGTCATACCTGGAAATCAGTATTTGTTCCAAAGCTTCTCAGGTGATTCTAATGTGCAGCTAGAATTAAGAAGCATTGCTCTAGCTCAATACTCTTCAAACGTTAATATGCATATAACTCATCTGGAGATCTTGTTAAATGAAGATCCTGATTCAGTAGGTTCGAAGTGGGGCTCCAGATTCTGCATTTCTAACAGGCTTTCAGGTGTGACTGATGGTGCTGGTGTCCAGACTACCCTTCCAGTAGCAAAATTTAGGGTAGGGAGCCTGCATCCTAAACGACCAAATATAAATTGCCCAAATAAAGACACTTGTTTCTATCACTTCCTCTATGTAGACTAAGGTGATTTTCCTTGTCCATTCAAGTCAACTTCTATGGACTATAGCACTTGACCCTGAGTAGCCTGACCACCATCATCTTTGTTGCTAGGTCTGGCAGTTGGCTCTGGTTTATCTGTCCATAGGTTTACAGGGATTAGGAAGCATGGTAGAAGACCTAGCTTGGGGTACAGTTGAAACAGGACCTGGGCCTGCAATGAGGGCAGCAGATAGTATCCACTCAACGTCAGGGAATCTGAAGTGGACACAATAAAGGGTGAGGCAAGGCTGGTTTTTGTGCAGTGCCAAACATTGCCTCGTTGCAGCCTAGAAGCTAGGCCAGTGAAGTTTGTCATAGGAAGGCAAAGAAGGAAAAGGGAAAGGGTTAAGAAACATGTTAAATTAGGTTAGCCAAGGGCTTAGAATGAACCAAGATGATTTCCTATGCGACCAAGCTGTCAACAATCATTGATCAATTAATATTCAACTATTTGATTTCTATTACCTACCAACCCTGAGCTGGGTGTGTGTCATGTGGGAGGGTATGTGTGGGATAAATGAGTCATGTAAATGTTCGTGAGCCCTGGCTAGTGTGGCTCAGTGGATTGAGCACTAGTCTGCGAACTGAAAGGTAACTGGTTCAATTCCTGGTCAGGGCACATGCCTGGGTTGTGGGCCAGGTCCCTGGTTGGGGACATGTGAGAGGCAACTGATTGATGTTTCTCTCCTTGTCTTTCTCCATCCCTTCCCTTCTCTCTAAAAGTAATAAATAAAACATTTAAAAAATAAAAATAAATGTTTGTGAGTCAGGTAAGAAGCCTGGCTTACAAAGGCCCTGCTTCTATTAGAGAGCCTGACTCTGAGTTCCAGTCAATCCACAAAACCGCTTCATAGCAAAGATGCACAGTAATTTATTATTGACACCTATTACATCTTCGTCAAACATTCTCCTGGAACTCCACATTCCTGCATGAATATGAACGCAGTTCTGGATGTTTGGTGTTCATGTTACCAATAGCAGGGTGATTTGTCCCTTTATAGGAAAAAAGTAGAAAGCAAGTTTAATTGAATAAGACATTGGGGAGAATTTTCTCCCCCAAAGTTTGAGGAAGCACTGATAGGTCACTGAGGAAGGAGCTGTGAAGCCTATTCTCAACAAATTTCAGAGTTTTCTTTTCGGTTTAAGTTCTGCTTGGCCTGGAGGCAGGGCAGAACTCAGATGGCCTCTCATGGTGGCTTTCCAGCTCCAAGTTTAGTGCTGTGTTTATGGCTTGGAAAACCTAACACCTGAACTACTCAGATATCCTAGACACTGAATGTTTTTCACAGATTTGGTAGCAGAAACACCCTATCTCTTTGTTTAGCTACTTGAAAAGGAGGATTAAGGAAAAAAAAATCACAGACTTGCACGAATAGATGGAATGGAGCGCCGTTTTGTAAAGCAGTGTCTCCACATTGTGCCCATGTTCCTTATGGAAACAGAAGACAAAGCCGAATTTGCTTTGCGCGAGTTCAGCAGCACCAGGACCCCTTGGCAGAATGCCACATCACCCCTTGCTGGGGTGCTGTTTGTGGAGAATGCTTCTTGGTGAGGACTTGCTTTCTTCCCAGGAACAAACAGGGTGAAATTTCCTGATCTACCTTAGTGCTGTCAGTAATCTGACCTGTAGGCTTGTAGCTGAATGCCGAAAACTTGGGGTTCACTGCTCAAATATAATACTTGGGAAATGAAGAAAAGGAGTAAAGAGACTCTTTGTAACATTTGCAAATGTCACACACTGTTTATATAACACTTACCACTTTTATTTTCCATAGCTAAAGATTTTGGGAGGAGAAATGAAGGCATCTTCAGCTTAAACACATTCCTACAGGTTTTATTTTTATTTATTTTAATGAATTTTTAAACTCTATTGATTTTAGAGACAGAAGAAAAGAGAGAGAAAGAGAAACATTGATTTGTTGTTCCATTTATTTATATGTTAATTGGTTGATTTTTGTATGTGGCTTGACTGGGGATCGAACCCATAACCTTGGTATATCATGATGACTCTGACTACCGAGCTACCTAGAGAGGAACCTACAGGTTTTAAATTTCCTTTCTGAGGGCTAAGCTTATGTATGGGCATCATTCTTCAGGTGCTGATTATCTCATAAACAACTTGAATTCAGTCTCATAAACAACTTGAATTCTGTTTCTTGAATATTTCACCAAATTGGTTTTCTAATAGCTTCAGGAAAGGAAAAAAATTCCCCCCACCCCTAAATTAAATAAATAACCAACCCTAAAAGACGAGTTGTTATCTGTTGGCTAGAAGTTTTGGAATTTTGGAATTCTTTCAGTCTGTGTCATAATAAATGAAATGAGTTTTTATTTTCTGATTTAGTCTTATTAAATACAAATTGCACATTTATCAAGACCAGACTCAAATTAAGTTTCTGTTGTCTTGCTCACATAACCTCTAGAAACCTGAACTTGACTGAAGGAGTTACCATGTGAAGATCAGTGTTTTCTAAGCTGTAGAAAGGAGGAAGTCACAGTCCCCTTTGGACAACCTTACTAAGTGTAGTAGATAAAAAAAAAACAAACACAGGTTAATGCCACCTCAGAACAAAGAGAACATGAACCTCCAGAAACTGTAATAGGTCTAAGTATATAAATGTTGAGGCCCCATTGGAAGCACCAGTGTCAACTAAAATGCAGGTTTTATATATTTGATCCTTTAAAAGTAGACATTCTTAGACTGAGAGCTTCTAAATAGCTGAAGTATTGGGGTGCTTTACAACTAATACACTGTACTTTGTCTTAAAATGGCTGCCATGACTAAAATCAGAGGCTGTCAACTGGCTGTGCTTAAGCCACCTTTGACCTGTGGCTGAAAGTTGTATGTTGTTCAGCTCTTATTATGTTTAGAAATAAATTATGATAACAGCTTAAAATGAGGCTGTTTCAAATAAAAAATGCAGATTTCTCTTCTCTCCTGAGCAATGGTACGTACTAAAAGGATTGTCCACATTTCTACTTGGTTGATTGGCTGGAGCTGGATAGAGGTCACTCCTTCTATAGAACACACACTTTCCAGTTTGGCACAAGTTGGCAAAAGCCCATTTTGCTCCCTGTGTTCCTCCCTTGACCCCTGCAGGCCCTGCCGGTCCTTAAGTTCTGACCAAAACCTAAAGCCTGAGTTCTTCACTCTAGCACAGAGGTGGCCGTATATGGGAGGAAAGCCATAGATACCACCTGAGACGATTGTGAGCCTTTTTTCCTACTCCCTGAAGTGAAAAAGACATTTGGTGAAGACATTTGTTTTCTTTTTCTTTGGAAGCATTATAGCATATATAATAAGGAGCCCTGGATTGAGGGGTGGGGACTTGGCTCTAGTGATCATTTTCTTTTTAACTGATTGAGTGAATTCAGGAAAACCACTTAGTCATTTAGAGTCTCAGTTTCTTCATCTGTAAAATGAAGGGTCCATTGATTCAGTTAAAACACACCTAGACTGTTCCACGGATTTGGAGAGGCACCAAAAGGCTCAATTATAAAAGGACACAAGCTGATGCTGAGCAGACATGTTCTGTGTTGATGTCTAACATCTTTTTTTAAAGGGTGAATTGAATGCCTTTGGGCAGTTTCTAACAGTGCCCACTGCTCCTAGCCAAACAGGCATCCTGTTACCTGCTTGGCCTGGCAGCTATTTGAGTAAACAAATGACCCCTGGTGTCTAGATCCCTTTCCTGCAAAGATGTCCCGTGGTTTTCCTCTCACCCAGCACTCTCCTCTTCTTTTACCTTACCTCTCTTCCTTTTGTTCTCCTCTCCTCTCCATCTCCCCAAGCCTAAGGCTTGCCAGGGGCTTAGCTTTTAAAGTCTGCCATAGAGTTTCTGGAGAAAGAATTCTTTTGGCTTCGTCCTTTTGTTGTTTTTCATCTTCACCTTGACAATAAGAACACGGTTCTGTTTTACTTTGTAGCTTGGTTTACTGTTAACCGCAGTTTCTCCCCCTTCTTTGCAGCAGCTGTTCTCATTCTTCTAACCAGTTTTTAAAAGGCTTGAATTTGGAAATACGGTCGCTGTGCGCCTCTTCAGAGATTCATCCATAACTGTCAGAGCCTTTTTATTCCCTGTCTTTTGTATAGGTTTCTTTTATGAGCAGAGTAATTTGCATTTGTCTTTAATTCTTAATTTGTCGTTGCATTTACTGTGGATGTAACACACAGCTGAATTTGCATTTTCTTTTCACTTTAATTCTCATAGACTGGGGCTGTTTGAGGTGTAAACCATGCAGCAATTCAGGAGCATGTTTGTTAGCTCCACTGGTTTCATCTTATTCCCTCCTCCCCTTACTCCGAGGTGTCTTCTATTTACATGCTCCACACCGTGATCAAACATAGCCTATGTTTTCCACTCCATCAGTTACTTAACCCCATTAACTGAATATTAAACCTTTAAACAGTAGTTATACTCACTTATCAAGAGAGGACACCCTATATAAGCAGATACTATTAAATTCTTGAGTATAGAACACTTAGTATTTAATTCGGTCCCCACAACTAGCCATTTGGGTACACATTGTGTAGCTTTCTGGTCCCCAGTTTCATTGTCTGTAAAAGGGACCAAAACAATGTTTCCGGCTATTTCATAGAGTTCTTCTGAGGTGCAAATGGTAGAATGAGTGTGGAACCCTATGAGGATTATGGTTTCCGGACCAGGGTAAAATACAGTGCCTGGAAGATCCCAGGCAGTACTGCCCTCAAGCACTCTGTTTAGCTTCTATGTATTTGGTTGATGATGGAGCTTTGGTTCCATAGGGTTTCACCAATAATGACCACTGTGTACCAAATCATATTGAAGTTATCCATTATCTGGAGGAAAAGGACTGGGTTAAAATCCACCCACAGCCTCACCCTAGGGGCTTCTTTTTAGTGTTGTGAAATAACATTTAAACAGAAGCTTAATGTTTTACATTAAACCGGAGTCCTGATGTTCCTACAAAAAGCATTAGTTCTAATTACTCTTTGTAGAAAGGCAAAGACTAGAAGTGGCCCTATCTATTCCAACATTCAATTAAAAGGCTGTTCTTGAGAAATAGATTTTTTTTTTACTGCATTGTAGAGTGTTGAGAAAATTGTTGGTTGCTTCTAAAGCCCATTCTGTAGCAATATGTAATTTTTTTTCCTCTCCTAGAGGAAGGAGAATTTCAAGCCAGTGTGAACTAATTGTAGGGTACGTGACTCGTAGAGGTAATTTTCGACAAAGTCCAGTGATCCCTTTTCACTGCTTTCCTTCATCAGAGCTTAGTCACCAGAAAGCTTTGGAGGCAGTAGAAGGGTGTCAAGATTTCCTAGAAAATCTACTGGGTGCCAGAGAAAGGGCCATCACCTTCAGCCATACCTCTAGAGAGGGAATTGGTGTTCTCTCACAAACACCCTCTCTAATGCAGAGACTAGGCCTTACTGTTTTTGGAACAAGGCCTGAGAGATAAGGAGTTAATGGATTTATCTACATGGGAGGATCATTTTGAGAGTTTAGACAGTGGGGCACTTTATTCCCCCCACCCAAAGATTCATTCTTCCTCAATTCTCCTCGACATCCTTTACCACTCCAATAACCCTGTTTCTGGGTCTTTAGAAAGGGGGAAGTTCTCAGGTTACTTTGCAGAAATCTTTGCTCCAGTTGGTTCAAGTGTGGATAATATGGACTCTGGTGGGAATTTAAGCTCTTACTCTTCAGACACACCTCAAATCTGGAGGCCAGAGAATAAGGAGAAAAAGAACTCAGGCTAAGAGGACAGAAAAGGTAGAGAGAATAACACATACAAGGGAAAAGGAAAATAAACAAAATCCAGCAATGTTGGATAAACTGAAGAAAACATTGTTTTTCTTGAAATTTTAGAGGGAAAGATTGGGTTCAGAAAGTTACATTTTATTTTATAACTTATCAGCAATATTTTATTGCAGCAGGAAGTTACTTCACTGTGATCTTTGTGGTTGCAAAAGACCTGCTGTTTTCTTGGAGTTTACCAGAACTTTTTGACACTCTTAACTGTGAATCAGAGTTTTGGAAATAGATTTATTGTCCTATTTATTCTTGGCTAGGTAGATGAAATACAAACTTCATTTTGGAAGCAGCTTCCCAATTTCTGTGGTTGAGGACAGGCCATTCTTTCTTTCAAACCTGTTGGGCTTCAACAAGGCAACTGTAAATTCTCTTCTGACCTAATCCCTTGCCTGGGGGAGGGTTAGTTTCTTTCCAGATTGCTGACTGACTTCCTTCCTGTAGTGCTGGGAAGCCTTGTTCAAAGATCTCAAAGACTGGCTGCATCTCTTTCCTAATGAAGCACCCTTAGCTTGAAGCTGGGGGAGAAGGTCCATCTGGCTTCTGCCATATGTGTGTATGCTGTCAAACCAGTAAACACGGCAGAGTTTGCTGACAGTGAGGAGTTTCAGTTAGTCAGTCATAAATTAGAGATGAGATATGCTGTGTTCCTGCTGCTGCGAGCTTTCACACTCCACAAAGGAATCTTTACTTACCTATCCTGAAAAAGAAGAAGAAAAAGTGGGTCAAGGAACCATCTGATGGGACACCAGACTGAGTCAAATGTACATATACTACACAAAGACAGTGAATATATGTGTAGGATTAGGGAACCAAAATCATTTCCTATGTCCCTGATTTGTCTCTGTTTGCTTATGCAGTTGGTACATTGGTTCTTTTGTTTCAACACATATATGTATATGTAGACAATAATGTCTTTTTCTGCTTGGGGTGGGTACTGGGGAATAAGTCCTTGAAGAGTTTTTAAAAACATTCCTGTGCTAAGAGAACATATGCATAGCTCCCCTCCCCCTCCCCCCACCAAATGTGCTTTATTCATATCTGATGATCAGGTAGGGAGATAATAATTAAATTTTAATGCATCTGTCTTTTTAAAGAGAAAAGTGCTTTCTGACTCTTAATGGCAAAATTTCATTATTATGATTTTAATACCTTTAGACTCAAGGAGAGTTTACATTTAGGCTGCAAAGAAGCACAGCTAACTGTTCTTCCAAGACATTTTTTTTTTTTTCATTTATGGAGTTGAGTTGAGGTGTGTTTTAATGTATTACATTTAAAACAGATTGTGGGTGACTTCTGGTCAAGGTGGGGGCATAGGTAAACACAGCTCACCTCCTTGCACAACTACATCAAAATTACAACTAAATTATAGAACAACCATCACTTAGAACTGTCAGATTTGAATTGAATAGAAGTCTGACAACTATGGAATTAAAGAAACCACATCCATCCAGACTGGTAGGATGGGTGAAATGTGGAACCAGCTGGCTGGTCCCACATCCATGTGTGGTGGATAAAAATTCAGGAAGGATATCTCAGGAACAAGGAGTACCAGCCTCGCACCAGGCCTCCTAGCCCAGGGTTCCACTGCCAGGAAATAAGACCCCATAACTTTTGGCTGCAAAAAACAGGAGGGATTGAGTTGGTGGAAGAAATTTCTTGAGTCCCAAGCAGTTTTCTGTTAAGAACTCACACATGGATTTACTCAGACCCACTGCCTCTGAGCCCCAGCACTGGGGTAGCAGCTTGAAAGGCAGAAGTGATATAGTGGTAGGAACTGAAGTGTCTGGCATCAAGGTAAGAGCTAGGGGACAACTTTCTCCCAGACAGAAAGGTGGGCAGAGGCCATTGTCCTGTTGCTGAAACCCTTACCCCACAGACCCACAGAACCAGCAGGTGGGTACCATATCTGACGCTCCATCAACTTGGCTAACAATGTTTGCCCCAACCTGGAGATACCCTGAGGCTTTGCACCACCCAACTTATGGACCCACCCAAACTGTTAAAAGTGGCTTTTCCATATGAATGGCTGGTCTTGGTTCCTGCTTCACAACTTCCTAAATCCTCTCAAACAAGCAACAGCAGGCCTCAGTGAGCCCCCAGTCCCCATACTTCTTGTGAAATGGTTCCAGGACTGGCATTAGAGCAGCCAGCTTAGGTTCAGAGTTTGGCTTGGCCTAGGTATTTCCGAGCCCAGCTCAAGTAGCAGACATCTCAGATTGCTTAACAGCTTATCCAGAGTGGCCTTGGACAGAACACAGGTAGGGGCTGACCTTGGCCTGCACTACCAGGAAACCAGAGCCAGTGCACCCAGTGGACAGCAATAGGCCATGTCAGAGCACCACCACCCTGCCCCTGCACAGCTGATCCTCCACAGAGGGTGGAGGTTGGTGGTCAGTGGTCACAGCCAGTCCTTACAGCTGACTGGACTGGGTAAATTCCTCCCATTGACTTACCAACAGCAATCAAGGCTCAACTACAAGAGGAGGATCTACTCAGCCCACACAAAGGGCACACCTTGAGTACCCAGCTTGGGTGATAGGGGAGGCTGTGCCACTGAGCCCTACAGGTCACCTACCACATTAGGCCATGCTACCAAGACAGGATGTAATAGCAGCTCTACATGATACATAGAAACAAACACAGGAAGGTTGCCAAAATGGGGAGACAAAGAAACATGGCACACATGAAAAGAACAGATCAAAACTCCAGAAAAAGAACTAAACAAAAGGGAGATAAGAAATCTATCAGATGCAGAGTTCAAAACACTGGATATAAGGATGCTCAAGGAACTTAGTGAGGACCTCAATAGCATAAAAATAATCCAGTCAGAAACAAAGGATACATTAAATGAAATAAAGAATAATTTATAGGGAAAACAACAGTAGAGTGAATGAAGCTGA
The DNA here is from genome assembly GCA_004027475.1 of Anoura caudifer. Classification (NCBI taxonomy): domain Eukaryota; kingdom Metazoa; phylum Chordata; class Mammalia; order Chiroptera; family Phyllostomidae; genus Anoura; species Anoura caudifer. The sequence continues at coordinate 449,025 of PVKU01000274.1, read as the reverse complement.
GAATCAAATCAATGGTTTAGAACATAAAGAAGCAAAAAACAACCAATCAAAACAAGAATAAAAGTGATCTAAAAAAATGAGGACTGTATAAGCAGCCTCTGGAACCATTTTAAGTAGCCCAAAATTTGTGTAATAGGGGTACCAGAAGAAAAGAAAGAACAAGAAATTAGGAATGTATTTGAAAAAATAATGAAAGAAAACTTCCCTAACTTGGTAAAGGAAATAGACATTCAAATCCAGGAAGCACTGAGAGTCCCAAACAAGATGGATGCAAACAGGTCCACTCCATGTCACATCACAATTAAAATGCCAAAGGTTAATGATAAAGAATCTTAAATGCAGCAAGAGAAAAGCAGTTAGTTACCTACAGGGGCATCCCCATAAGACTGTCAGCAGATTTCTCGAAAGAAATTTTGCAGGATAGAGGGGACTGGAAAAATATATTCAAAGTCGTGAAAAGCAGGGACCTACAGCCAAGATTGCTCTACCCAGCAAAGCTATCATTTAGAATTGAAGGGCAGATAAAGTGCTTCCCAAACAAGAAAAAAAACTAAAGGAGTTCATCACCACCAAACCATTATTATATGAAATATTAAAGGGACTTATTTAAGAAAAAGAAGATCAAAATTATGAACCATAAAATAGCAATAAGTACATATCTATCAACAATTGAATAAAAAAACCAAATGATGAAACAAGAAGAATAGAGCCTGAACTATGGATATGGAGAGTATTTTGTTGGATACGGAGAGTGAGTTGGGGAATGGGTGAAGAGGTGAGCAGATTAAGAAATACAAAAAGGTAGTCACAGAATAGCCATGGAGCTATAAAGTACAGTGTAGGAAATGAAATAGCCAAAGAACTTATACACAAGATTCATAGACATGAACAATGGTGTGGGGATAGCCTGAGGGAGTTGGGGGTGCTAAGTAGTAGGGACATGGCGGGAAATTGGGACAACTGTAATAGCATAATGATAAAATATAATTAAAAAATAAAAACAGACTGTGATACATTAGACTATTTAAACATCTCAAATCAGACTAGCTTCAGATAACATTGCTCTCTGTATCTGAGGCTATTACCACAGGAGGGTTATAGTTTCCAAAACAGATTATTAGCACCTCTCCTCTTTTAATCTTGAATATCCTTCTTGCAAAAGAGGTCCTGTGACCCTCACATGTCTTCAAACCTTCTCACTTAAAAAAAAAGAGTAAGATGTTAAGATACTTCCAGTAATATGAGAAATAGAAAACTATGGGAATCTATTTCATTTTATTAATTCAGGAGGGCCATACTCTGACCTCAGCTATGCTTTGCTTCTTTGAGTTAGCATTTAGGACAGAGGACGTAAGGTTATGGTGAATGTGGTGATCAGAGCAAGTAAGTTTAGAACTCAGAAAAAAAGACTGATTGGGAAAAATATGGAGAGATAGTCGATTTTGGCTTGCAAGAACAGGGAGCTATTGGTTTTATCCCAGTTTCAGGAAAAAAAAAAAAAATATATAGGCTCTTTGAAATTCCCTATTTGTTACATATGTGAGTAGGATTGACATGTTTTTAGAAAAACTTCAGACCTTATACATGTAATTGCTTATAACCATCATTTGATAATACCAAAATTTGATACATTGCTGCAGTGGGTTGAATAGTGTCCCTCCAGAATTCATGTTTACCCCCAAACTCAAAATGTTATCTTATTTGGATAATTGGGTGTTCTTTCCTGTAATTAGTTCAGGATAAAAATGAGGTCATACAGGTTTATGGTGGGCCCTAATTCAATTCAGTGATTGGTGTCCTTATTAGAAAAGTGGAGGACACAGAGACTCAGAGAAGAATGCAGTGTAAAGATTGAGGCAAAGATGGGAGTCAGGCATCTATAAGCCAAGTAAAGCCAAGAATTGCTGGCAACCACCAGACACCAGGAGAGAAGTGTGGATAGGACTATCCCTCAGGGCCTCCAGAAGAAGCTAACCCTGCTGATACCTTAATTTTGGACTTTTGGTCTCCAGAACCATGAGAAAATAAATTTCTGTTATTTTAAGCCACCAAGTTTGCAATAGTTTGTTATGGCTGCTGTAGGAGACTAATACAGTTGATCAACAATTCTATTCTAACAGTTAATAAACATAGCTGTAGGTGCTTTAACAAGCCAAACACAATTATTTTCCTGAACTTAATCTTTTAAGACACTGTTGAAACTGGATTTATGAAAAACTCCTTTATGAAAGGAATCTTGCAAAGGGTGTCTCAGTGCCTCTTCTAGTTTTTCTGTGGCAAGGTCGTGGCCCAGGGTCCTACAGTGCTCCCCAAATGTGCAATGACCCATGCCCCTGTGCACTGCCCCAAGCCCTGTGCACCAACTCCTACACCATCCCTACTGCAGCAGGGTGGTGGATCCAGTAAGTGTGGTCTCGCTCTCTATACCTGGAGAACCCATGTTTGTTGTTCAGTATTAGGGAATGTAGATAATCTAAATAGACAGTTATTCTAGAGATGAGAGGCCTTGGTAGTCGTCTGACTGGGCCTCTGGGTTAGAAGACATGATGTGTGAGCAAACTATCTGACTGCATCTTCCAGAAGCAGTTCCAGATGAGAACATCCTTTTGCCATTGGTGCCCGGTTATGGTCTATGACTCCCTCGGTTTGCTCCTAAGTACAATCACAGCTTTATGATCAGAAACAGAAGGGCAAATTTTGTGTTTCCAAAGACAAGTTTTTAGGAACGTTTTTCCTTCAGTGCAAGTACATGTATCTTCTGTTTATCTGGCTTCCCTTTTTCACTATCACTTTACCCTCAGATCTTCTCCTTTTACAGCTACCTTGGAAGTAAGAGGAGGAAGGACTTCCTATGGGCCTTGAGAAATTCAGTTGGAATACTCATCTGCTTGGGATAGTTGGGGTGCAGGCAGTCTCTTTGGAGGAGGGTGGTCTTTGAAGGATGATGAATTTCTCATATGCTGTTACTTGCAGTTCTGTGGAGAGATTAAGACCATCTTCCTACATTCCTCATTTTGGTAAACAGAATCCCAATCCACCCAGGTGTTCTAATTAAAACCTGGAAGTCACTCTTGACTGTGTTCTCCATCATCCCTCATAATTACCATGTCCTGTTGATTCTGCCTTTTTGCAGATAAATCCACATCTCTCATCTCTCTCTATCCCTTCTGTCAGCATTCTAGTCCATGTTGCCCAGTCCCACCTACGCTACTGTAAATGCCTCTTAATGACCTCATCAGGTTTAGTTTCTCTCCCTCTATTATTTTCTCATGACCACAGCCAGAGTGACCATACTAAATGTGAATCAGATCAGATATTCCCTTGTTTAAAAGATTCCCACAACTTTAAGATAAAAATATTAACACTTTAAGAATGGTGTAATGGTTAATTTTGTGGGTCAAGATATTTAGTTAAACACTCTGGGTGTGTCTGTGAGGGTGCTTCTGGGTGGGATTAACAGTTGAATCGGTAGAGTGAGTAAAGTGGATTGGCCTTCCCAGCGTAGGTGGGCCTCATCCAATCAGTTGGAGGCCAGAATAGAATAAGGTGAGATGCGGAAACATGTGCTTTCTCTCCGCCTTCTTTTGAGCTGAAACATCAGACTTCTCTTATACTTGGACAGGAGCTACACTACTGGCTCTCCTGGGTCTCCTCCCAGATTATAGGACTTCTTAGCCTCCCCAGTCATAACAGCCAATTCCTTATCTATCATCTATCTATCTATCTATCTATCTATCTATCTATCTATCTATCTATCTATTTAATCTATCATCTTCTATTCGTTCTGATTCTCTGGAGAATTCTAGGACACATTGCTTACATGATCTGGTCATTTCAGCCTCAGATCTTGTCATTCTGTCATTTACATTAAATGCTCTGAATGTCTTTCAATGCTCTGAATGGGAAATCCTGTCTCTAAACCAGTGGTTCCCCTCCTTGGCTGCACATTGAAATAACGTGGGAAGCTTTAAAAATTATTGATGTCTGGGTCCCACCCCTTGAGATTATTATTTAACTTGTGAAGATGCAGCCAGGAGTTTAAAAATCTTCCCAGGTGATGCTAATATTCAACTTAGGCTGAGAACCACTGAGGCTTTGCACGCAATTCTGGATTCTTATTCCCTTTTCTGTTTATCAGACTAATAATATTCACTTACCTTTCTGGTTTCCACTAAATGAATGTTTGCTCCAGAAATCTTCCTTGATTACTCTTAGACTAAATTAGCTTCATTATTATATATTCCTATAGCATTCTGTACTTCCCATAGCATTCCACTCATCACATTTAATTGTAATTACTTCTTTAATCTTTTGCCTTCCCCGATAGAATGTAAGCTCAATGGGGTCAGGGATTGTATTGATTTTGCTTCGTCTTCTATTGCCAGCACTAAACTTTGTGACTGGTATTTAGTAGTTAATGAGTATATTAAATTGAATGCATAAACAAATGTAAATGTATATGGCAGTTTCACTGAGTAAGGTTCTTACTTGTTTCAGGCAGTCCATTTTGGGAGACTATTCTCTGTGTGGTCTAAAATTCTCAGGCCCTTTCCAGAGTGATTACCTTTCAGTGACTGCGCTCCCTTCATATCAGGGACTTGCCCTGGGGTGCAGTTTTTGGGACCCATCCTTCCCAGCTGCCATATTAATCTAGTCTCCAGATTTTCAGGATACCTCTTTCCCAACCATGACCTTAATCTACATCCTATCTTACCTCCAGTGGTTGTTAGATAGAAGCTCACAGATGCCTTCAGGAGCATTTCAAAAACATACTTGTTCAAACCTCTACCACTTTCCAAAGTCTGACTTGGTAAGTTTGGGGTGAATGGTAGGCATTTACATTTTATGAAAGCATCAGAGGTGATTCTGGTGCACAACTTGGTCTATCATGCTTTCTGAAAGTATGAGGTAACAACTAGGAAGTGGGAGAAGGCCAGAGGAGAAAAAGGTTTTGTCTACATTTCCATCCACCAGCTAAGGCCTGTGGTCTTAGTTGTCCCCATGGCACATTTAGGCATTCCTAAGTGTCCTTCAGGAATCATGACTCTTCCTCTATTGTCTAATCTAGAGGAGCAATCTTATAGTGGCTCTGTTAGAAGATTATCTAGGTTACCGAAGACCAGGGGAGGAGATATTTGGGGTTGGTAGAATCCTGTTGTCTTTCCAAATTATAAACAGGGCTGACCTCTTTTGGGTTTCATGACACAGAAAAGTTTTCCTCACAGTTGCCTAACTGAGCTGACTCCTGTCAATTTGTAAGAAAGGGTACCTGGCACTTTGCTGTGGTGTCACTAAGTGTTTCACTTTATGTAACACAGCCTTTAGAACATTGCTCTTAAATATATGTTAAGGTTGGGCTATTTAAAGCTCAAGACTTATGCTGCTCAGGCATGAAGCACAACACTCTAACATAGCTTTAAGTTATGCAAATTGTTTCTTCTCAGTTGCTGCAAGAAGCTTTGTTTTGTGACATTGGCCTAGAGCCAAACAGGTAGCGAGATATGAAGAGGCAACCCTCCTACTACCACTCAAGCGGAAAGCTTCAGCCAGCGCTGTTCTCAGACACACAAACAGGGCAGAAAGAACTCTGAAGAAAGATGCATTGGGAAGTGGTGTGCTTGAGTTACCTGTGGCCAGCACCTGACCAGAGGTGGGAGACGTGGGATCCAGTCTTTGCTGTGGCACCAGGAGGATATACATTGACTTCTCTGCTTCCCATTCTCTACTTCGTCCAAGCGAAGAGCTGGACTGGACCATCCAGCTAACCCTAAAATTTTACTTCGATATTGATATACATACGTAAATAACAAGTATTAATAAATATCACATATCTATACCCTTATGTCAGCCAAGCCCCTTTTAGCTTATTTTGCCTAATTAAGTTGGATCCTAGTCAGTGCCATGGCATGAAAATTCCAGAGTTCTTCCATGATTCTGTCATTCCTAAGCTTCATCGCTTTTTTGTTTCATCTTCCCATCTTTCTGGGTGCAAGCTCTCCCAGTTGACATAAGAAATCCCCTCCTAGCATTGTGTAAGCTTTAGCAGAATTTATTCATCAGTGTGGAGGGAAGATTTGGAGGAGTCAATCCCCTCTGTGCTTGACCTCCTGCTACTTTCCTGGCTCTTTTCCCTGCCTTCCTCAGCACTCACCTTCTCTCTCTTTCTATAGTCTCTGTCTTCTGCCCCAACCCCAAACCACCCCTGTTATGCAGAGCAGTTTGGTCCCTGGGGACGGTGGAGAAAGGTAGGTTCAACCTTTATCCCTAAACAACCTCAAATGATTACTGCTGTTGAGATTCACCCTTCTCAGGGAACAGTCTTGGTTATAGGTGTTTTTTTTTCTCTGTGTTATATATTTGTTCATAATCTTACCTTGAGCTCAGGTTTATCATGCATATATATATACAATGAGGATATTGTATAAATTTTAAAATGTAAAGATGGGTTCTTCTGCAGGCAAACTGTGTGATGTTTTTAGTTTATAAAACCACCAATACACTAAAGCTCAAACCTGCACTGTTTTGGTGTAAAAGAGAAAGTGATGTTGAGGAAGAATGAGAGAAGAACTGGGATCTTTAGGTAGAAATGTGCAACTTCCAAACTGAGAGGTGCAAAAATAAATAAACTATCCTATGACTATTAAGAATACTTTGCAAAGCACTCTGAGTTCTCAGAAGAGAGACACTACATAATCACAAACGTTTACCTCATTAATCCTAACAGCATCCCTGTGAGACGAGAGCCAAGGAAGATCATTCCATTTTAAAGAGAAGGAAGTGGAGAAAGGAAGAAATATAATTTGTCCCCAACATCACCATTACCTCTGCAAACCCCCTTGCCCCCAGCTTTATGAAGTCTCCTTATACCTTCCAGCCTCACTGCTACCTGATACCTTTTTACTGCTGGATGCTGTTCACCATTTCACCTGTTTGTCTCATCCATCCATCCATCCAGACTGTAAGTTCTTGAGAGGAGAGCTGGGCCCTCTCTCTTTTGCATCTCTCCCTCTCACTGCATCCAACAGAGCATCATCAGGGACTTAAGTGTTCAATAAATGCATGTTGTTTGAGAGAGAATCATTGTGATATGTAAGTGATAGTGATTTAACTAATATTTTCCCTTTTCAGACATTTTATACTAATTGTTAAATAATTACAAGTAATATGAAAACCTTGTTTTTGTAAAAAAAAAAAATTGTAAATTTGTAAAGCATCCTACAGGTTTCCTTTGTCTATCTATTTCTTCCCAGATTTAATCAGTGATTTACAGATATTTGGTAAAGAAACAACATGTGCATAGCACAAAATTCAAAAGGTATTATGAGGATATTCTGTGCAAAATAACTATGCCTCTACCCTTTCCCTGGGCAACCTGGTTCCCCTTCCCAGAGGCAATTCTCATTACTGGTCTGCTGTGTCTTTGTAGGGATGGTCCATGCTTATGCAAGCATGTATATATATATATATAATTTTTAACATGAATTTTAGCATATCATAGACATTGCTTTGCACTTTGCTCTTTTTGCTTAATGACATATCTTCGAGATTGTTCCATGTCAGTATTTATAGTTGCTTCATTCATAATATTTCTTTTTTTATTGTTGTTCTATTACAGTTGTCCCAATTTTCCCCCTTTGCTCTCCCTTGTGCACCCATACTCCACTCCTACAGTCAATCCCCATTCTGTTGTCTTTGTCCATGGGTCCTTTGTACCTGTTCCTTGACTAGACTCTACCCCTTCTTTCCCCCTTATCATCCTCCTCTATCCTCTCTGGTTACCATCAGTCTCTTCCTTGTTTTCATGTTTCTGGTTCTATTCTGCTCATTTGTTTGTTGTGTTCATCAGGTTCCTCTTATAGGTGAGATCATATGATTTTTGTCTTTCACCATTTGGCTTATTCCACCTAGCATAATACTCTCCAGTTCCATCCATGCTGTCACGAAAGGTAGGAGTTCCTTCTTTCTTTCTGCTGCATAGAATTTCATTGCACAAATGTACCACAGTTTTTTGATCCACTCATTTGCTGATGGGCACTTAGGCTGTTTCCAGCACTTGGTTGTAGTAAATAATGCTGCTATAGGTTCTTTTGAATTGGTGCTTCAGGATTCTTAGGGTATAACCCCAGCAGTGGAATCACTGGATCTAACGGCAGTTCCAGTTTTAGTTTTTTGGAGGAAATTCCATACTGTTTTCCACAGTGGCTGAACCAGTCTGCATTCTCACCAACGGTGTACTAGGGTTCCCTTTTCTCTGCAACCTTGCCAGCACTTATTGCTTGTTGATTTGTTAATGATGACCATTCTGAGTGGTGTGAAGTGGTATTTCATCATGGTTTTAATTTGTGTCTTTCTGATGGCTGTGATATTGAGCATTCTTTCATATGCCTATAGGCCCTCTGTATGTCCTCCTTGGAGAAGTATCTGTTCAAGTCCTTTGCCCATTTTTTAATTGGATTGTTTCTCTTCCTGGTATTGAGTTGTGAGAGTTCTTTATATATTTTGGAGATCAAATCAAAATTCCAGAAGAAGGTAGACTCCCAAATGCTTTTTAAGAGGCCAGTATTATCCGAATTCCAAAACCAGGTAAAGACACAACAAAGAAGCAAAATTACAGACTAACATCACTGATGAGCACAGGTGCTAAAATCCTTGATGAAATATTGGCAAACTAGATCCAGCAATACATTAAAAAGATCATACACCATGACCAAGTGGGATTCATCCCAGAGATGCAAGGATAGTGCAATATTTGCAAATCAATAAATGCAATAAACCATATAAACAAAAGGAAAGACAAATACAACATGATCATATCAATCAGAAAAAGCATTTGATAAGGCACAGCACCCATTTATGATAAAAACACCCAGCAAAGTGGGAATAGAGGGAGCATTCCTCAACATAATAAAGGGCCATATATGAGAGACCTACAGCCAACATCATACTCAATGAATAAAAACTTAGAGCTTTCCCACTAATATCAGGAACAAGACAAGGATGCTCACTTTCACTACTCTTATTCTACATAGTTCTAGAAGTCCTAGCCACAGCAATCAGACAAGAAAAAGAAATAAAAGGTATCCAAACTGGAATGGAGGAAGTAAGTAAAATTGTCATTATCTGCAGATGACATATAGTGAACATAGAAAACCCTACTCCGCCAAAACCTACTTGCCTTAATAAGTGAATCTGGCAAAGCAGTGGGATACAAAATCAATATTCAGAAATTGAAGGCATTTTTGTACACCAACAATGAAGTATCAGGAAGAGAAACTAGGGGAAAAATCCCATTTACTATAGCAAAAAGAAAAATAAAGTACTTAGGAATAAACTTAATCAAGGAGGTAAAATACTTGTACTCAGAAAACTATAGAGCACTAGAGAAAGAAATTAAGGAAGATACAAATAAATGGAAGCATATACTGTGTTCATGGACTGGAAGAATTAACATCATTAAAATATCCATACTACCCAAAACAATCTATAGAGTCAACACAATTCCCATTAAAATACCAATGACATATTTTACAGATTTAGAACAAATACTTCAAAATTTATATGGAACCAAAAATGAGCCTGAATAGCTGCAGCAATTTCGAGAAAGAAGAACAAAGTAGGAAGGATTACAATACCTGATATCAAACTATACTATAAGGCCACTGTAATCAAAACAGTCTGGTAGTGACATAAACAGAATGGAGAGCCCAGAAATAAACCCACGTCTCTGTAGTCAATTAATATTTGACAAAGGGGGCAGGAGCATAAGATGCAGTTAAAATAGCCTCTTCAACAAATGGTGTTGGGAGAACTGGACAACTACATGCAAAAAAATGAAACTAGATAGACCACCAACTTGCACCCTACACCAGAATAAACTTAAAATGAGTAAAAGACTTAAACATAAGCTGTGATACCATAAAAGTCCTAGAGGAAAACATAGGCATTCATAATATTTCTTTATACAGACATACCATTATTTGTTTAACTACTCTCCTATTAATAAACATTAGGTTATTTTTCACCTTTTGATATTACAGTGTTACCAGAAATGTTTTTCTATGTATATCGTATTGCATGTGTGTTAGCGTATTTATAGGATGAATTCCTAGAAATTCATCCTATTTATACAAGGATGAATAAATATTGCTGGTTCAAAGAATTTATACATTTAAAATTGTGATGACTATTGCTAAACTGCACCCCCTAGAAAAAAAGTTCTAATACACAATCCTAACCACAATAGAAGAGAACATGATGCATTTTAGAAAAGTTGTATATAAGAGATGAAAATGCCAGAAGGTACAAAGATCAGACTGTAGCTTAGTGTGTCTCAGTTTAGATAATTACAGCTGACATTAATGTATGGAGTTTACCAGGTTGTGTTGTGGGCTCTTAAATTCATTAACCCTGCTATTGTTAGGTGATTTTATTTAAAGGAACTTTAAATTGGTAGTATGCTTAACAGTTAAAGTAGCTGTTAGAAAACAACAAACATTGATTAAGTATCACTATTTGCCACAAATAGAGATAAAGTACTTCCAATGCTATGTTATTTAATCCTGTGAGGTAGGTATTATTATCTTCACTTTTTTTTATAAGGAAATTGAAATTCAGACTAAATGATTTGTCCAAGGTATGCTATGGAATTAAAAAAAAGACCTCTTTAACTCTACTATGCCATGCTGGCTTGTGTGATTTGAAAGATGAAGAGTACTCAGTCAACTGAAAAAACATTTTTCTAAGAAAAAGGTTATGAGTCCAATGGTATTGTAGCAGGAAAGTTGTCCAAATATATGTGCTTTAAACTTGTCAGCAGACATAGAAACCACCTAGTAGTCAAAAGATATTTTCTGATGTAAAAAATCTCAACAGCATCACTGTTTTTTCTCATATAGTGGGGTCTTTGAGACAGACCTGTCAGCACATCAATGGCCCTGCTCAAGAAACAACAGATTTTAATCTCAGCATCATTTTAGGAATTGGCAATTTAAAGAAAGGGAACATAAGGGGGTGGAACACAAGTTTCATTTTCATATTAGGATACATAGTTGAGCTGAGATACTATCAATGACCAAAATGTGAGTCCTGTGGTTATTGCTGTGATGAAATCCTGTGGAAAGAGAAATTTCACTTCCAGACACAGATTGACCACCAACAGAACCATGCGATCATTTGTCGTTTTTTCCCTACCAAGGAAAACTGGCCATGGAAATTTTGTAGGAGACAGGGATGGCAACTGTATTTTCTATGATTATGTGTTCAAAATATGGTGGTGCTGGGCTTTGAGAGTACCTTTTTAATGGAGTATTTTTTGCACTGCATGTGGATGAGTGGCCTCAATGCAATTAATTAACTTAGTACAACAATTATTTATGGTACTCTGACAAAATGAAAATATCTCCATGGTAAGTGAGCTGAAAAATACATGAAATATAAATTCTTGTTTTTCTAAATATGCAAAGGCTTATTTAGTCTAATTGTACAGATAAAAACACATATGCATAAATGCTACAAGATATTCCCTTAATGAATATTTGTTCTGAATCTATTATGTGAAAGGTACTGAGCCAGGTTCTCAGAATACTAGGTTAAAAGGAAAAGAGGTATGGGTCCCTGCCCTTCTTATTAATAGCATAGATGGGAAGAAGGGAATTGAACAATTACACCAAGTGAACATTACAGAAATAACTACTAGAGGTATTTAGAGAGGTTAGTTAGCCTGGGTTGGTGGCAGAAAGCTTTAAATACAGGGTGAATTGAAAGTCAGAAGTGCACATGACCAAATATTTTTATTATCTCCTGGTGGAAGAATTTTCTAGTAGAACAGGGTATGAAATCATAAGTGATGCTGACCAAATATTTTCATCTTCCCTTTTTTGGGGCACATGGAATATTACACTTACCCACCTTCTTTGAGGTTAGGCCTGGCTATATAACTTATTTTTGTCAAAAGCAAGCAAAATCAGTATGTGTCACTTCTTGCTGGAAGCTTGAAGAGCCACATGCATTTAAACACATCTTGTTCCACTGGTGTGTGGATCCTCATGAACACGTAAGTTGAGAGGGAGACTCCGTCAATCATGGACCCCAATGGATCATGATGAGCAGTGCCCACTAGCTTTTACAAGGTATACATCATTGTGGTTTCAGCCCATGGAGATTTTAGAATTGTGGGTTTCTGTAATCCATCCTGATTCATGAGTGAACCTCCCACTTATTTAAATTTTTTGATGAATATACACTGAGGAATCCTAAGCACAATTCTTAGTTGCTGGGAATAAATCTTAAAAAAACACAATAAGTTGCTTCTTTAGAGCTTATATTTTAGTTATGGGAAGTTAGGAGATGAAGCTGGAGACAGATAAACAAGTAAACAAATACAAACATATTTAGTAAGATTTCATATTGTGATAATCTTACTCTTGGGTAGATAAAGAGTACCATATTTATAGGGAGTATTATAACTTTTTAAGTTTAATCTTTATTGTATTTTTTCCATTACCATTAGTCCCCTTCTACCTCCTTCCTCCAGCAATCACAACACTGTTGTCCATGTGTAGGGACAGTCAAGGTACCTCAGGGTAGTCAAGAAAGACATCTCACAGTTATTAACAACCACACCTAAAACAAAAGTAAACTAAGCAAACAACTAGAACAGGAGCAGAAACACAGAGATGGAGATCACATGGAGGGTTAGCAACAGGGGAGTGGGAGGAGGAGAGAGGGGGAAAAGGTACAGAGAATAAGTAGCATAGACAGTGGGTAGAAAATAGATGGGGGAGGGCAAGAATAGTATGGAAAAAGTAGAAGCTAAAGAACTTATGACACATGGACATGAACTAAAGGGGGGAATGTGGGTGGGAGGGGGTGTGCAGGGTGGAAGGGAATGAAGGGGGAGAAATGGGACAACTGTAATGGCATAATCAATAAAATATAATAAAAAATAAATAAAAATTAAAATAAAAAAAATTAAATTAAAAGAAAAAAAGAAAGAAAGACCTCTCTGTGAAGGTGATAACAGTTGCTAAAATTTGAAGGATGAGAAAGACAACCATGTGAAAACTTGGCAGACAGTGTTCCTGAAAGAGGAAATAGCAAAAACCCTGAAGTCAGAGGGAGGGAATTTCAGGGGAAAAGGGGTAAGGTTTACAAGAACAAGTATAAAAGACACATGGACAAAAACAAGGGGGTGGTAGAAACGGGAGGGAAGTGGGGTTGGCTTGGGGGGTTGGGCTGGGATGGGAGTAAAGGACAGAAAACTGTACTTGAAAAACAATTAAAATAAAAAAAAATGAAAACAACAACCCCCCCCCCCCCGCCCCGAAGTCAGGAAAGAGCTTGGCTTATGTGAGGAATAAGAGAAGACCAGTGTGGTTTGAATAAGGTGTTTGTAGGGAGGTCAATGTTGTATTGATTGAGATCAGAGACCCCAATGTTGTAGTCTGCAGTAAAAAGTTTGAATTTTATTATTAGGTAAAATGGGAGGTCATTGTAATATTTCAAACAGGATAGTAATATAATGTTATTTATGTTTTAAAATGATCACAATGATGGTTGCCAGATGAATGGTGGCTGGGGGGCTGGGTGAAAAGGTGAAGGGATTAAGAAGTACAAGCTGGTTGTTATAAAATAGTCATGATATGTAAATTGCTGCATAGCAAATGTAGTCACTAATATTGTAATAAGTATGTGTGGTGCCAAGAAGGATCATTTCATAAGTTGTATAAATGTCTAACTTCTATCTGCATACCTGAAACTAATTTAATGTTGAATATCAACTATAAGTAAAAGATTAAAAACATTTTTTAAAAATATAAAATTTTAAAAAAATCACTATTTCTTATAGGAGAAGGCCAAGCAGGAATGTAGGAAGGCCACTTATAGGACTATTGCAACATTCCAGAAAAGAGATTTTGGTGACTTGGTCTAAGGTGGTAGCAGTGGTGATGGAGAGAATTGAGCCTATTTGAGATATATTTTGCTGGTATAACACACAGAATTAGCTGATGGATTGAGTGTATGTGAATATTAAAGATGATGCTTAAATTTTGGTTTGAGTTAAATGAATAATGTCACTTATTGAGAGAGGGAGAATTGTAGTAGAAATGGGAAAGATATTAGAGAGGTGAACTAAGAGTTCTGTTTAGATAAGTTTATTATACATCTTAGACATCAAAGTTAAGATATCAAGACAATTTGGGGCTCAAAGTAGATGTTAAACCTGGAGGTAAAATAAGAAAAACACCAGCAAATAGGTATTATTAAAAGCCATGAGAATATATGAAGATAAGAGCATCTAAAGCACATTGTATGTTAAGGGGGATGATTCAGGGGAAAAGAGGGAGAGAGAGAGAAAGAGAGAGATGAAGAAGGAAAAGGGGGGAAGAGGAAGAAGAAAAAGGGGGAGAAAGTAAAAAAAGAAGAATATAGGGAAGACTGTAATTTCAAAGTGCTTGAACATGCATGGAATTATAACTACTAATAGAAAAATCATTGACTTTGATCTTGATGGGCAATTAGAATTTGTGAATACAGAAAGAAGTGGGAATATCATGAGCAAACAAGCATTTGTGGTAGTTAAGTTGGTATTTAGGTGCAAACAAATTAGGGTGGATTGATTGAAGCCATACTTTTTTAGGGAAATAGTAGAACTAAAGATGGGAAATATTTTTAATATAATTTATTGAGTATGCTATTACAGTTGTCCCAATATTTCTCCCTTTGCCCCCCTCCACTCAGTACCCCCATTCCCTCCAGCAATCCCCCCTTTTAGTTCATGTCCATGGGTTGTTCATATAAGTTCTTTGGCTTCTCTATTTCCTATACTATTCTTAAACTCCTCCAGTCTGTTTTGTACCTACCAATTATGCTTCTTAATCCCTGTTTTTTCCTTCCCCATTTTCCCCCTTCCCCCTCCCAGCTGATAACCCTCCAAGCTGTCTTCATATCTATGATATCTATGATTCTGCTCCTGTTCTGGTTGTTCACTTAGTCTTTCTCTCTTTCTTTGTTTTTCTTTGTTTCTTTCTTTCTCCTTCCTTCCTTCCTTCCTTCCTTCCTTCCTTCCTTCCTTCCTTCCTTCCTTCCTTCCTTCCTTCCTTTATCAGTTGTTGATAGTTTTGATTTGTTTCTATTTTAATGTTCATAGTTTTGGTCTTCTTTTTCTTAAATAAATCCCTTTAACATTTCATGTAATAATGGCTTGGTGATGCTGAACTCCTTTAGTTTTACCTTGTCTGGGAAACACATTGTCTGCCCTTCCATTCTAAATGATAGCTTTGCTAGATAGAGTAACCTAGGTTGTAGATTCTTGCTTTTCATCAATTTAAATACTTCTTGCCAGTCCCTTCTTGCCTGCAAAGGTTTTGTTTTTTTTTTTTTGTTTGTTTGTTTTTGTTTGCTTGTTTTGAGAAATCAGCTGCTAGTCTTATGGGAGCTCCTTTGTAGTTAACTCTTTGCTTTTCTCTTGCTGCTTTTGATTCTCTATTTATCTTTAACCTTTGACAATTTAATTATGATGTATCTTGGTGTAGTTCTCTTTGGGTCCAATTTTTTGGGGGCTCTCTGTGCTTCCTGGACTCATTGTATGTCTGTTTCCTTCACCAAATTAAGGAAGTTTTCTTTCATTATTTTTTCAAATAAGTTTTCAATTTCTTGCTCTTCCTCTTCTCCTCCTGGCCTCCCTATGATTTGGATGTTGGTACATTCAGGGATGTCCCAGAGGGTCCTCACACTATCCCTGTTTTTTTGAACTCTTTTATTCTTCTTGCTCTTCCTTATGTTCCAAATCATTGATTTGAATCCTGGCTTCATTCCCTGGACTGGTTATTCCCTGTAGATTTGTCCTTATTTCACCTAGTGAAACCTTCATTTCTTCCTGGGTCTTTTTTATTTTTTGCTGTACTCAATGAGTTCTTTGAGCATCCTGATCTCATTGTTTTGAACTCTGTCACCTGATAAGTTGGTTATCTCTGTTTTGTTTAGTTCTTTTCCTGGAGTTTTGTTCTGTACTTTCATTTTGGCCATATTTCTTTGTCTCCTCATATTATCAGCCTCCCTGTGTTTGTTTCTGTGTATTAGGCAGAACTGCCTTGACCCCCTGTCTTAGTAGCGTGGCCTATTGTAGAAAAGGCACCTGTCTGTATGAATGTGGCTTCTTTAAATCCTTAGTTGTCAGACTTCCGTACAGCTTGATTTTCTGACAGTTCTGGGTGTTTGTTTTGAGGTCTAGTTGTAATTCTTTCTGCGGTTGCACAAGGAGGCAAAGCATGTTTACTATGCTTCCAACTTGACTGGAAGTCCCAAGATTTAAATATTTAATACAGCTGGTGTGTTGGAAAGGAAGTTTGCTCAGTGCAGGAGTGTGTCCTATGACTGCCCCGACAGGCATCCATCCGGTCTCTGCTCCAAGGTAAGAGCAGATTGCAAAGACTTTTATATCTGAGTTGGCTTTGGGAATTCATTATTTAGGCCATGAGAAGCCAGGGTGGATTTTAGAGTTAGGAGGTGGGGGACTTCATGAAAGCAGTATTTTAAGCAGCTTCACAGGAGGGAGGATTTAGGAGAACTGGAGCAGGGAGGCTGTTGAGAGGCCTGGTGGGAGGGTGGTGGGACAGAGGCCAACAAGGGTGGCAGCACTGGGATTGTAGAGGGAGCGAGGCAACATGGCAGATGACATTAAAGGCCATAAGAGAAAGCATTTGAGACTGCTGATGTCTGGAAGGAAGAGATAGGAAGCAGTGAAGGTAAAATGTAATTATATATTTTTAAGCCTAGAGAAGTTGTGAACAGAGCAGGATAAGTTACAAATATGGAACTTTAGGGTAATTTTCTTATAAGTGATTTTTGAGCCAGTGAGACTAAATGAATTTATAGAAAGAAAGTATGTACAGAGAAGAGCAGAGCATAGAGGACAAGTGAAGGAGACAGAGAAGAGCAGTGGAATAAGGAGCAGGGTTTCAAGAACAATGTGCCCCCTGAGGTCAAATGCAACAAGGAGAGAAGATTAGGCTGCTGTTGAAGATCACTAATGGCATATCTGCTTAGTTTATAAAGTGCTTTCATAAGGTTTCACTTTCTTTACAAGTTCTACGTCCTTTCAGTAATTCTCTTAGGTAGAGAGAGGGTAGCCCTTCTCACTTTTGGAAAATAGACTTGTTCATAATCACACGGCCATTCCCATAGAGGTACCCAGAGCAGCAGCAGCAACACCAGCAGCAACAGTTCCTGGGAACTTGTCAGAAATGCAAGCTCTCTGGCCCCATTCCAGACCTACCAAATCAGACACGCTGGGAGTGAAGCCCAGCAATCTGTGTTTTAACAAGCTGTCCAGGTAATTCTGATGCACACTAAATTTGGGAACTACTAGTTTCCATATAACAAGCATGTGGGGGAAGGAAGACAGATGCCAGAGGGTTAAGGAGTGAATGGGAAGTAAGAAAGGGAGGCAGCTGGAGTGGTCACTTTCTCATTTAGGTCTAACCTCATTTCCTGAGGTTGTGGTTGGAGGGTGCTCATTCAGGACCTTTGAATTCTGCTTTTTCCAGTACTATCTTGACTTCCATTTGATCATAAATTGTTTTGTTGATACATTGGATCAGCACTATTGTATTTGTGGGAGTTTGCACTCTTTAATTTGAAAAGAAATTGTATTAGTGAAAGAAGGGACCTCATTTTTTAAAACAACATTCTCTTAGTACTTCACATGATGATCAACATCCTATGGTTTTTAAATAAAGACTCATTAACTTATTTGTACATCTAGAAACTACAATATCCAGGCATGACCCTGCCATGACTATTTAGGAGAAATATGAAAAACAACAGAACAGCCTGAAGCAGTAAGAGCCAAACAATGGACAGGAGCTTGTCTTGGAGATATTGTTGATCTTAAGAGTCTTTGGGGAAAAAACTGAAAAGTAGGATTGACCAGAGCTGACTGAAGAGAAATGACTGTTAATTTGGCATAGGTTAATGAATTAACATAGTGCTAGTTCAAAGAGAAGAATTAAGAAGACTTTCATCTTCTCCTTGATCTTCTGCTCAGAAGAGAATAAACATCTTTAACATGAATGTTTTTTCTCTGTGCCACTGTTTATCAGTAAGACTTTCTTTTGCCCCAATGTCAAATTGGGTAGTTTACTTTTTGACTTCAATAACTAGCCATTGATCCATTCAATCCCAAGTCCTTGACCTTTGTCTTCCTTTCTTGGCATCAATTTGATTTCTTTTCTAGTCTTCTTGGCTCCACACTCTAGCTGTGATGCTTCCTACTTCTTTAGGGTCTAAGTCATCTAATTTTCTCTCTCTCTCCTTACGAATAAGATTCTTCATCATTTAGGCTGAAAGTCTGTGGGTGTTTTGTGTAGCTAAAGGAAGGAAGAAAACATGTTCTGAAGGTACCACTTCTGTATAAGTTGCTTTGTCTTCTCTTTTGGTCAGGTGTATCTTCATAGTTCAAGAGGTCAGTCAGGAGAGGAACAATCACATTTCCTAGTCCTTGAATAACTTCTGCCTGAGAGAATTTTTGATTGACTAACTATGAAAAAAACACCCTCAAAAACTGCTTTGGCAATCTTCAATAGGACAGATGGAAATATGCCTGGCAGGGTTCGATGTTCTAGGATGAAGTTTCCATCATCTTTTGTCTAGTCACAGAAGGTACTTTGGAGTAAGAAAAGTAAAACTGATTTTGATGTGGGCTCATTTGGCTAGATATATGCTAGTCAGACGTATAATTTTTTTTGGCCTGGGTACCTAGTGTTTTCTGTAGTAAATGGAAATCTCAGTGCACATTTGATGAAGAATATATAATAGTTGCAACAATGAAAAGAAAACATTAAAATAGGAAATTAAAACCCACACATGTGACTAAGTATCTATGTGTTTAGACAAAAATGTGCTTTGGGGCCAGACCAGAGGCACAACTTAAGGAAAAATCTAGGTTATAGGAACCAAACAATGCTTTAGGCAAATTTACTGAGCTTAGGGGATGAGTAGAGGTGTTCTGCGGTTTGTATTTTTGATGTGCTGTTAGTTAATTAAATGCACGCCATCTTCCTGTGAAGTGAATCAGTGTTTCTCATTTCACGTGTGAGGAAACAAGGGCAGAGAGGATAAATGACTTGCCATTTTGCCAACCAGTAGCATCACCCAAGCCATATTGCTAGGATTTCCAGTGGGGTTTCAAAGGATGATTTTAATTTAAAATTTAGTCTGGCTTCATGCAAGGCCACTTAGGTGAAATTTCCAGGTATCTGAAGTCACTCATTTGGTCCTGCCTGGGAGGTAGATAATGGTCAGCAAGGGTCTACTGGGAAGGTGTGGGGGTTTTAAGTGCTTTTCATGGTGGGTTAAATTAGCACTAGTCTTGCTTTCTTAGTACAAACTTGCCAGCCCTGAGTGCCACTTATGTTCTATATAGAACAAAAAGCAAGCTTGCTTGAAAATGTATTAATTCAATAATTGGTAGCAAAGTTGCCAGACCAGCAGCCTGTTGTGATTTGTAGCAATAGAACAGAAAAATACCTGAGGAATGATTTTCATGTTTATTTTTTTGATACTGTAATAATTAGCAGTAAGGGAAAGGGGCCAATGAAAGCAAACATTATGGATTCAATTTTTCTCTTGCCTGATAGGAGCTCTCTGTGTGGCGTGACCTCCACACAAGATAAAACACTCAGGGGTGTGTTGGTAGAGGAGATTATTATAGGAGACGTACTGTGTTTTGAAAGCCTGGAAAATCCACATAAATTAGGGAAGACAATGTGTCTCCTTATGCAGAGAGGGTACAGAAACCTTCAGGTCTGCTGATGGAAATGGGATTCAGGAAATATCCAGGATTTTGAATGGTACAATGTCAACTGTGGGCAGAAGTGGTGGGGTGTCAGGGAAGGAGGATAATGGAAATCCAGTGTTAGGTTGGAGAGAAGTGTTCCGGGAAGATGGAAACACTGAGATTAGTGGCCAGTGGAAGATTCCAGCTGTGTGCTTCATTCCACAATCTGTAAATACAGAGATTATCACTCTTGCATTTTGCCAGTGGGAAAGGGAACTCATTAATTAGAGGAAAAGAGGATCTTAACAGTATTGGGACATTTTGAATTTCAATGCAGAAGTTGTCAGAGTGTTTCAGAATGAGTCAGAAGGAGCCAAATACTTAGGGGTGCATGGTTTTTGAGTGTATGAATCATAGGGGAAATTTTATGTGCTAAAGATACCATTGAGTAAGTAGGCTTCCCTGTTTTTTCCTTTTTTTTTTCTAGTTTAATTTGATTTATTAGCATCAGCAGAGCTCTAATATGACGTGATTATACTTAGGAAACTATATTTTAAAGATCTGAAATGCAAACAATATTGTAGATGAATTTTAATATGGTAATTTCTTATAGTAACCTTTCTTAAATCAACCTTGATTAAAACATCAGTCAGTGTTGAATGACTGGATAAAGAACATCATGTCAAGTTCTGAAGGAGGTTCAGGATGGAAGAAGTAAAGATGAATTCATAATCTAAAATCTTACTTTAAAGATATATCAAAATACTGAGAGACTGTTACACTCTTTCTTCCTCTTCCCTCTTTTCTAGTGGTCTATGCCATGGGTATAATCCAGAGTATGGAAAAATTCAATATACAAAGATATTGATTAAGGTATTGTTTATAACTGTGAAATAGAAAAATATTTTGAAAAATAAGAAGTAAATATAATGTCCAAATAAATTACAATACACCCATTTGATAGAGCATATTACTTATGTTCTATTAAACTTGAAGACGGTATAATGAATATGGAAAGACATATAAACTTATGGTACACTGAATGATTAGAATAATAATAACAAACATTTATTTAGCACCTTTTAGGTAGTATCCCTGTTTTAAGTCCTTTAAATGTTTTAACTCATTTAATTATCACAACAGTCTGAAGGGGTAGGTATTATTATCACCCCCCTTTTGGCAAATGAAGGAACTTGAACAGAGAGAGGAAAAGTTGTTTTCCAGGGTTACCCAGCAAGGAAGAAATAGCCACCTAGCCCCAAAGACAGAATATAAAATTGTATCTATTTTATGATTAAACCCATTTCATTTACTAACCATGTATAAGGAGAGAATATGTTAATTTCAAAAAGCGAGAACACTTATATATAATCATATTTATGCAAGGCTATTATCTTCTCTGATTTTCTACTTCACTAGCCACCTAAATAAACATGATCTTATTAGAGCTGAAAGTACTGAACAGATTGTGTGGCTCCTTTTGGGCACATACGCAGTTGTGTTTCTGGCACTGAGTGGGTCATCTTTAGTGGTTATTAACCACATTTGTTTTCTCTCCAGTGAACACCTCCTACACAGCTAGAGACCAGAAGAGGTGACAGGTATTGGTATGAATAGAGCCGAATACAACTCTCTAAGTTGATACTATCCTTGGAGGACTTTGTGGAACCTAAATTTCAGACTCACATGAGACTATATTGTAATAATATTATTATATGACATTTGATTTCTGTATACTGTTCACACATTATTTTCATCATTATCTCATTTAATCTTCACAAAATTACCTTTATTTTGCAGATAAAAATGAGGTTTAAAGATCACTCAAATTGCAAAACCTAAATCCGAACCCTATTAATCTATTCTTTTATGCAAAAGTGTGACAACACTATGTATTTGTGTACCAACCTATCTATCTGTCTGTCCATCACTGTCTGTCATCATATATCTAATTTTCCTGGATCTTTTTGTTTTCTTCAACTAATACTAGATCATATACATCTTGCCAAACTAGATGTAAATCTGACTTGTTCTTATAATAGTCGCATGATAATCTGCACCATATAGATGTACCTAAGTGTATTCAAATATTCTGTTCTTATAGATATGTAGGTTTTTCAAGTTTTTGCCACCACAAACAAAACTGCAGTAAACATCCTTATACATATGTCCTCATGTACTGGCACTTTACTTTTTACGGGGTTGATTCCCAGAAGTAAAATTGCTGAGTCAAAGAATATGTGCCTTTAAAATTTTAATATATTGTGTCAGATTCCTCTTCAAAAGGCTGGGTCAGACACTTTCCCACTGATGAAGTCTTACATGCCTGCTTGTCTGCACCCTTACCAGCACTGGGGTTGTCACTTCAGTCTCTTACAGGAGGAACCCTGGTGTTCTGACTTTAAATATATGCCTCTGTCTTTTAATGAAGGTGTTTCAAACAACAGACATGTGGAACAGATTTTTTTAAAAAATAGTTATTTTTAGGAGATGATTCACAATTTAATAGGCTTGGGTTCTGTTAAGAGGCTGCTTTTGGCTTCAGCCACTGCTTTATATACACACAACATATCAATAAATAATAACCATTATGGTTGAACATTAGAGTTGTCAGTGTAGTAAGTTATGAACAAATCTCCTCATTAGCAGTACTATTATTTTGGTGTTTGCAGCAATCCAGTAGTCACAGCTAAGTTGAAACAAGAGCCATTATGTATGTAACACATTTTTAGCTCATTTACTCTGAACTCCCTTTGCATACAAGAGCACTTGGCCCACATCATGTAGTGTAATGTCAGAGCAAGATGCAAATTGGAGTGAAGAGGAATAGGACCTCTTTGACATGAGAGTGTATCATCATGTACTTGGATGCTTACGGCTTTGGAACTGAGGTAATAATTGTCTCTGAATAGATTCAGATTTTATTCCTGCTGAGTGAGCCATATTATTTTCTTGCTGTTGAAATGGAAGGGCTATTGTCCTAACAAATTTATTTATGTGTCTATTTTTGCTGATTAGTCAAAATTTAGACTTAATTTCCCTTTTTAAAGGTTTTGATCTTTATCTCATGAGCTGAGGTTGGGCAGTTAATTAAATTGAATGCTCAAGTGAGCAGCCTTTAGGTTGTCTGGCATGAATCCTCTCTGTATTATTATTATTATTTTAATAATGACACCTTGATTTTACTCTGGGGAACCTCTCTCCCCAGTTCCTCCAGTCCATGGGGATGGGGCTCTTAGGCAGCACCGGATCTCATGTATGATGTTCCCTTGGCATATGGTTGGTTCAGGGAAGGGCAAATAACCTAGGTCAGGACAATGAGACTCATTTCTGAGACATTTGTTAAAATGAGGAAGAGACCATCTCTCTCTGCAGGGCTTGCTAGCTCTAGCCTGAGGTGAGCCTGAGCTACAAAGTTCCCATAAGGACAGAGTCAACCTGAGAAGGAAGCCAACCCAGAGGTTTGCAGAACTAACAGTGGATAGAAACTGAGTCCTGGTGATATCATTTGAAGCCCCTGGTTCAGGATTCATGGATTTCATAATTTTGTGAGACAGTAATTTCCCTACTTCTCCTTATTTTTGACATCACCCATTTTTAGTTGAACAGCTTTTTAAATGTATTTATTTTTTACTTGAGTCCAAATGAATCCTAACTGATTTGGCTTTTAAATTGTTTTTATTTTTCTAATGCATTATTTGTAAGATTTTTTTCCAATGGCTTCACTGTTTCACTACATAACCAAGGATATTTTATAGCTATTTCTAATGCAAAGTATTATTAATAGGTTAAAAAAGAAACAGGAGCTGAGAGATAAGCTTCTATTTGGCAGTTCCACAAATATACAAAGAAAATCGGTCGCTCTTGCTTTTCTAGTGAGTTTGTTTAGTATGCTTTTAGGTCAAATGTTGACATCTGTGTTTCCTTCCTCCTTGGTCAAAGTTAACAACCTTATGAGATTTTAAAATGTTTTCAGTTCTTTAGATAATAACATACAAAAATTTACTACCCAAGCACACTAAATATTGCCCTGGGGCTGAGAACACAGCAAAAACTACTGATAGTGGTAACGGAAGCCGGGTTTCTTCTTTGGGAAACTATTCATGTGAATCATAAATGATTTCTTAGCTTGCCCTTTACTGTGTCTTGTCCCAGGCTCCTAAAGCAGACTTTGGAAATTAATACTTTTTCCTCTGAGCTGAGATAAATCATATGCTAAATGCATTGTAGGAGTCAACAGGAACGTCTAATTGTTTTAGAAATAAAGTATAAAGGTGTGTGGGGAGGATAGCATACTTTCCCCCAAACAGGACAAGGGGAAGGCAAGTCATTCTTTGCTTAAATAAACCCTACTCAGAAAAAAAAAATTTTTTTTTTCAACTAAAGACATCACAAAAGAGAACAAAACAAACACTTCTCCAAGAGTCTCAGAGTGGCCCAATGTGGCGGGGACTGGGAGTCACCTGAAGCAGGCACATAAAGAAAGAACAGCACGGTGAAAGAGCAAGTCAGCAGACGTTCTTAGAAATACCATCGCTATAAACTCTATACTTTCACCAGGTGTTATGCAAGGCAAAAGTAAAGACTGAAAATTGCCTGGAATTAGTAAAAAGGGAACTTACATGAGGAAATGACATTCCAAAGCACAGGATACAAGGAGAGCGTGAGTACACAGCCTATGATGGACAGTGTAAGGAGAGACCTAGACAGGAGCTTCTGTGTAGAGACAATTCCATTAGCCCTGCCTGGCGGAGTTTTCACTGATTCTTTAATGAAGAGAGTTGACATGAAGGGAAAATATTAGTAGAGTGGGTACTACTGGCCATAAGTTTTCTTGTGGTCCAAGGTCAGATACATTTTATATTTTTGTTTGTATGAGTTTTGCTTATGTTAAATGTACAAACCACCTATTACCATTCTTATTCCATAGAAAGGAATTCATCATTGTAGTTAATCAATTAATTTCCATGAAATCTTTAGTGTGGTGCACATCTCCTAAGTGGTACAGTTAAGAGCCAGATACCCATTATGGGTGAACAAGAACATACCCAGGTAGAATGATGCTCTTATTGGGGGTGATTTCTGTGTGTTTGTGCTACCTGGGCCGGCTTTCCAACCCGTGTACCTAAGGAGGTCCTAGACTTCAGGCCATACATCGTATCTCCAAAGCCAAAGACCTAAGCATATACAACGCCAACCCTGAGGATGATCTTTTCAACTAGCTACAGTGATTGGTGCAAGAAAGTCTCCCCAGTGGTACCTCTGCATCTCTTCTATTCATCTGCCTCTCTTCTTCTTTTTTATGCCTTCAGTATTTTTATTGTGGTAAAATACACATAAAATTTACCATCTTAACCATTTTTAAGTGTTCTCTTCAGTGGTATTAAATGCATTCTTAATGTTGTGCCATTATCACCACTATCTCCACATCTCTTTTCATCTTGTAAAACTGAAACTCCATACTCATTAAACATTCCCCACTACCTCCAGCCCCTGGCAACTACCATTCCACTTTATGTCCCTATGAATTTTTGTCTGACTGTTTTCCTGACAACATTCTATCTGGTCAGGGAGACTGGTGGGGTCAAAATATGGAGCTGTAGGAAATGCAAGGGAGGATGGGACTTGTACTTTGTCAAGCATCCAACACAGCTAGTTGTAGGACCTTGCACAAGTTTCTTAACCACACTGGCCTCAGTTTCCTCATTTGTAAAATGGGATAATAACCATAAATACTCACTACTATGATTTTTATGAGGAAATGAATTAATACATGTAAATATACAGAGCAGTACCTGGCACATACTGAACACTAAATAAATTTGATGATGGGGATGATGATCTCCCATTAAGATAATTGACCTTGGTTAATTAGCTAATTCAAGCAGAAAATGAAGTTATACCTGACATAATTCCACCAGGTTGCGTGGGTTTGGAAATGCAGCAGTGAGGCTGGTTTAGATATTCAAATGGCCTGTTTATTCTTTCACGTTTACATCAACTTATTTACATTGGCTAGCCTTGCAATGTTATTTTCTGTTGAAAGCACCCTGTGGCGAAGTGAAAGACACAGATAAACCAACACTTTTCAGGTGGAAGGGAACTGTGTGTCTGTCACTGAGGTTAATGATTGTGTTAGTGACCACACGTTTTTCTGGAAAATTTTGACTATTACCAGAGGAAGTGTTTGAGGAGCTAACATAAAATTGCTATTAGAGAAATTGATGTTTGTTTTTTTTTTTTACATAAACACATTGCTGTTTATAACTTGAGCCTCCAGGAGTTTAAGAGATGATATGGCTTGAGATTAAAAGGCCAGACTGAGTACCTGCGTTCACATGTTCCACTCATGCTTTGCAGATAATGACTAGAGCACTTTAAATTCTGCTTCTACCTTGATGCTGCTATTTGTTTCTATGACACTCGTTCTGGGAATGGCACTGAGCACATTCAACCATTGCAAGTGATGGATTAGATAGTAATTGATGTGTGTTACAAAACTTACATTTGGGCCTTCCACCAACTGAGAGTCTGCTTGATTCGATCTGGCAAAAGGAATTTCAAAGCATGAAGTTTTTAAATTATAGTGATTTGTAGAAAAGTGCCTCTTAAGATGACTATTAGCTGGTAGCAGGTTGAGTTGTCACCAAGAGTATGCTTTCATTGTCCTGATTTTTCCAAATGGCAAACCCACTAGGGTACTGTTCATCAGTATGACTTCCTGGGGCTCCCTCTTCCTTTTGTTGATATGCTGCCTGCAGATAGGATTGCTGATGCTAAGATTGTAGTTCACTGTTCTGTGGTTTATTTTGGGCTCCTGGGTAATACTTGTTGGATCATTAAAAACTGGAAATAAAGTACTTTGGTGATAAAGTTAAAATATTTTAAATCTTCAGAAATCTATGTGAACAATATTTTTTCAAATCAAAGTAGTTTTTGCCCTACAAAAATGTCTGTGCCTTAAACTTTGTTTTCTATTTCCTATATTCTTCTCTTTCTGTCATGTTAAATCCCTAGACAACAACCTACTGGCATCAAATACCTTCCTCCTCTCCTGGCCTCTTCTTCCCTAGCAAAACCTGCAGAAACTGATACCTTTTATTTTTGTTTCTGGGTTTCACCATATTATAATTAAGTTTTTGTTTATATTTTACTTTTTCTGAGTTTGTATTTTAGGCTTTTTGGTTTCCAAACCTACAGAATGTGCAACACCAAGAGTGAACCCTAAGGTAAATTATGGACTTTGGCTGATAATGATGCGTCAGGGTCGGTCCATGAATTGTATAAAAAATGTACCACTCTAGTGGGCATGTTGATCGTGCAGGAGGCTATAAAAGTGTGAAGACAAGGAGTATACGGGAACTCTCTGTACCTTCTCAATTTTGCTTTGAACCTAAATCTGCTCTAAAAGTTGTCTTAAAAAAACCTAATTACCGTAGTCTCCATCCTCGCTTCACTGTATGATCAGAGGTTCTGATACTGTCTTCAATATTCATAAAAATCCAAGCCTCCTCATTTTATAGGTGAGGCTCCTGAGGGAAAAAGGGTTGAAGCTTAATGGCCAAAACTCCACTGGTGGTCAGCAGAAGAGCTGGGACCCTGAATGCTGGTCTCTAAATGAGTAACTTCCTGGTCTCTTCAGTCTGCACTGTTGCCTCTGGCAAAGAGTGCTTCAAAAGGTAGATTGAATAGAGATTTAAATAAACTGTTCTTAAGACCCTTCAGGGAAAAGATCAAATAAGTATGCTAATTCACACCTCTTTTTTTCTCGGTGAGTGTACAGAGCTATGTGATCAAATAGTGCACTCTCCCAGTGTGTCTCTGTTGGGCCTGCCTTGCAGTGTCTGTACCTGGTTGGGCCAGAATTCAGGAAATGTCAACAACAACAATCAATTGGCATTTTTCAAGTAAACTACTATCTTTGAAAAATAGAATTAATGATGGTGCAGTGTGGCCACTATGCCCATTCAAAGGTAACATGCAAGCAAATTTGTCATTGCAAGGAGAATGCTAAATTTGTGTCATTATTCTTAAAATTAGTAAATTGAGAATGTTTGCATTAAAAATAGAATTGATGATACTAGCATTCAATAAGTTCTTTTGGTGGAAGGTTTGCTGAATGGGTGAGCCGCTGGAACACTAGTAGCCCCATTTAGCATTTTTAGTGGTTGGGCTGCCTACTTACACTTGCAAACAAGATAAGCAAGAGGCAGGCAAAAACCATCTGGGCAATATGTCTTCTTAACTTAAGATTGGTTTTTGTTTTGTAATTCTAACCTCTAGTTTTACCTTTATTTGATCCTTCAGCAAAGGCATGTGAATTGGTCTGCAAATGCCCTTGTTTGGAGTCTATATCCATACAACAAAGAAAATTAATGTAGCAAAAGTATTTCTCACTTCTTAAGGTTCTTGTGTGTGTGGGTTTTTTTTTTAAGAACAGAAAACCTCTATTGTTATAATCACCAATCATTTGGGAACCATCACGTGAATTATACCAATGGTAATTCCTTTAGAAAGATAAAATTTTTCGGTTTTTGCCAATTGAAATATTCAGTGTAAAAACAGATTTCTCCAAATTTAGCAAATTGTTGGTTCATTTACTAACCATGTTTGTTTCACGTATTTGCATTTGTCAGACAAACACTGAGAATATATATTTTAATTTTATTGCAAAACTACCATTTCCAGGCATACCGTGAAATTATAATTTATGTTCCTGAGATTTTCGTAGTTTTAGAATGATCATTTCAATTTAGCCCTGAGTACCTTATACCATTATGCTAGGAACACTTCCAGTTTAAACATATATAATTTATTTTTTAACAGATTTTGCTTGGAGTACACAAATGAAATGTAACAGTCATTACAGAGATTGTCTCAGTTCTTTCACTAAACATGAATCCATGTCCTCCGTTTCCCTTATTCTGTGCGTGACTTTTGGCTGGATTTCTGTTCTCTGCTTTGATGCAAATTGCAGGTTGAAGGAGGTTCCCAGCATGAAGTCCCTTTTGGGGGATAATCCTGGCAAATGGCATTTGTGTATTATTCAAATATTCTGTATAATATAGGCAGTTCTTCCTGAAACATCACATTTTCAAATTGACCCTTCCTCCAGTTCTAACCCCTTTATCTGTGGAATCCTTCTTTGCCTCAAAATCCCCAAACAACCTTGATCTTGAAAGCTTTCCTCTTTGGAAGATGATAGCTGTATTTTTTGAAGTTATTTTACCTTTATTCAGAAAAAGTTATTCAAAACTCAACTTCTAATTAGAGTCCTCATTCTCTCTCAAGCAGAACAGATCAAACAAACTTAGATGGAGATTCTACATGTCACAGCTCCATGAGTTTTCAGCATGAATTACACAGCTTTGAGCCCATGAATTTAAATAATGTAAAAACATTGTATGATAGGCTCTGTATTGAATATATACCTAGCAAGTCTGAGCCTTCAAATATTTATATTGGGTCTGTGATACCTTTGCACACCACATCTTTGTGGCTTATTATGTATTGTCAAGCTCATTACACATGGCATACAAAATATTTTCCTTTTTTTCTGTACTTAAAAGAATGTTTGAGGAGGGTCTCACTGTACCTAGCTGTTTGTTGCTTGGAAAGATTTTTATGCCATTTGCAACTGGAATTATATAGAGCAATTATCGAGAGTGTAACAGAGATTTTGGATTCAGCAAATAGGCGGGGCTCAGAAATTAAGTTTTCATCAGTAGCGAATAAATCTTTCTACAGGATTAAGGGAGCAGAGCAAGCTCCTGCAGATTTGCATGCGCTGCGTTCTGAGCTTTCGTAAGATGCCATAAGGAGTTGTACAACTTCCTTGGCAGAAACTAAAAAATAAAGTCGGGATTCTGGGAGTGTTATGGGTTGTTAGGTGACTTTGCTTCAGGCTACCAAATAAAAATGGCACATGTCATTTCGCCTTATGGAGAGAGGGTTTTAAACATCTTTCTTCAGAATTATGTCCTCTTTTGATTTATTCAGTGGTCCCTTTTGTCTCATGTTTCTGAGAGAGGCCTGTGACATGATGCCCACGGGATCATCTCTCTTCTACCTTGACAGGCTGAATTCCATATAAGCCATACATTTTCCTGTGATATTGAACACTTTTCAAGCACTGGATTAATTTTCCTGTTAAAATGAAACAAACTGAACAGTCTTCCTAAGAGAGCAAAACAATTAAATACGGCTATACATCTATCTTTGCAAATCAGAAGGCTACAGATCATATTTGAAAAGCTAATAATGTTTAGCAACAGATGACATGCCTGGCTTCTTTGTGGATGGTATGTTTTGATGGTGCTTCCAGCTTCTGTTCATGCCCATACCCTCTATTATCTTTGATACTCTGTCTTCAGAGGAGAAAGATGAAGTGTAGCTTCATAGGGAGGTACAGGGGTAATAAGAAGGTGGAAGGGACTTCAGTGGATAAAGATCCACCAAGCACTGGCCCTCAGGCTCTCATTACATAGAGGTTGGAGGAGCACAATAAAAAGATCAAATTCAGCAGAGATAAACGGCACACATCATCTTAGCTGATCGATAACCAGCTTCTGAGAGTAACTCCTGTCAGATGAGCTATATCAGTCTCTCCCGGAGACTCACTGAGGAGGGAAGATCGCATCCCTTCTGAGATTGGAGGCCCTTAAAGGAAGCAAAACTACAGAAATACAGGCTTGTTGCAATGATTTCTCGATAGCATTGTGAAGGTCTGTTTTGTTGATGGACATAGAATAATTTCACCAATGCAAGCAACATGAATTTAAAAAAAGAAAAAAGATAAGTTATGCCATTTTAACCACATTGTTCACAACTTCCCTATAAACACTATAATTTTAAGGGAATTTATATAAAGGGGAATATTATTTTTGATACAATACTGAACTTGCTGGGTACTAAAGCGAATACTTTAGAACAGTCTGAGCATGTTGTGACTAGAACAAAGTCTCAGTGATGGCTTCCAGTCAAGCGTAGCTACATATTTCACTTAGACATTTCTAGAAAGAAAATGAGAAGGAACTTTTAAGAGGCCTTAAACCATATCTCACCAGCCATTCCTTCAAGTATAATTTTAGATAAGTGTAATGTACAAAAAATAAGCATCTAAATAGACTTATTTGATTATATGGCTTTTCTGTCTAGGAATTATGGAAACAGGATGCTTTATTTGGTCTTGGGATATAATATTACTGAAAGTTTTTGCTAAGGTTAATAAAAAGGAAATTCAATAGATACATTAAAACATCTGAAACAGGCTCATGAGCTAGAATACCAAGCTCACTGCACTTAGAGCTGGGAAGTCAGAATTCTGACGCCACTCAGCAGTGAGTGTGTGTGTGAGTGCGTCTGCTCATGTGAGAGTGTGTACACATGCATGTGTGTTCGTGCATGTTTGTGCATGCCAATTTGTGTGTGTGAAGTCAGAGGTTGCTCTAGGAAAAGAAATTTCTTTCTTTGGCTTAATATTTTAGAGCATGCTGCTTCAGAACAACACCTTTCAGTTGGCATTTAAACTCTTCTATTAATACAAGTTGGTATAAGAATGACGATTTTCTTTTCTGGTGACTAATTACTATCGTTCTCATCCATACTTAACCATTGAGAAGCAAGGGAAGCCTATTAGGTTATCTCAAAAATTGTTTAAAAATCTGTGATAGTTTGAATCGAACTTTAATCAGAGAAAACATGGAAAACCTGTCTGGCCAGAAAGCTTTCCTTCTTTTCTCCTTCAATCCCCCTCCCTTTGTAAAGTTCTGGTATGTGAGCCAGGGCAAGTTTTAATTATAATAAGTTAATGTTAGTTAATTAGGTAATGTTCATATAATGCTTTGAAGATGAAAAGTGTTTCAGAAATGCTCAGTGCTATCATTATTAATATCAGCAAAGGAGAAAAATTAAGCACAATGAATAGTTCTTGAAACTGGAGAATCTGAACATGGAATGCTTGGTGCCATGTGACTCTCCAGTTCCACCATCTCATCGCTTCCTCATGGAAAATGAAGCAGACTTTTGTCTTCCTTGCTTTGGTGTCCAGAGCTCCCTACCTCCTTCCCTGTCTTAAGCTGTCACTGTTCAGAGAGGTGAGCAAGTCAATCATGGCTACATGCTTCCCCTAGTATAGATGCTTGAGAATGTATACTCACATGCATGTGTGTTCACACACACAGAGCTAGCTCATTCTTCAATGTGAGCTCATGCTTATTCCTCATCTCGGAGATGTTCTATAGGCTCCCACTCTTCCTATTTTCTTTAACCTTTCTTTTTCCATATTTTGGAAGAAAATAATAGAAAATTAACAAGAACAAAGAGAACCACTGTTCTTTGGATCTAAGAAAAATGAACCTGCCAAGTAAAAAGTAGCATCTCTTACATGCAAACACAGGGAATTCTCTTAGTTGTAACTAAAATGTAAACTTTGGGGGCCCAGGCTTCTACGCTTTAGGTATGTATGCCTGGCCAGCCCATGCAACCTGCAAAACAGAGAGCATTTATAGGCCATGTTATATCTGGATGGCACATCACACAACTTTTTATTAGCTAAGCTGAGGAAAGCAGGTCAATATAATTTCTGATGTACGGAGGAGGAAAGCTGGCCAGGGTCAGAGCTAAGTCCAGATGACTTCCACCAAACTGTCCTCCAAATAGAAGTTACATTACTTGCAGATTTAATTATGAAGACGTTTATAATGAACAAAAGGTTAGAGTTCAGGATACTGGAATAAAATAAATCAGCATATGGTGGAAGATAGACTAAAGATTAGAAACAGCATTCAGGGCCTACATTGCCATCTCATGCTGGCCTTCTACAAAAGAAGAGTAGATGAGGTTTGAATGAGTGAAGGTCACAAAGTCATTTAGGAAACTCTTGCCTCATGATTGCTCACTTTTTGTTTAGCGCATCTATTCCTTGCTCCTTTTCCTTCACATAAATTGTTTAGGTGGGAGTAATACCGAGGAAATGGCATGGAACTGTCTTAAAATTAAGTTAAATTGTGCCCAAAAGTCCAAATTGGTTTCTTACTGTTTGGTGGAGTAATTTGTGCATCTCACCTAAGGGCTAATGAACACTTTGGCGCTTGGAAATAGACACATTCAGATCATGTTAATCAAACATAATTAACTTTCAAGGAAGGAGGCTAGAGGAGCAGGCCAAAACAAATACACTGAAATAGAACAGAGATGAATACAAAGTCCTGCAGTTAAAAAAAAAAAAATCAGCTTGCACATACATAGAATAACTATGTGGTTTATTAAAACAAAGCAAGACATGGCAGCAACCCCCAAACTTGAAAGGCTTTAGTTGACTAAAAACTCCATAGGCATGCAGTGAGGTGACCTGAATGAGAAAGTGGTAAAGCCTCAGCTTCATGAGCCAGGTATCTTGCTCCAAGCCTGGGGGAGGAGCATCTCATGCTCTGGCCTCCTGAGAACACATCCCAAGGGCTGAGTTTTCCTGGGCTTTGAATGTTGAGGATGCTTCACTGTCTTAGGAGGAATGGTTGATCTGGGAGGGATTTAGCCCAGAAAAGTAAGGTTTCAGAGATAGGATGCCATTTTAACTTTTAAAAATTATTTTAAATGTTAAAAAGCCTAACATCTGAAGGAGAGATTAGGCCTGGAATGACTGTGGTCAAGGAATGTCTTGCAGCATTTCAAGGCCAGACAAGTTCACATAGGATCCAGGCAGACGGAAGAAAATTCGCGGAGCTGTCAGGATGTCTGACACGCCTTTATTCACAGGTGGGGGATCCATACGGGCAGCAAGCTGCGTGTGGCACCGCAGGAAGTCCCAAGTCCCCTGTATACTAAAATCGCACAAAGCCGGCAGGGTGCGCAGACATTGTATAACACAGCGTGATTTCGAGCAGGGACCAGTCTCAAGGCTGTGGAAATACTGCTTACCAGGTGGGTGAGGGAGCCTGACTGACTCCATTTCCCCTACAAGGAAGAACATCCTCAGTCCAGTAATGGTCTGCATTTTAAAGCCCTGCATTCACGGGCCCAGACCTTCTCCCTCATGCTACCCTTCCCTGCTCCCTTCCCAGAATTCTTTGCCATCCGTGCTGCGTTGCCTCACTGTTCCCCCCTGCATCTTCCTAATCATTTCAAGGGTTTCCCCTCACCTTTAGGCTGTCCCTCCTGGTTTTCTGTTTAGCTGAATCCTTGCAAGTCTTGCCCAGAGGTTCTCTGTCTTGGTTGCCTATTAGAAATATCTAGAGAGCTTTTAAAAGTACTATGCCAGGGTTCCATTGCCAGAGGTTCTAATTTAATTGGTTTGGGGTTGGGCCCAGGCATCAGTATTATTTTAAAGATTTCCAGGTGATTTTAATAGAAACCTGGTGTTAAGGACCACCAATTTAGTCCCAGCTGGACTTCAGCTTCAGTAAGGCAGTACTTGAGTTCACTCTGTTCTGACCTCCTGCTGGGGCACTCGCTTATAATTAATATAATATTCGATTTAATTCACTTAACAGGAAAGAACCACCTGCTTTACATTTTTAATTATCTTTCATAGTGCATACATTTCATCCCTTTAGTGAAATCCTAAATCTCCTGGATATGTTGTATGTTCCATATTTCTTTCTTTCCAAAACACAGTACAATGCTTTACACAAAGAAGCGTGCATGTGGAAATTTTTCTATGAATTATTATAGAAAATCAATAAATATTTATAACTTAATTGGAAAATAAGATATGAATTTTTATTGTTGATACTAAATGTATGAAAATCATTCTATCAGGAAATGTATGTAAAAAAAAAGTGGACCATGAAAGTTTAGCTAAGTTATTACATGAGAAAACAAGTTAAGGAAATAGAAGAGTGTGTTGGCTACATTTATTTTTGCAGTGAGATGTCATGAAGGTTAACCATGATTGCTCACCAATGGTACCACCTGAAAGAAACAGAATTGCCTGAGTTTGGATGACCCTAGGAGGCTTAGCATGACTTTATACAGGTAGCTAGGACATGAGGCTGCAACAGTGTGCAAGGTTCATTATTTCTGGCTAATGAGACTATCTTTGCTTTCTTTAGTATCTGAGGGAGGGTGGTTTTTTGAGTCATTGGACTGAATTTGGCCCTACAGGTGGATTTGTGTAAGCCAGAACAAAAACTACATGCCAAGAAACTGATGGAGTAGCTAAACTGTTAATAAATTCCAGTGCCACCTAATAATAATACTTTGTATTTATATAGCGTCTTTCTTGGAGGAGCTCAAAGCCCTTTATAGGCTCTGAAAGTTAATCAAGTTGGGAATTTTTCAATCATTGTGGGAGTGAAATGCAGGGCTGCAAACCCCCAAGCTGTAAAGCTTGCTTTCCTAATTTACACATGTGGACCCTGTTAGTGAGGGGACTTCAAAAAGTCCAAGGCTCTTTGGCTTTAGTGACATTGTAACATGAAGTGAACTGAAATTCATTTCTGGCCAGCTGGTGTAAGGATCTTAACAATGTCTAAAATATTTTAACAAATGAAAACATTTCAAAAAATCAGATGCAGCTGTCTGGCAGTTCTTTGTCTCCATGACAATTGCTGAAATATAATGATCCCTGTGTTTGCGTTTCTAGTTATTATAGGAATAATTGTGAGGGGGAAGAGTACATTTTACAGTAAGTTTATTGAATTTTTTTAGTTTCTTTTTAATATGTATAATCTCTGAGCAATAAAAAGGACTGGAAGGTAGAGGTTTCCATAGCATAGTTAAGAGTAAGAAGCTAAAAATAAATAAGTATCTTGTGACAAAAGTGTTAAGTGGTACCTTGATTATTTTCATAGAATTAGGATATCATTTCATGGAGGAGCCCTTAAAATAATTGCTTTCAAACATAAACAAGATATGCACCCTGTGACGGAATTTTGGAATTTGGTTAATAATGAGAATCTTGCAGACAATCCAGGCCATCAAAGATTGATGTGTAAACATCATCTTCAAATCTGTGACCTGTGGGCTATTGTAAGTCCTTGCTTTGGAACTTCTGTGGAGCTAGATTTTGTCTAGGCAACCACTTTCTTTTTCTAGGGTCCTTGGGAACTTGTAATTTGTTATATGTAGCAAAGCTTTATATCTTCTAAAGAGGTATACGGAGTTGACTTTGAGCATCTGTCATATTGTAGTAGAGCGGGTCTTACAAAATTAGAATATAAAATCTTCATTCAAAGAGGCTATAATTCCAAGCATAGAGCAATGAAAATTACTGGGCTCAGTGGTGTTTGTTGATTAATTTTCCTTATACAGGTTTTCCCAAAGTGAGATGGGTAGCATTGTGATGGACGGTCAAGATGACTTAAAGTGGGGCTGGACCCTACATTTCATAAAATTGAATCACATAGAAAGGTATTCTTTTTCCAATTCTCTTTCCATTTTTCTGATTATATGAAGGAGACTAGTTTAGTGGGGTACTGGTGTGTCCTTAACACAAGTACTTTTATTTTATTTTATTTTATTTTATTTTATTTTATTTTATTTTATTTTATTTTATTTTTTAAAGTATATTTTATTGATTATGCTATTATAGTTGTCCCATTTTTTTCTCCGCTTATCCCCCTTCTGCTCTGTACCTCTGCCACCCTCCAGCATTCCCCCTTTCTCTTAGTTCATGTCCATGGGTTGTACTAAGTTCTTTGGCTTCTCTATTTCTTATACTATTCTTAACCTCCCCTGTCTATTTTTATGTCTACCAATTATGCTTCTTATTCCCTGTAAGTTTCCCCCCATTTGCTCCCTCCCCCTCCCCTCTGATAACCCTCCATGTGATCTCCATTTCTGTGATTCTGCTCCTGTTCTACTTGTTTGCTTATTTCTGTTTTTGTTTTTTAGGTTCAGTTGTTGATAGTTGTGAGTTTGATCATTTTATTATTCATAGTTTTGATCTTTTATTTCTTAGATAAGTCCCTTTAACATTTCATATAATAAGGGCTTGGTGATGATGAACTCCTTTAACTTGACCTCATCTGGGAAGCACTTTATCTGCCCTTCCATTCTAAATGATAGCTTTGCTGGATAGAGTAATCTTGGGTGTAGGTCCTTGCCTTTCATGACTTCAAATACTTCTTTCCAGCCCCTTCTTGCCTATAAGGTTTCTTTTGGGAAATCAGCTGACAGTCTTACTCGAACTCCTTTGTAGGTAACTGTCTCCTTTTCTCTTGCTGTTTTTAAGATTCTCTCCTTATCTTTAATCCTGGTTAACTTAATTATGATGTGCTTTGGTGTGTTCCTCTTTGGGTTCAATTTGTATGGGATTCTCTGGGCTTCCTGGAATTCCTCACAGTCTATTTCCTTCACCAGATTGGGGAAGTTTTCCTTCATTATGTATTCGAATAAGTTTTCAATTTCTTGCTCTTCCTCTTCTCCTGGAAGCCCTGTGATTCAGATGTTGGAGTACTTAAAGCTGTCCCAAATGTTCCTAAGCCTCTCCTCATTTTTTAAAATTCTTTCTTTATTCTGTTACATTTGGATATTTATTTCTTTCTTTTGTTCCAAATTGTTGATTTGAGTCCCAGTTTCCTTCCCTTCACTGTTGGTTCCCTGTATATTTTGCTTTATTTCACTGTGTACCTTTATTTTATCTTTCATTTTGTGACCAAGCTCAATCAATTCTGTGAGCATCCTGACTACCTGTGTTTTGGACTCTATATCAGATTGGTTGTCTATCTCGTAATTGCTTAGTTCTTTTTCTGGAGTTTTGATCTGTCCCTTCATTTGGGCCATATTTCTTTGTCTCAGTGCACTTGTTATATTGTAAGGGGGCAGAGCCTTAGGTATTCACTAGGGAGGGGCAACCCTCTTTGCTGAGGTGTGGTGCTGTCTGTGAAGGAGGGGTCAGAGAGGGAACAATACTGCTTGCTAGCTTTGCTCTAGCCCCACTTTCCAGTGAACTCTCCTGTGGGACTGGGAGTTTCTCCCAATTTCTCAACCCCCACAGGATTTTACAACTGGAGGTTTTGAGTCCTTAGTTTCCAGATCAGCCAACCCCTCCTTGCCTACATGGTCTGCCACCTTTCTGCAGGTCCTCTCTGCCTGACTGCCCATCTCTGCCCCTCCTACCAGATTGTTTCTTTAACTCCTTGGTTGATGGAATTCCATGCAGTTTGCTTTTCTGGGAGTTCTGGTTGTTTATTGTTTTTAAATTGGTTGTTATCCTTCTTTTGGTTGTGCGAGAGGAAGCAAAGTGTTTCTATGTATGCCTTCATCTCACAACTACTTTTTAAACAAAAAGAATCTTAGTCTTCGACTGGCAATAGCATATAAAGGGAATTTAATATAACAGTGTTTATTATAACATTGTTTAGATTTTGGTGTAAATGACAGTGATTTTCCATTTTTTCTAAAAGGTGTCTTAAAATACAGTCATACCTTGTTTTAATGTACTTTGCCTTATTGCACTTCCCAGATATTGTATTTTTTGCAACTTGAAGATTTGTGGCAACCCTGCATTAAGCAAGTTTATCAGTGCCACTTTCCCAACACACTCAGATGATGGTTAACATTTTTAACAATAGGGTAATATTTAATTAAGGTATAGACATTATTTTTTAAGATATAATGCTATAGCACACTTCATGGAGTACAGTATAGTGTAAACATAACTTTTGTATGTACCAGGAAACCAAAAAAAAAAAAAAATATGTTCCTTGATGTATTGTGATATTTGCTTTGTTTTGGTGGTCTAGATCCAAACCTGCAATATCTCCAAGGTATACCTATAAATACAAGAAGAAAAAAATAAAGATATTTAAAGGAAAATATTACATAAACAATAGCACAGGTCATGTGTGTTTGTTACAGAAATTGATGAAAAAAGCTTTTCATTTATGCATTTAGAACAATACTCTCCATGTACCATTCTTGGAAGAATTAGGAAAAGAGTTGCTGTGTTTTCTGTGATTCAGACAAGAAATCCTAGTTAAGAAAAGTTTTGAAGTCAAGTCAAACTTGTTAGTTTCATAATATCTGCTTTGAGAACATTGTGCTGTAAAGAAAAGGAAGCAACATGCAGAGAAGGGATGGGAGATAGAAATGGCAGGGAGGAAGAAAAAGTGAAAAGGGAGTCCAGCAAGGATAGAGGAGGGAAATGGAAAACAATGCAAAAACACGTTGTGAATTAATGTGTTTGTTTATAAAATACTTGGCTTTAACAAACTTATTTTTAAGTATGTTGAAACACAAATCATTTAAATTTTGATAATGTTGCTCTTAGGGACTCACTGGTTTCAAAAAGGGAGGCAAACCTGGACTTGAATTCTGATAACTTCCATTAGCTTTGTGACCTTGGGGAAGTCTTGGAATTTTCCTTTGAAATGCAATTATAGTAGCTGCCTTACAGGATTGCTGGGAGGATTAAATGAGAGTTGGTTCTTATGGGAAAGTAGGAATTCTGTTACAACACAAATGACAAGTGCATTGTACAGCTGGGATCACCAAACCTAAAAACAAGACACAAGAAAGGTCTCTAAAAAACCAACAAATGGTCTGAAGGAGCATGGGTTTCTCTGATCTTGTCCTCTGCAGCCCTCTGTGTATGTTGAGATTGTTTGATCTGTGGTTTTAGAAAAGGCAGCCTGCTGCTCCCACTGTGTGCTTGTCACCCCAGGCTCTGGAATCTGCTCTGGCCACCATCCAGGGGTTGACTGTGGGCTTCTCCCAAGCTGTGGTAGGGTCAGTGTGACAGTTGCCACGATGTGTAGGTGAATGTGAGTGAAAAGTGAGTAAGAGGAATAATTCTTCCCTGGGCCAAATTGTGGCATAGGAGGATTTTATTTCAAGCTTTCTGTTTGCCTTATTTTCTTCTTCCACAGGACAACTGTTTTTTCAGGTACACAGGATCCTTGTCTTGTATCTCCTCCCTGTTATCACTAAACCTTCAGCCTCATATCAGACCCACTCTCAAGAAAGCAGTTATTTAGAGTTGGTGTGAATCAAGTTAACAGTATTACCTTTCCCAGGTGTGCTTGCAACTTGAGGTTTTTATTGCAAGTTGTGGAATTCTGTCCTGTTAAAGGGATTACAGACAATTCAGAATTTTCTGGAAAGGGCCCATGAGGGCAGGGTCTTATAGGCAGAATCGTGGAAGACAGCCATGTCCCTAGGCATCATGGGCTGACACTCTGGGCCTCATAGTCCTCAAGGCCAACATTTCCCAGGGCTGTCCTCATTTCAAGTATTCTATTCTGTGTATCAAACACTTTCTTGGTTTGCTGGGCTCGGTTTAGGAAATACAATTATGTTTGGTGTACAATAGGCACTTAATTCTTATTTTAATGAATACGTTAGATGGCAATTATACTTAGTTGGCTCTAAGTTGACCCCCTACCATTTCTGGGTAGCTACAGTTCCTGATCCTGCCTAGGCCTCCATGGTTAGGGCATTGCAACCAGCTAAGCATATTCACAGCAGGTTCAACTCCATGCAGTAATTGTATTATCTATCCCCCTACCTACCTACCTACCTACCTACCTACCTACCTACCTTCCTATCCATACAACCATTTAATAATCCATTATAAAGAAAATAGAGGGGAGGGAGTGGGAGGCTTTCAGACATTTACTTGGGACAGTTCAAGACTTTGGAGAGCTCATCTTAACTTGCTCCTTCAGGAGGCCAGGCTTAATAACTTTCAGGACAAAGTGTAAAATGCTGCCTCTTTTAACAGTGCTGATGGTGGAAGGGCCTCTTGAGATTTTCTGTTGCAGGCTGCTAGCATTTCATTTTGATGTTATTGCTGCTGTTCTGGGTTTTAAATATTTTAATAAAAATTTTTATTGCGTTTGTGGACTGGCTCCTAGCAAAGACTGCAGTTTAAAAATTTCTAATAAACAAATGGGAGATGTGTATAAAGAGAACTAAAACTGAAACCTAGGTAACTCACACTTATAAAGTATTTCATAAAACAATAGAATCTGATGTTGTTTCAAAGGCAAAGTGCAGGACTACGTTGGTACTGAAGAAATAGATTATGGCTCTCTTTCGGAACTATTGCAGCCACAAAAGTCTGCAAATTCTTAGTTGGTTTGGTATTCGCTTGTTTCCTTCTTTCAAGATAATTATTATTGCTGCAGCGGGGTCCCTGTTTCAGTGGGCAGCCTGATTTCACAAAGAACAGAGATGAGGAGACAGTGATGACTTACCTGGAAAATCTAACCTGTGTCACTTCTTCCTCCCTTATCCTCAGAGCTCTCTGTTTATAAACTTGTGAATAAGCCTAAATATCTAAACCAATGTAGAAAGCATTTCCAATGAGCAATACAGCTCATTTTGTGAACCATACTCCTTCCTCCTGCTTCTGGTTTTGATGCCTTAGGGCTGTTCCATAAAAAATGAACTTACGCAATCAGCTAGGTGTTCACACAGTGCTTTAAAAATGCATTCTCTTTTTGCTGTGGTGGTGCCAGGAGCACTGCAGGATTGTGCGGGCTTATCTCTTCCTATGCTCTTAAACATCAAAAGATGTAATGGAACATAATTATGGAATGCAGTGGAGCTGGTCATTTCCCCGTTTGCTCTCAGACTGATTCCTTGCCTTCCTCAGGCTCTGCTCTGCATAGTCAGGGTCAACCAGAAAGAGGAAAGAGCAGGAAATTGGAGGGTGGAAGGAACGAGGGGAGTTTGGGGACTCCATCCTCTTTGATGTCTCAGGCAGCCACCCCAGTGGTGTTTCTAGCTCCCCAAGGGCCCCTCCTTTTGTGGTCCCAGCTTCCCCCAGGCAGGCTTGCCTGGAGCAGCTGTTTTGAGGATGCCCCAGCCTCTGGGATCTTGCATTACCACCTCGTGCCCCCCACCCCTTTTTATAATGAAACAAAAACAAAATAAAAACAGAAAAAAAATTATTCTCTGAATACATTTGAATGCACCTGTACGCATGTATGTTAGATAACTTGCTGCAAAACAAACTAACCCAGTACTGAGTGGCTTAAAACAACAAACATTTGTGAGCTCATAGTTTCTTTGGGTCAGGAATTTGGGAGGAGTTTAGTTGGATGGTTCTGCATTGGGGTATTTTCTGAGGTTGCAGTCAGGACATTGGCTGGGGCTTCAGTCATCTCCAGGCTGGACAAGAAGAGCTGGAGGATCAGCTTCCAGGGTGGCTCATTCACCTGGCTGTTGGCTGGAGGTCCCAGTTCCCCTCCTTGGAAGCTTCTTCGAAGGGCTGCATGAGTGTCCTCACGGGTGGCAGCTGGCTTCCCTCTGGGTGGGTGATACCTGAGTGTTAGGAAAAAGTCACACCCTGGTTTATGTCCTAATTTCAGAAGCCACCTAATCTCACTGTCACTTCTACGTTGTTTTAGCTGGAAATGTCACTAAATTCTTAGGAGAAGGGAAATTGGGCTCTACCTTTTGAAAGAAGTAGCATCAAAGGATTTATGGGTATTTTAAAACTACCACAGTGGATAACCCTTTGGTATGCTAATCCTTGCTCAAGTTGTTCAAGACTGAATACATCCTAGAGTTCCTTTCTCTGACCTATTGACTTTAGAGAGGGCATAACAGGGACATTTCAGTCTCTATTTGATTTTAATACCCTCCCCTGTCTGTGGGGTACACACTAGCACGTACACACACATACATACATGCAGTCACCCTTGCTAACACTGGGTCTGGTCTGTATCTGGTGAGTCATCTGAACACTGTTGCAAGCAAAGCTTCTCTCCCACAGGGCCTTCCCCACCCCCACTGCCAGTCGTCCAGTTTCTGACTTTTATGTTGAATACTTCATCCTGGTAATCCTCTTCTTTGTCCCGAGTTTGGCCTTGAAGAAAACCAGAGCAAGAATTGGAATGACATTTGTGAGAAGGAGGAAATCTTTTCCTTCCGCCTGTGTATTCAGGAGTTGTGATATCCCTATATCCTAGCAACAGTTTTGGAGGTGAGGCAATGCTTTGTTAGAATCAAAGCAAGTCTGACTGTAGCAGCATGGGTATTGAAAAGGCCTTTGAAAGATGAAAAAACTGCCAATTATATGTCTTTGAATTGGACTCCATCCAAGCCCTCCCTGAAGGAATCCCATTTGCTTGGTGTCTGAGGAGGGACAGGAAGGGAGGGAAGAAGCCTGGAACGAGGTGGGACTGCCCAAGCTCAAGAAGCAATTCCTTTTGTGTAAGAGTGATGTCTGTTTCCCAGGTTAGGTCAGTGAAATGAGACAGGTGGATAAACCAATGATTGTTATGCTTCAGGACGTCAGGAGTTAAAGGCTTGTAAATCACCTGTGAAATATGCCATTAATCACTGGTAAAAAAAGGAATAAGAAAGTTTCTCTGTGTCGGTCAAATATGCAGAGGAAATGGCAAAGGAAATTGCCCTAAGAGGAGGCTCATTTCCAAACTCTCTTTGTGTCTAGTACAGGGAACACCTGCTTTTGTAAGCCCCTTGGAACAAAGACCTCATTATGTTAAGAGATATAGGAACAATGTTGCTGATTATAAAGTGGCAAGTTTTTATATCTTCCTAGGGACATGGGAGGAATCTTACTTGGTTTGTTATTTCATTTGGGTGTGTGATTATGAGGGACGTCAATTAGGGAGAGCAGTTGGTACTGTGTAGTTTTGTTATAAAGCATCCTTTTCTGAGTAGTTACTGAGTGCCAGGCATCCAAGCAGGGCCTGTTACTTGCACGGTTTTATTTAACCATTATATCATTATCAGCTCTATTTTTTTTTTTTTATAGGTGACCAATTTGGGTTTTAGGTGGGTTAGGTAATTTACCCAGGGTCACACAGCTAGTAAGTAGCAGAGCAGAACCTAAATGCAGACCTGTGGCCGGCAGTGCTCTGCAGGCTCTACTTTGCCTTACAGCTACAAATGTGGCTTGAAGTGTGGGTTACAGAAATCTTCCACTTCCCACGTGGGATGGTTTTAAGCTTTTTTGCAAAGTAGTGAAATGACCTCTTGCCCTTTCTTAGTGTCTTAATTGTGAAATGGCCTAATGATTAATGTGGGGGTCAAATGAGATATGCTAAAGTATTTCTTA
Source organism: Anoura caudifer (assembly GCA_004027475.1). Classification (NCBI taxonomy): domain Eukaryota; kingdom Metazoa; phylum Chordata; class Mammalia; order Chiroptera; family Phyllostomidae; genus Anoura; species Anoura caudifer. The sequence goes on along the minus strand of PVKU01000274.1, from coordinate 405,271 downwards.
AACTAGAAAGCACAATTTAAATAAAGGGCATTGTGCTCGCCCTTCATTTAGAACCTGCTTCCAGGGTGATCAGATTAGCTAATGAATGCATAGTGGCTTCTGGGTGTGTCAAGGGCATTCCATTAAGCCTGAATGTTTAGGTAATGATGGGATTTCCACCTTGGTGCCTGTGTTATTTCTCGATGATGGGAGAGGAATGAGTGCTAGCACTGGCTGAAAGGGGCACAGCAAAAAGCTGTCATGGCTTGTGTGAGCCCTGTGCACTCTCTCACTTCTGAAGGTGAGCTCTGTGAGTAGTGAATCCCTTCTGCCTTTGTGGAGGAAGAGTGGTTGCCCATTTCCCAATGTTGAAATCCAAGGCAAAATGTGTTAAGATGACAATTTAGTGCAAAAGGCAGGAATGACCCTGGAGCTTCAAGTACAAAGAAATCAAGTAATCTGGGCTCTTCTCCCTATGTAAATTCAGATGGAAAAGAGGAGTATACAATGAAGTAATTGAATAAATAACATGAGATATTTATAAAATGAAATTTCTCTTCGTGGAAAGAAGGTCCTGAATACAAAATGTAAAATATTTATCTTCTTGCTATTCACCATTGTCTATTTTAAATAAGATTGTCTAGTTCATTAATAATGAAGAAGACAGCAGAACACCATCATTCTTAAGATGATTGTACAAATTTATAATAATTTATCATTTCTAGGTGCTTACTTTTATTTATTAGTTTTCTGTGCATCAATATCTGCAAAATGGAGGCTATCAAATTGTTCTTATGTAATGGATTCAGGAACTCTGCAGTGCACAGAGGGGAAGGTGAGCTGAGTGAAGTGGAACTTTCCATGAAGCAGTGCTCTGAGGAAGAGATGGACAAAGGACCAGGATTCAGGTTTATTTTCATGTCAAACATGCAGAAGCCCCTAGTCCATTGCCTCCCACCACCTCACTTGTCAAAGGAGACAATTGAAGCCTAAATGAATAAACTGTAGGTGAAGGAGCTGTGACTATAACTCTGATATCCTGTTACTTAAGCTCAGTTCAACCCTAGTGTGCCTCACCCTGAACCACCCCAAGCACTACATCATCAGGGCAGCTGCTGCCTTCGCCTCTGCTTTGCCTTTGGGAAGGAACTGGGGTACATGAGGGATGGTGGGTACATGGAAGTCAGGAAGCAATGGGAGTCAGCCTTGTAGAAGATTTCAAAACTCCTTAAGCAGTTTTTCAACCCATGACATTTGCATTGGCTCCCCTCCCTGCCCACCTAATCATCATCTTATTCTGTATCAGACAACATGTGCAAATGCCACAGCCTCAATTTTCTTGAAGCCACCACTTCCTGTAAAGCCAAAGGGAAACAGAGAAGAGGGCTGAGCACTCTCAGCTCAGTGTCTTCATGGAATTTGGCCCAAGTTTCTTCTCTTTCCTCCAGATTGCTTGTCTCTCTAGTCACCTGGGCTTATTTTCAAGGCCGATACTGATGGTAGAACACAGAACCATGTGCTCATGTGCAATTGCAGGGCCAAGATGATGATGTAAGATAGCTGGTTGCTCCCAGAACCAGCCAGATGGTTGTCAACAAGGTGCAAAGTGAGGCTGAGAGTGGCTCTGCCAGGAAAAAGAGAGATGCAGGTAAATCACAGAACCAGCTGGATCCCCAAGCTCATCTCAAACACCCCCACTTCCATTCCATGGCATATTGGTTCGTGCCTAGGTAGGACTGTCTGCTTTGGAGTCAGATCAGCAAACATGTTTCAGACACTGTGTAAGGAAAAATTAATCAAGGATAAGACCTGTTCCCCTGTCTTCCAATATTTTCATTACCTTTTCAGTATAACTAGGAGACGATGAAAATCCAGACGCCTGAGCTCTACTCTAAACATTCTGAATTAGAATTTCTGCAGTAGGGTCTAGGGATCTGCTATTGAAACAGACCTCCCAGGTTAATTTCCCTAAAGATTGAGGGAAGACAAGTGAGAGAGAGTTTTGGTTGACTCCTAATTAGACGTGGAAGGACACTAGACGTGTGTCCTAGCAGGGATGAACCCTGATGGGATGGGATTCTCATACCTGGAGGGACAGAAGCTTTGACTTTGCAACTGCTAGGGCTTTTGGGTGACTGGCTGGGCTTCTGTGGGTGCAAAGGAAGAATGTCTGAAGCTACTTAAGGGAATTTTTATTAACTGAGTAACCAAATCAAGTCAAATTCAGATCAAGAACTATTTCCTAATACCTACTATGGTCTTGGCACTTTGGGGAGTGAAGGAGTCTAAGATGAGCTCTTTTATTCCATTTAGCAGTGTACAAAAGACTTACCTGTTTAACCCAAGGGCTAAAACCTAAGTTAAACTGTAGAGAGGGTCTGCCCTTGGGGAGGAGGGAGTGTGGGGAACATCATCTTGTGTGGGAGGCATTTAAATGTGCAACTGAAATTCTGGAGTGACATCAGCACCATGGTGACATAATATGTCCTTCCTTTTTGTTCCCTTTAAAAAAAAAAAAAAAACAAAACAATTAGACATCCATTCATGAATATAAGTGCCTCCATAAAAGTTGTGGGATCCAGCACCATACACCAAGGGACCAGGGAGGAATCTTGCCTACTTGTACGTATAGTAATAAGCAGGCTGACCTCAGTATGGGCCACAAAACCAGTAGGAGCCAGCAAACCCTCCTGGCTGACCTTGGGGAAATGAGGAGAGTGCTGACCTGGGCAGATGTCCACAGACAAGAGAGACTTTATAGAAATCCAGCCTTCTGAAAGGGGAGATTCCAGCACTCCACTGGAGAATCCTGAGGGAGAGGGGAAGGTGAGCCGAGTGAGATGGATGTGGGTGTTCGCTATTGGGAACACGGCTTTCTTTTTGAAGGTCTGTGAAGTAAAATGAGTGCTCCTTTCCAATAGCTAAAAAAGAATGAACACATACTCATCTACGGGCACCCTTCTAACAGCTTCTAAGTGCTAACCTCCTTTTATCCTTCTAGCAACATGACAACTTAGGCATTATTACTCTATCCATTTTCCAGATGAGAAAATTGAGGGACTGGAAAGTTAAGTTGACTGCCCACTGTTATGTGGTAAATAAGCAGTAGCCCCAAGATCCGAAGCTCAGTAGTCTACTTCCGGGGCTTTGGTGCTACCCCTCAGCTCAGAGAGGAATGTGCAGGGCCCACATTGCAGAGCACTGTCTTCCCTCGGGCTTTGGCATAGCCGCTCCTGCTGCTCCTGCTGGTACCCTGCGGAGGGGAAGGGAACTGTAACCCTGGGAACGCCCATGTGAAGGAGGGGATGAGCTAAGCTACGGAAACTGGAATAAATTAAGATTTATCCTGAGCTAACAAAGGCGGTACAGCACTTTGGGGCATTTCTTCTCTGTCTGGAGTAGGAAAGCAATCTGTGACCTTTCTGAGTGGATCATGTGTGTGTTTCCACAGGAGCCAGTCAGCCCTCCTTTGGCTGCTGGTTTTGCTGGTGGTTGCCAGCAGCTCAGGACAGGAACAGGCGCGATCCACCTTATCCAGGATCAAGGAGTGGCAACATGGGTTGTATAGCTAAAAAAGGTAAAAATTTGAGGAATCTCAAGGTGCTGGCAAGAATATATAGTTGACTCTTGAACAACACAGGTTTGAACTCTCTGGGTCCACTTATATGTAGATTTGTTTTCAATAAATACAGTGGGCTCTTCCTATCTACAGGTTTTGTATCCATGGATTCAACCAACTTCGGATCTAAAACAGTATTTTTGCATTCCCGATTACAGATTGCCAATGGTGGATTCCAACTCGAGATCTAAAAGGCTGTTTTCTATAGGCAAACGGTTGAACTTGCAGATGCAAAGGGTTCACCATAGAGTGAGAAGTTACGCACCTCGGGATTTTCGACTGCACAAGGGTCAACGCTCCAAACCCTGCATTGTTCAAGGGTCAATCATAGTTTCCATGCCTGACCTTGAGGTTGAATGTGGAGAAAAGTGGAGCTGAAAGACTAGGGAGTTGGAGGCATATGGACTAGGTGTCAGATGGAGGACCAACAGTATCAGAATGGTGGGACTAGAAGCAGGGCTTGGTGGCCCAAGTAAACAGTTGGAGCTCATCAATGAGGAACTGAGAGATGAGGGTGTTGAAGGAATCCTGTGAATTCTGAGGTCACCAAGTATGTCCCAGTGCTAGAGAAACCTGGTGTAGAGACCCCTCGGAGGTGTCCTTGCTTGGGTAAAAATCCTGTGGTCTGAGATGTTCTAAACTGCACAGACCTCTCACAAGGGGGCTGTGATCCACGGGCAGTTACCAAGCGTTGGCAGTGGTAAGAGGCAGGAGAGGCCACCAGTTAGGTAAGGGTTTATAGAAGGGGTGGTGCTTGAACTAAGCCTGAAAAAAAGGAGACATTCTGGAAGGCAAGGCCTAGGAGGAGGGTTCATGAGTGACAGGAGCAGAAGCATTAATGAGGCAGAGCATGATACAAGATGTAGAGGGTTGTTTAGAGCTTATTTCACTTTAAAACTGTTGTACTTTTTAATGATCAGTTGTGTAAATATGTGTTACTTATTAATATAAGTTGCATTAAGGGACTTGCTTTAATGGTATGCAGTCTTTTGACCCCCCCCCCAAACCCTTGAAGGACGGTGCATTATGGCAGCAGAAATACTGTGGTTCAAAGGAGGCCTATTTTTATATTATTTGAAAATTTTACTTCTGAATTTCTGAGACAGGCAACTGTATTAATATATTAACATGGGGAGGTGTTTACAGATCCTTTTCTCTTTGTGTATCTTTCTGCCAAGATATTTGTTATTTTTTTTTTTCCCAGGGAGAGAAAGAGTGGAGAGGGAGAAGGAAAGGAAGAAAATGTGTTTTTGAAATTTAGTAATCCAGAAAGTTACCTTTCTTGCCTGTCCTGATCTATAACTTTGGACAAACACCTCCATCCCAGAACCTACTGGAGTGCATTGCTGGTATACCTTGGGTTTGGGGGATATGAAGGGACATGGAAATATCAGAGATATTTTCCTGGAATATAACTTTAAATTTTATCAGTCTTAAGGCATTTCTATTGAATCCTTAGTAGCTATAGTCTTATGATTTGCTAATATTTGGGGGATTTGGTGAAAACTGAGCTCTGTTTAAGAGAAAGAGAGAGAGAAAAAAAGAGAGAGAGAGACAGACAGACAGACAGATAGGCAGAGAGACACCTGGAATACAACTCTCCAACTTCTTTTTCCTAGAGCTGGCCCTGGCCCTGGCTCTGATCAGAAGCTACTTTTCCATGAGATGCTGACAGGTGAAATAACGCTACCAATATTATACTAGTTACTGGATCCAGAAAAACTGGGTCCTAGTGTTCTATGATGTGTGGGTTAGAAAGCTGGCTTAGAGAATTTGCTTTAAAAGACTCTTCTTTCAAAACAGAATAAAAAGGCTTTAATGTTTTGGAGAGAAATGAAAAGGTGACTTTTGTGTGCTTCTTAATGCACGTGTGGAGCTTTGAATGGATTTATTATAGAACTTGAGAACAGAAGATTAAGAAATTAAGGATCATGATGCTTAAAATAGACACCAGTATTTTTTTTTTTTTCTCACTTTAAGAAAGCAATCTGCTTGGCAGGTGAGATTTCTGAAATGATAACAGTAAAATATCCAGGAGCCTGAGATGCTATTCCTCTGGCAGTAAACATTTCCAGTTGGACTTTTGATGGACTTTTAAAATTTTATCCTAGCAACATGTAGATAAGCAGAAGTAGGGAGAACAATCTTCTGATGCCCTTCATTGTTCAGACTGTCCACAGTACACTAAGTTAAGAAAACTGTGATGCATTTAAAAATGTTCTTAATCTCCTACAAAATTAAATCAGTGTCAAATCATCTGCTTTGTTTTTCAGGTTTGATTTTGGTTGTGAAATCAGTGATAGCTAGGAAGGAAAAAAATAATAATCCTAGGTATTGTTGTAAGCTGGGTATTTGTATACTTTCTTTTTTTTCTCATCAGATAATCTTTTTCTTTCATTTGCTATTGTTGTCATTGAACCATAAACAGAGACAGGGGTTAAGCTGAGCTAGAGTTCCAGTAAGACTAGTATGCTTAGTTGAACAAGTATAATCATGGCCATTTGGATATTGTGTCTGAAATTAACCTTTAATACATGCAGATCCTCTTTTCTCAGAAGGAAGTAGTCCTTACCTCTTAGAAGTCCCGTAATACCTTGTTTATGTGTTTCTGCCTATGATTGTGTTTATGTTCATTTCTTATCTATCATATTAATAATCTATGTGGTTTGATTTGATGGATACTAAAATGCACTGTCTTCAAATATATTTTCTAAGATTTGAAATTTTTTCATTTTTACTGTTTTAAGGTTAATTTTTTTTTCAGAAAACATCTGTAAAAAGTTGTACCTTGGAATAGTGCCTTGAGAGCATGGGACACAGGTAGGTGCATTTTGAATAGGGAAGGCTGGGGGGAAGGATGTGAGGTTGGGATGCTGTTGGTGGGGACAGTCAGTCCTAGGTAGAGGGCATCTGAGAGAAGAGGCTTCTGACAGGCAGTAAGAAACTATCCAAAGAGATATGTTTTGCACCTCTCATAATGTTCCCAGCATAAGATAGTGGCAATTTTAGAAACATTGGACAACTAGAAAATCTGGCCTGTTAGGTTTTGCAATCTGAGGCCTCCATTCATTCCTTCCAACTCACAGCATAGACCCCTAAGCACTCACCCACTTCCGTGTGCTGCTCCAAAGGCTGTCCTCAGTAGAACTGTAGATAGCTGTAGTCATGCCAGGTGAGCTATAACCTGTGAGGACATTCATCCTCTCCCAGATCAGCCAGAGTTGATTCTGTACATAGGAGGAATTTCCAAAAAGCATTCAATTCCTTCAAAATCCTCCGAAGGACTTCAGCAGTTTGTAAAATGTAAACCAAGAGCCTGATCCTGGGGACCGTAACAATCCCAGAGCTTTCCAAAGAGGAAAGAAGCTCTGGCAACCGTTGGAGGCAACGAACGTGTCCCAAGGCACCTCTCCAGTGCACCCCCACCGCCTTCTGCTGCTTCTCCTAGGCCATTTTTCAGAGCCCTTTACATAGTTAGCAAGGGACTCAGGTGGTAAGGGTTGGCAGTTATTGCTTCTGTTTTCATCCTTCAGAATTTCTGATTGGGAGTGTCCAGGGTCACACAAAGTAGGTGTTAGATGACATGTTCCAGGGCAGACATGTCAGTTAACAATACTGTGGTTTGGGGCAAATAAATAATAGTTTTTATCAGTTTTTATTATATAGGTAGGGTACTCTTTGAGAACAGAAATCAAAAGCTGGTCAAAAAAATACCTCAGTTCCCTTTGGGTAGTGGACGTGGGAGGAGCGATGGGAAAGGTGGGTGAGAGTGAGAAAGAGAGAGAGAGGCTGGGAGCCCCTGTGTATTGCTGCTGCCTCAGGGTTTGTCAACATTTCCATTATTAAAACCTGGGGGCTGTAACATAATGTAACTAAAAACTTACCCTCTGAACTGAAAGTTATCACCTTGAAATTTATTTTTCTGATACTTTTTGACATTTTTTAAAGAGAAAGGATATACCTTTCTCTCCCTCAAGTTAAAGTTGGAAGAGGAACATATCAATAAAAAGCTTATCTCATTTGGCTACCTTACTGAAATAAGGCAATATAATGTGGAATTACATTAAAATGTGGAATTAAAGCTTTTTCTATTTCTATATTTTCTTTTCTTTTAAAATATTGTCTTAACATATACCCTCTGCTTTGTCTTCCAGAATGTGTATGTGGTGAGTATAAAATATATTATTCTTTATATTGACCCTCTCTTGGCCTCCTCTCGGCTAAACAAACACTTGCTCTTATTTGCAAGGCACTGTGCTTTGGGCTCAGACAAATATTGTCTGCCCTTAATAGCAAGTTTCTTTTTTTTAGGAGAAACATTTGGTTTGTTTTATTTTTCTGTGGTAGATTTAATCTCCCTGAGAGTGAAAACTGGCATTATATGCATATGTGAACTTAACAGAAACAAAATACAACACAAACTCATAGAAGCATGGAGACTTTCTTTGCTATCATTCATTTTCTCCCATCAACACTTCTTCCTTTAAGCATGGTTGGGTGAGCTTCAGAAGGCAACCTATGTCAAGGTTGATAGACAATAGAATGATTCCTCAAAGAGGTCCACATTCTAAGTCCTGGGACCTGTAACTATTCTACCTTACATGGCAAAAAGGAATTAAGGTTGTAGATGGAATGAAGGTTGTAAATCAGCTGCCTTTATGATAGGGACATTATCCTATTTTATATGGATGGATCCCGTGTAATCACAAGGGTCCTTAAGAGCAGAAGAGAGAGGCAGAAGGAGAGGTCAGACAGATGTAATGTGAGGATGTAACCCTCCATGGCTGCCTTTCCAGAGGGAGAAAGAGGTCACCAGCTGAGGAATATGGGTGACCTCCAGAAGCTAGAATAGACAATGAACTGGCCTCTGGAAAGGAACATAGGTCTCCAATACCTTGATGTTAGCTCAGTGAGACCCATTTTGGATTTTTGACCTCTAGAAATGTAAGGTGATAAATTTGGGTTGTTTTTAGCTACTATGTTTGTGGTAAACATATGAGTAGTAGAAAATTAAAACATAAGGTGAATACAAAACAGGTCACCCTAATAGATTACTCATTTGTTTCCCCCCCTTGGCTGATCAGATCCCTCAAACTGTCTGCCTGAATTTCCTGAGACTTCTATTCTTAGTCCTTATTCATATCTTCCCCATTCAAACTCTATACAGTGGACTTTTCATTTCTCCATATCTTCTGTATTTTTCTCTTAAAATTTATCTGTCTGTGTCTCATTTCTTACAAGTCTCTTTCTATAAATGAGAACAATCTCTGATTATAATTCTCAAAGATATTCTTCTGAAATGGGAAAATTAGGTTTTATTGTACATAGTCTGTATCAGTCAGGATCCAATGAGGAGATATAAACCATATAGTTATTTGAACAAGAAAAGTTGCTCATAAAGAATTGCTCATTACAGCAAGGGGAATAGAGTTTTGAGGAACTGGAAGTGTTAACTAAGGAAAACTCTAAAGAATGTTGAAAGAGCCTATATAAGGCACATCCACTACCATAGGGCTTAGCTGGTGGAAGCTAAGGCTTGTGGAAGAGGCCCCCGGGGTTGAGATCTAGAACTTGCTAGAGGGCATGTCATGGCTCACTGGCTGGTGGAGTTTGTTGTAGTGCCTTGTTGGTTGAATTTAACAGAAGCCCACTCTCTAGGATGCTGGAGAAAGCCCTTCGCAGGAGTGTATCTTGTTGGAGGCTCTCTGCTGTGGAACTACCTGAGTGGGATGCTGGGGGAAGTGCTGGGCATGGGCTGCTGCTGGCCTCTGTGCGCGCAGAAGCCTGATGCTGGTGAAGTCCTATGTGCTGTAGGAGTTTGGTGCTGGGGAAGCTGCGTGCACTGGATGTGGAACGAGGAGGGAAGGCCCCTAACCTCCTGCAGTGTCTCTCCATTACCCTTTACTGACAAAGCTTAACATCATGCCCGTTGACAGGGGAAAAACATTTACAAAGTTCATCTCCATTCACAGAGCAGGCAATAAAGGGTGAATTTGGAGCTAAGAGGCAATAAATTGATAACTGGCAAATGGTCCCAAAGGCATGTAACATAAGACAGCAGTGTTCCAAGTGTAATCTGTGTGTACTTGGGGTCCCTGAGATCCTTCCCTGGGATCTGTGGAGTCAAAGCTATTTTCATGATGATATTAAATTATTGTTTGCCTATTTACTGTGTTGGCACTCATGGTACTAAAACAATGGTAGTTAAACTGCTGGCACCTTAACAGAAAATAAAGCAGTGGCGTGAAACTGTACCAATAATCACAGTATTCTTCACTACCACACATGGGATAAACAAATGATTTTATTTTAAAAAGTCTCATTGATAAAACGGTAGAAATTATTAATTTTGTGAAGTTTCAAACTTTAAATTTATATCATTTTAATATTGTATATGATGATGAAATGGGAAGAAAGCATTAAGTGATTCTGTTATGTATTCAAATATAACAATTGTTCTGAGTAAAAGTAAAATGTGCAGGCGTTTGAGTTGGAAGCTGAACAAACTGCTTTTTTGCCCCCATAGATTGACTTTTTAAATTGAAAGAATGGCTGAGAATCTATAGTTATGCAGACTTAGATAGTAAAAATAAAAAGTGAGCTTTTTAATACAAAGAAAAACTGAGCATTTGTTGTCAATGATAAAATTCAAGCTTTCAAGTGGAAATTTAAATTTTGGAAAATTTGGGTGTTCCACTATGAGCTTGATAGCTTCCCAATCCTTAAAGAGTTTTATAATGAGATTGGTAGCAGTAACACTAATAAGTACTTTTTAATGGTATTATATAATGAAATGTGTCAACATTTAGAAGTTCTGATAACCCAGTGAATTAATATTTTCTAAATGACCAATGCACGCTGTCACATAATCATTCATGGATCACAGATCCAGTTAAAGTGTAAGGTAGGCCAATGGATTTTAATGCAACAGAAGACAACATGGTCATTGATATAGTTTCAAATTCTGTGTTACAGCTAACCTTTGAGACACTACCACATGTTGGCTTTGAGTAGTATCAAAAAAGTGTTCCCATAATTGTCTGGAAAAGCTATTAAAATTATCTTCCTTTTTCCATCCACTGTGTGAGGCTGCCTTTTCTCCACACACTTCAACCAACATATCAAACAGATTGAATGCAAACAGATAGCAGAATCTAGCTGTTTTCTATTAAGTCGAAGACATTAGAGGTACTTGCAAAGGTGAAAAGTAATGCCACCTTTCTCATTTTCTTTTGCAAAATGTGATTGCTTTTAATAATATTTTATTTATGATAATATATCATTGTCTCCATATTAATTTCTAGATATTTAAATAAGTCTCAATTAAAACTCTGATACCGCAAGTATTAATAGGTAGAGCTGACACAAAAACTCTCCAGGGTACACAATAATTTTTAAAGATTACAAAGTGGTCCACAATACAAAAGGTTGAGAACTGCTGATATAGGAAATAAATGGGTAGAAGTTGCAGATTTTGGCTTACAATAAGGAAGCACTATCTGAAAATTAGAACTACTGTCATAATCCCGCTAGTAATCAGGAAGATGAAATTTAAAATGCCAGATACAAATAATACCTTACTTCTCATATTGGCAAAATTTTTTAAATCTGCTAGTATCATTTCTGGTGATAGGTATGAAAGTAAGAACTTTCATTGATCATTGGTAGAAGTTGGAGTGGTATAATTATTGCTGACAGCAAATTGGCAATTTTTGGTTTAATTGAAAATGTGTTCTATATCCCAGCTATTCTGCTTTTTGTTATATATTCTTGAGACTCTCTAATTCTTGTGCTTGAGGATGGAATGGACAAAGATTTCCATCATGAACCTTCTTTGTAATGCAAGCAAACAAATAAAAAGCAGCACCATCATATGAGGGAGTCCCATATGTCTGATATATATATATATATATATATATATATATATATATATATATATATATACACACACACACATACACACCTTCAAAACACAATATTGAGTGAAAATAACAAATTACCGAGTGATATGTATGGTACAATATCATTTATGTACATTTTGTTGTAAAAGCCACATCCACAAAATATGTGTGACATATTAGGTTGAATCGCATGAAACTGAATATTTAGGTCAAAAAACAGTTGAAGATCAGCAAAATTATATTATTCAAACTAAATCTAGGAAAGTTTAAAAAACAGCTTAGAATTGATCACACTAAATTCTTCTGGGGCCGGGGAGATAGGCTGACCAATGAGAGGGGCCTTCAACTTTACCTGTAATATTTACTTTATTTTCTTAAAAAAACCCCAAAATGTTGAAGCTGTAAATTTTAAATGATTGGTACTTGGGTGCCTTTTTTACTATTATATCTTAGCAATGTATTTTTTTAAGCAACAATTGTTCAAAAGAGGACTAAATCAGTCAAGAGGCTCATCCGTTTCCTTTCCCTTGGAGGGTTTAGGGTACTGTAGAGGACATCCGAGCGCCCATTGCAGGGGCTTCTGGGGAACCCACTGCCTTTGCTCAAAGGACTAAATGTGCTTAGAACAGTTTCAGGTCCCTTGGCAACCTGTTGCGGTGGGAAAGAGACTTCTGGGCTATGGATTTTGTTTAGAAATCCCTTAAATCCCAGTACCTAATTAGTTTCACTGACTTTCAGTGCTGAGTGAAGGAGGATTTCTGTCTAGCAGAATCTTCACTTTGGCAGAGCAGAAAATACTGACTTCTATCCAGCCATTCTAAGAGGGTCCATTTGGATATCCATTTGGATATTTTTTTTCACCAGCACTGTGAAAATTAGACTGGTTAATTAAGCATTAAAAAATGGACTTAAAAGGTGTATACTGTAGCTAATAGACCACATGCAACCTAATGTATAGCACGTATATTCTTTGAGTTGTATTCTTGTTTTTTTAATTGCTTTCTAAGTAGAATTTTTAATGAGAGCTTCACAGTATTGAAAACAAATGTTGCAATAAATAAGCATTTGAGTCTCTTAAGCAGATATCACTTGCAGAGCGCTGGGTGGAGAGGGGGAAGGGAAGGTTTGTCCAGGATGTGAAGAAAATCCCAGTCTGACTGGATAGGCAGAGCCATACAAAAGAAATTCCTACTAAACCAGAGGAAGTGATAAAATTAGAGCTTGGCAGCTATGGCTAGAGAGAGGGGTAAAGCCATTGTAGAAAGGTTGTGTGTGAAAGCAGCTCTTGAGATACTTGTTTGGGAGGAGCTTTGCAGGGAAAATATGCCCCACAGAAGTCTGAAAAGGGAAATGGTCCGATTCACCTGTGTAAGGGATGATTTACTTTGGGACTGACTTGCGATTTTCTGCTGAGTCTGGAGGTTAATCCTGGAAGAATGGATTGAACTAGCAACTCAGGGTGATTCAGACCTGACTCTTGCAAATGAGTGGGGAAATGTGAGGGGTGTGAAACGTAACAGATGATGGCTATATAGCTCAGGGATGGTTATTGTTACTAGAATGTGTGAGGTAGTCTCCTTTTTATCGAGTGCTGCCCTCAGCGCCACCCCTCCGCCACCCAAAGAACTCAGTGTGACATCAGGCTGGGCTGGAAAGCCACTCATCTAGGTAAAATTACTTAGCGGATTCTAATCGGGCTTCAGATTATTCACATTTCTATGGCATTTTCTCAGGAGAGCTGTAGGACTGCCGATGCTGCTTATGTAGCCAGCGGCCAGTGACAATTGAATGTGCTCCGAGGAGGGCCCTGAGTATTTGGGGGTTATATTCTCTAGGTTATGGCCACACCAAGGTAGAATCTTTGGCAAGTTTCTGCCCTTTTCTTACCCTGCCCTATGTCAAATTGGCCCCAAAGAATTGCCTTTTGTAATGCTCTTCTTATTCTTAGTGAATCTCTCTTTTCTTGGTTTAGCGTCTAGTTAGCTTACTTTTTCTCTAATTAATGTAGTCATTTTTAAAATTTATTTTGAGTAGTGTGCTTAGTGCAGTTAAAAAAATAAATAAGAAGTTTTTAATACAATGAAGAAGATAAGAGGCATCCTAGAATAATGTTAAAACAAAAATGGGGTGAGAAGTACCCTACCAACCAAGAGCAAGAGAAGTTCCAGAACAGAGATGTTCCGATGGTGGTGTGTGAGAGAGGTGAGGAGATAACAGGGAGGAGGTATTTGAGAGCCTTACAGGAGAAGGAGACCAGAGAGGTGAGCCCTCTGATTGGGTTTATGAATTGGTGGTCCTTCAAACTGGTGCTTTTAAAATTTTTTTTTCAACATTTGTTTAGTGGGGAGAATAAAACCCATGTAAGCCCCAAGTCATTCAGCTCTAGTCCCAAGCTTGCATACCTTTATTTAGCAGAATAAAAACCCTGCAGTCACTTGGACCCACTTCCCTGAAAGGCAGTCCAGCCACCTGCCATCTGTGGTCATTCACAGGTAGCCCTGCCAATCCTCCCCACCCGTAAGTTGGCTTTATTAAATTATTCCTTCCTAACACCTACAGGGCTTTTTCTGAATGGATTCCTAGTAAACACAGTATGCTCCATTTCACACTGGCCTTGACCCTAACCCAGCTCTGGGAGGAAGCAACAGCTTATTCAAAGGCTCAGAGCCTGGAGAGCTTGGGGGTGACATACAAGAATGTGAGATATCATCTGCAGAACAGATGTGAGGGAAACTGCTGCAAAGGGAGGGACATCAGCTTAGAGACGCCTTTGAAGGCTTGTGCAATTTAAGAGAATTGGCCTCTATTTGCTAAATCATGCTAAGGCCTGAAGGGTTATGAGCCAGAATTATGATTTGCATAATCAGATTTGTAGTTTTGGAATATTTTTGGTTAATAAAGGGAGATAGTAAACTTAGAGCTATATAGAAGTTATGCATTTTCATTATCACTTTTCTTTATAAATTTCCTTATGCATGTATATTTATGTAGTTGAGATCACATTGTATATACAATTTATTTTCAGTTTTTGCACGTAATGTAACAGAATTAATGCCCCATATTATTAAAAACTCTGCATGAACATAGTTTTTATTGGTTCTACAATATTTTGTAGAAATACGATTATTTCCTCAACCATTTCCTTATTGTTGAACATTTGGGTTATTTATTTATTGTTAAGTAGTGTTATAGTTATTTTATTAAGATTCATTTGGCAATGATATGATTTGGAGAAGAATGTTGTTACACAAATAGCACATGATTGGAAATGGGAACCAGTGACAGGAGCACGTTTCAATGATTCTAGGCCTTAACTGAGCAGCAGCAAAGGAGAGGAGTGGAGGAAATCACATGGACTGTTGTTACCTTCCCAAGCTTTGATTTCCTTAAGACCTGCACCAGGGTTTTTTTTTTTTGCCTTTCCCACACCTAGTGAGCCCTTACCACGTGCTTGTGTAGTGAATGAACGAATCGGCAACTGAGTGCTAGGCTGCGGCGATACCGCTGTTGCCAAGAGCCATCACATACTCCATAATAAATAACATTTTGCTCATACGGCTTCCTCGAAGAAAATGTTACCTATCCTTTGCAACTATTATCCAAACAATCCCAATGCACCAATTCGTCTGACATATTTATTTTTTTAAGAAGCAGAACATCCATGAAAACAAAGAGTGGCAGTAAAGAATTTGCTTCTTTCTTTTTCAATATTTCTTATTTACTTCTGGTCAATGGGCAGGTATTTAAACAAACTTCTGTAATGTGCCCAGCACTGTACTCAGTGTTTTGGCAAGTAAAGTGTTTATTCTGACTTACACAGTACTTATAACTTAATAGTGTAACAAAAACTAACAGGCAAAGGTAAAAAAGTATGATTAGAGATAGTGCTTAGTCACGAGTGCATTTCCTACCTACTGAGGCTTAGAAACAAGAGTATGAGAATGAGATAGAAATATTAATAAACACAGTAGAAGGCAGTGAGAAGATGATGAACTAAATTAAATTTCTGTACGTGTTATGATTTTGTCTCATTCTATAAATGGAGGCAGGCAACAGCTGGTCCCCACTTGCTGTTCAGTGGTTCTGTCTTTACCTCCCTGTGGTAAGTGGGGACCCTACACTTGGTTAACAGTGTGTCGCCACTGCATTCTCAGCTGAGATGCCGGCCTGTGCACACAACTCCAGAGGCAGACAGACCTATACCTAAGGCCTGCTATAATCTATGTGAATGATCAGTATTTGTTGGTGTGATGATCTCACTCTGGGAAATAATGCTTATGAACCAATTGAGCTGATGAGAATATATTAGCTATTGGTTTAGTGAAGGTGATGGCAGAGTAATCTAATTCCTACTGGCTCCTTGATAACCTTTAGTTGAAAGGTAATGACATTAAGAAATGTTAAATTGAGTGTCCTCCAGCGTATGTGGTGTGTAGTCATTATGGCCACACCAAAAAGGCATGATGATTCTTCAGAGCAGAGGTTCTTCACCTGGGGCCCATGGATAGAATTCAGAAATTTTGTGGGCTTAGATTGAAAAGAGGGTACACTTTGATTTTCCCCAAATCTCTAATGAAGTTTGGCTTTTTTTTTCATATGAATATTGGCAACTAATTACAGTAGTATTCAAGGTACCTGTGACTTAGTCATTAAGAGAAACCACAATATTGTTGTATCACATGACTGTTATTTTCCTGCATCATAATATATTGTTTACACTCAACACCTCTGCAGAAGGTGGTAATTAGACCTGCAAATAGATCTTATATCATGCAGTAGTAAAGAGTATATTACATCGCCAAGTTTCTTTTTTAACATTTTGACATTAGTACTTAAATACATTTGGTTTTCTTTGTATTCCTCTGTTTTTTATTTTATGCTTTTAAAAACATTGTTGTGAGAAGGCATTATAAAACATGACCTGACCACAAAGGGGTTCATGCAAAAAATATTAGGGACCCTTACTTTGAATAAGGACCTTGGAGCCTCCCCCCTCCCCGGGAATCTTTGTTATTTGCAATACAGATTCTTTCTGCTTTTCTGACAAGGGGATCCCACCAGTCCCTTTTTATGGGGGAGAACTTGGAGTGGTTCTGCCGTCAGTTTGCACAGTGAGATCTTACACCATATGTAACTCTAGAGGCTCGAGGATGACACTGCCAAAATGGTTGGAAACACAGAGAAACAGAGAGCTGGTGGCTGGGCCATCTTATTAGGACAGGTGACTTCTGTAAAACTGTATCATGTTGCAGACTGCTATCTTTTGTTCTTGGCTATTCTGCTTCTGGACTCCCATCATATTAACAAAATTTTTAAACAAACTAGAAAAAAACCCCACAGGGATGCATGAGTCAGCCTTTCTTCCAGCTACCTGGTTCAGTTGAAGGATAATAGTAGGATGGAAAAGGAAAAAAACAGATGTTTGGGGCCAAGGGGTCTTTTCATTTCACAACATGAGCCCTCACTGGTGGTGTGACCTTGGGTCAATGACACATCATCTTTGGACTGTGGTTCCCTTATATTAAAAAGAGAGGCCCATTCTGACTCTGAGGGGTCCTGATGGCTGGTGAAGATGGAGCAGTGCTTCAGGGTATGAGATTTTGCTCCTGTGGTTCTGGTCCTTTGACAGCCCAGGCACATGGTTAAGAGGAATCAGGAGAATGGCTGTAACTGGGCTTCTCAGGAAGCCTCTTGGAAGCTGGCCTAGAATGCTGCATGATCTGCCATGTGAGGAAGAGCCACAGGAAGCCCACTTTTTGGTCTTCAAAGATGAAAATTGAGCATTGCCATCAGTGAGGCAGTGCAGAGTCCATTTCACAGAGACCTTTGGGAAGCAGACTCCTGGCTGATCGTGCCCTTGGATGGCTGGCCTGTGTCTGTCAGGGTGTGGGAGTAGGTTATTTGGGCCCAAGAATAAGCCTAGTTCAAATGGTCATTATTTTGAAGCATTATATTTTTCCTAATGCTTACTTTACTTTCTATAGTTCACCTCTTTTTAAATTTATTTTTTTTTGAATTACTTCTTTTCACTTCAAAAATTGCTTGTTCTCATGCATTCATCTCTGAGGATGAAAATAAGCTTTCCAGATAAGGTTTCTGTGGCCTTAGTTGGAGATGTAAACAGGGTAGAAAGCAAAAATGTACGGTATTTGGAGTATAAGCTCCTGGTTTATTGGGTGTACTTGTGAAAATATGTGGTTTCTCAAGCTGCATATCAATTTGTAACAGTATTTAAAAAAAATAGCCCTGGCTGGCATAGCTCAGTGGATTGAGTGTGGGCTGTGAACCAAAGGATCACCGGTTCAATTCCCAGTCAAGACACATGCCTGGGTTGCAGGCCAGGCCCCCAGTGGAGGGTGCACGAGAGGCAACCACACATTGATGGTTCTCTCCCTCTCTTTCTCCCTCCCTTCCCTTCTCTCTAAAAATGAATAAATAAAGTCTTTAAACATCTATTAAAAAATAAAATACTTGCACTAAAATACTTCATGGAGATACCTTACCTCAGTAAGTATGGATAGCAGTGGTCTGAGCAGATAACTTTAGTTGCTCTCCTCTTTCTAACAACTACATCTCTGCTCCTGAATTTCAAGAGAGGGAACTGCTTGTGAACTCTGGGACTGGTTTTAATGCAGCCAAAAGATTGGTCTATTAGATGTTCCCTAGTTCTACAGGACTTCACCTAGAAGCATTTTGTTTGTTCTTAAAGCACAAAGGCCTTAATTTAGCAGAATCTCCAGTTGATTGCTGTTTTTGTATAATCTACATTTAGAAGAAAAAGGTAAATGCCAATGAAGTATTATATTACTGGTACTTTGTTCAAGAAACCACCTTTCATATTATGGTTTGGCATTAGTGAAAAAGCTGTTTAATCTTCTGCCCCTATTTTATGACTATACTTTATGACTGTAATTAACATTCAGAGAAGACTGAAAGTACGGCAAAACCTCAAATCATTAAAGATCCAGAAAGGTTTGAGAACAACAAAGTTTGAAACTCAGTTTTTTTCTTGCTTAACAACCCTCATTATCAAATCTCATATTTAACATGCTGATTGACTTCAGTTTTACTACCCCTTTTGAAAAAGAGTCAAATTTTGCTCAGCTAGGTGCTTGAATGGCATGGTGTCTGACTTCCCACATAGCAGGAAAGACAGTACACATTAGCTTTAGGTATATTTTGCAGGCTGTAATATAAATTTAGATTTAGTCATCAATGTAGTGAAGGAATTAATATCCATTTTATTCTTAATTTAGTTGGTTTGAGTGTTCCATAGAAAAGAATAAAGTTACGCTCAGGAAATATCCAACTGGCTTAAGGGAAGAAACTTTCCAATACTTTTTTAGCTTCAGAATGAGAAGCTTTCTGGGAAGAAAACAAGAAAGTGAAACAAACTTTTTATGATTTTAAGTAACTGACCTTTATTCTTTTGGGGGCAGCAATGGTGGGCTCAGAGAACTCTTCTGGTTATTGGTGCATGTAATTCCCATGATTGTTGATAGGATTTCTGGAATATAACACTTTAATCACTAGATCCGGACTGGACAAGGAGTGGTATGACATTTGTTTATTATTTCATTGTACTTGAGAATCTGCAGGAATATTATTCACAGCTCTGGTCTTTCTTTTTCCACACATGTAGAATCTCCTTCAGCCTTATTACTTTATGTCTATAACAAGATGAGTCATAAAATTAAATGCAAAATGTTTTTCTTTGTACCCTGGGACAGAGGATCTAGTGTACAGGTCAGTGAAATGAGGCAGTAAGCTTCATACATTTGTTCAAAATGTACAAAACGACATCATTTTGTAAATGAACTTAAAGCTTTGTCCTTGAAATAAAGCCCACTTGATTATGGTGTATAATCTTTTTAATGTATTGCTGGATTGAGTTTACTAATATTTTGTTGAAGATTTTAGCATCAATGTTCACCAGCAATGTTGATCTGTAATTTTCTTCCTTTGCAGTGTTTTTATGTGGTTTTTAAATTAAGGTAATGCTGGTCTTGTAAAAAGAACTTGGGAGTTTTCCCTCCTCTTGAAATTTTTGGAATAGTTTGAGAAGGATAAATGTTAGTTCTTCTTTGAATGTTTCATAAAATTAACTTTTCAGACCATCTAGTCTAGGACTTTTGTTTTTTGGAGGTTATTTGATTATTGCTTCAATTTCACTGGTTGTAACCTGTCCACTGTCCTTGGCTGCCAGGTTACATTGATGTTGTGCAGAGCATTCTCGTTGTATTAACAATGGTTGGACTTTTTCTGGACAGACCTCTTATAACTCTAAGGAGCTCTGATCTCACATTTTGGCCCTTTGTTTCTGTGCCAGTCACCCAGAGAACTGAGCTGGGGTTTGACTCTACAGTACCTTGGCCATGCTCCTTGCTTTGTGTGCTGTTCTTCTGTGTCTTCAAGGTATATCATTCTCTTTACCCCCTTTGCAAATCAGCAATTTCTTACCCTCCTTAAATCAGAGGAAGATAGCCAAATGCAGCTTTATTAAAAATGTTAATTTCCCACCCATTCAACAAATGTTTATCAATGGGCCAGATACTGATGTACATGCTGAAAATGCGGCAGTGAACAGAATAGACACAATGCCTGTCCTCGTAGATGTTATGATTTACCTGGGAAACAGGCACTAATTAAATGAAAAATTGTATATCTTCAGCCCTGGTTGAGTGGCTCAGTTCATTGGAGCACCATCCCATGCACCAGAAAGTCATGGGTTTGATTCCCAGTTAGGGAACATACCTAGATTGTGGGTTCAATCCCCAGTCAGGGTGTATAAAAGAGGCAACCAATCAATGTTTCTCTCTCACATCGATGTTTCTCTCTTTCTCTCTCTCTAAAAATTCAACAAACAAGCTCTGGCCAGATAGCTCAGCTGGTTAAAGTATTGTCCTGATACGCCAAGGTTGTGGGTTTGATCCCTAATCAGGGTACATGCAAGAATCAACCAGTGAAAGCATAAATCAGTGAAAGAACAAATCCATGTTTCTCTCTCCCCCACCCCCGCATGTCTTTCTTCCTCTCTTTCTTTAACAGTCGATCAATAATTTTTTTAAGTCAATACACATATCCTCAGATGAGGAATAAAAAATTGTATAACTTTAAATTGTAAGAACTAGGGTGGAAAATGAAATATACAATCTTTGATTAAAGATTATAATTAACATTAGTTTGAGAAGTCAGGAAGACCTTTCTTAGAATGTCACTAAAATGATTTGAAGGATGGGTAAGAATTAGTCAAGGAGTGAGTTGGAGAGAAGATTGTTCCAGGCAGACAGAAGCACAAGTATGAAGGCCCTGGGGAGGGAAGAACTGGAAGCGTTTGAGGAAACAGAAACGACATCAGTGTGTTTGGAGCACTGTGTGTGGGGGAATAAGGTTATGGGATAAGTCTAGTGCTATGGCCAGGAGCTGAATCATGCAAGGCATGTGGTCCATTTTAAGGCCTTTGACTTTTATCCTAAGAACAGTAGCAAGCCATTGCAAGCTTTTAAGCAAGAGAATGATACAATAGGATTTGGGTAGCCAAAGAGCACTCCGGCTACTGTGTGGAAAGTCATCTGGAGGGGAAGACAAGAATGGGAAATGGGGTATTAGTGCTTTAACCCAAGACAAGATCGTGGCATCTTGACCTCCAGGGATAATATGAAGATGAGCAGAAGTTACTAGATTCAGATATATTTTGCCAATAAAATAGACAGGATTTGGAAATGGCTTGGATGAGGGGATGAGGAAGAAGGAAATGATAAATGTGACTTCCAGATTTTTGGCCAGTGCAGTTAGGTGGTAAAAAATATTGCATTTACTGAGATAAGGAAAGATTTGAGAAAAATAGAAGGGGAAATAAAAATTTGATTTTAATATTTTATCATTCAAATGTATTTGAGACATTTTAGGGGTGATGTTAAAGACTTAGGTGTTATGTAAGGGTCTCTATTTCGAAATACAATTTGAAAACTTATCAGTATATAGGTACCTTTTAAAGCCATATGAGTAGATAAAATTCTACTGGTAAATAGCATATAGTAAGAAAGAAAGACCCAGGACTGAACCCTGACAAACTCTAAAATTTAAAGGTCACAGAGAGGAGGTTCTGTTAATGAGCAAAGAAGGTACAAATGAGAGAAATAAAAAGGCTTCCAGAATGTGATGTCAGAGAAAGGACAAAAGAGAGAATTTCAACAAGAAGAGAGAGGTCAGCTTAATTGAATGTGGTTGGTAGTTTAGTAAGATGAAAACTTAATAGTTTAGAGATCTTTGGTGATTTTAATAAGGATAATTTTGAAGTGGAGGCAGGACAGATTATAGTAAACTGAATAATAAATGGGCAGTGAGATAAGGAATATAGAATGTGTAGAAAAAGTTTTAGGGAAAGATTGGCTTTAAAGGGACGCTTAGTGAGGAATGGTCTCTGGTGGGAGTTGTGGGGAATTCCCTCCTGAGAGGAATTTTAAAAGATGGGTGATACTAAAGCATGTTTGAATATTGATAGGAACACGCAGAAGAGAGGAAGTGTTCGAGGGTGCAGGAGAGAGGGGTTAGTGCTGGAGCAGCCTCCCTGAGAAGGTACAGGGGGGTGGTAGATCAAGAGTGAATCATGCCAAAATTCCATGGTGAACGGGGCTGGAATATTGCTAGGTAGAGGTTATAGAAGCACAGAGGGGCAAGGGATTTGCAGGTATTTGCCAAGGAGTAATTTTAATCCCAGAACAGAGATTTTTATCTGGGTAAGACGGGAAGTGAGGACATGAAGGAACTGATGAATAGAGAGAAGAGAAGTCAATGGATTCAAAGACTTGATGAAGACAATGAACTACTGCAGTGAGTACGTTGGACAAGAATTCTTACATTGGACATTGGCTTAACCCACGCATATCTAGTTTCTTTCCTTTTTTCTTTAAACTTTCCTACCTTCTTTCCTGCATTATGTTTTGCAAGATATCTTTAGAACTCCTCCACAAAAGTCCTCATGTTTACAAACTATAGTGGAAGAATCAAACAAGTTAGCCTATTTCTTATGTCACTCAGTCTTGCTCGTGGTCCTAACAAATTTCTTTTTGGCGTGAGGAGCATTGATCATTTATACATGTTTATTGGGGAAAAATATTTGTTGGAATGCAATGATCTTTTCATTTAATTCTGCTCTAGTTGCGTGCCTGAATTTATGTAGTTCCCCCCTAGCAAACTGTGTAAAAATCACATTTGAATGCTTTTACTATATAGACCCACTAAACCCAAATGTGTTGCCTGGCTGGGACCAAACTGTGTCCTACTTATTAATTTTTTTATATTAGTTTCTCCCAAACCTAAGTCCTTGACCTTCACACTTACATTTAATTACTTGTTGAGTGCCCATCAACTGACTGGCAATGTGCTAGATGCTAGGAATCAGAAATTAAAAAAATTAATTTGCTTTGGGGCAGGCATACAAATTACAATTTCTTGTAGTAAATGCTCTCAATAGGTACTTCTTATCAAAGACTAAGAGAAGACAGAGGAAGGCAGCAATTGATTCACCTTGGTAAAAGAGTTGGAAAAGGCTACACCAAGGAAATGATTTTTGAGAAGGGCCTTTAAGGGTGTGTAGGAGTAGGTGTTAAAGGCATTAATGTGAATACTAATGTTAGCAGTTGGGGAGGAATCTGTAGTGTTTTGAGACTAAGGTGTGTGCGCCTAGCAACACATCTTGGGTTTCAGTTTGGGAAATTAGGTTTTCCCAAATTCAGAAGAGAGTTATCGGTTAATACTTTGCATATCACTTTATAGTATAAAAAGCTATTAAAGGTTTGAAAATAGAGGACAGATTTGATCAGTTTTGTTTTTTGTTCCCTATTTCTTCCCTATTTCTGTTTTCTTTCTACTCTTAATGTATTTCTGTTAAGTAACTATTTTTCACCTCAGTCAAAATTATGCCTCAGAACTGACACCACTAAACTCCAGATGCCTCAATTTGCTGCCAGCTCTGATGTCCCCACCAGCCTTTTTGTCTCTGCTGCCTGAGAAAGTGGACCTTCTTGAGAGAGCTGGGACACAAAACCCCAGAATAATTCTTTACCATCCCTGCTTTTTTAAGTAAAATTCTTGAATGAGTGAGTCTGATGGTCTGGGTTTGACCATGTGACTGCCCCCTAGCTGCAAGAGAGCCTGGGATAATGAATTTCCCACATTTCCATACTGGGAAGCTGTCTTTGCTTTGCACCAAGGAAAGACTTTCTAAACATAAGTAGAGCTACAGATAAAGATCAGCTAAATAAATGAAAAAAGAGAAATATTTACTAGACCACATTTTAGGATGAGGAAAGTAACTTGTCTGGTCACAGAGGTGCTAATAGTGGAGACAGGACCTAAACCTAGGAAGTGTAATTCCAGAACTCACACTCTGAGTGACTACATCGATAATTAAACTGTTGGGTGATAAAGAATTTGACAAAGTGTGCACATAGGTGATAGTGATGTACTGGAGAGTATAAGAATGTCTTTGACTGTGAAACAGTGAAAGTAATGGGCCCGTATAGGAGTCAAGCTCATTAGTCTTATCAGTACTCATGGCATCACCTGGGGAACTTAGGTTGTTGCAGCCACAGTCAGGAACAGAACAAGGGAAGTTCATGCTCAGTCCAGAGCATCTAATTCAGCAATTCAACCTTAGCACCAGAGCCAACATCCCTGAAACTGACTTCTGGCACCATTCTAGGGTGTCCAAACTTTTGGCGTCTCTGGACCACACTGGAAGAAAAAGAGTTGCTTTGAGTCACACATTAAATACAGTGTGGCACATAATCACACACACACACAAAAACCCTCATAATATTTTAAGTAAATTTACAATTTTGTGTTAGGCCACATTCATAGCCATCCTGGGCTACATGCGGCCCATGGGCCGCGGGTTGGACCCACCTGACAGAGTCCAGCACAAATAATGCCCCCTTTTTATTATAAAATCTTCTATTACAAAATCATAAGCATGCAATTCTGGAACATAAAAACATCACACTCAAGCACACCGTATGACATTTTAGGTGAGATGTTCAAATTAAAACTATAAATTATTACACCCATATTATTATCCTACCAATCACACTGAAGCGGGTGTTAACTTTTGCTGGACTCTGTATTTCCACTAGATCTTTGCCCTTTCAGCTTCACTCCTAGCCCCTAACTCCCTAGTACCCCTGTGACTGGATTTTCTGTGATATCCTTCTTGGTCACTAAGGATAAGAATCCAAGAAGAAATTTACAGGGCCTTTTGTAGGAGAAAAACATCAGTGTCAGTCACATATATGCATATACCAGATGCAAAAGCAAGCACAACAAAAGGGTGTCATTTAATTAAAGCCAAATCTGGTCATCATGTGCTTCTAAGAAACTATTCCCCTTTTCAGTAATTTTTTAATGTTTTGGACCCTTCAAAAAAATTAGTTGAAAGATTTCTTGTGAAAATCAGTCAAGTGTTGCAATACACTCTGTAAGGTACACAGACATTGAGGACCAATTATATAATTCTAGTTTTTTTTTTAAGCTTGAAAAACAAAACAAAGAAAAAAGGAGAACCTTGCAATTAGTCCCTGTACTTTATCCATTTATCAAGTGTTTGTTTCTCAGGGACTCTTTAATGTCTGTGGAACGTACCCCTCGCTCTGGGAATGAAGATTTCCAAAGCATCTTTCCTCCCTGGTTTTTACCTCATGGCATTGTCCAGCTACCAATATTAAAATTTCTTAGAGAGTTCTCTATCTACCTAGAGGTCCTTGGTGTCTGAAAACAGCAAAACTTCTAGTTGAATTTTGTAAGTTCAAGGCCATTGCTGAGTGTTTTCAAAATAAATACTTTTTATTCCTTTCATAAGGAATTATCCTTGTGGAAATTAGAAGACTCCTGGTACTTGAGAAAAATATATACTAGACATCAAATAGTCATGAAATCCTTCCACTTTGACACTGTGCTATTTATTAGTGTTGCTCATGAATCTGAATGCAGCCCTTTCATTTTCTTTCAGCCACGGCCAATATTTATCCTTCATTTCTTCTGTTTCCCACAATTATACACCTCTAAACATTATCAGAATTGTCCTCAGGCATCTAAACTTTAAATGAGACTGTAAATTTTCCATTTGGGCCATGTTTCATTAAACAAATATGTGGGTGCTACATGATTTTGCAGCAGATACTGTTTGTGTGGGAGTTGGATTTGTACTGTGTTTACAGCTAAAGAGAAAAAAAATTCAACACTTTATTGGACATGTACTAGCATGTGGGTGCGGTTGAAGAAAATAATTGAGTGTTGAAATCAAATACATGCCTGGGAAAATATTCCTTTCTAATGAGGTGGGCAGGAAAGGCCAACAGCTGGCACACGTGGAGATCTTTAAGGGTTAGCCTTCTTTTTCAGAATGTTTCCGGAGGATGCCCAGCCTCCTAAATGGAGCTAATCATCCCAGAAGAATTCAAGGGAAACTTTTATTTCAGAAGCAAGACATCATCACCAGACAAAAACTGTGTATCTTTACTCCTTTGTGTACCTCGCCTCTTCCATGCTTCTAAAAGCCATCTATCTATCATGTATCTGTCTGTCTGTCTGTCTGTCTATCTATCTATCCAGCTGTTATCAGTCTACAGTCAATTCTCATCATTCATGGTAGTTATGTTTTACCAAGTCACTGTGAACATTGAATTAGTAAATACTGAACCATTGTTTCTAGGGGAAATACTACTGCAAGCTCCTGGTTACATTTTCACCAACTTGTCAATACATACCTTGTTTCATGTTTGTTTGTGTTTAAAAGCAGCACATATACAGATATATATATTTGAATCAACAATGTATATTTAGTTGATTCATTGCCTTTGAACTTACATCAAGCAGCACTATAACTCATGGCTAAATGAAGCTTTTCTAATACATATTTTCTCTATAATATACATTATGGCCTTTATTTATAATTTTTTATTTTTCAGTTACAGTTGACATACAATATTATATTAGTTTTAGTTGTACAACATAGGGATTAGACATTCATATACCTGGCGAAGTGATCACCCAGGAAGTCCAGTATCCACCTGACACCATACATAGTTATTAACATATTATTGACTATATTCTCTATGCTATAATAGGGACATCATAGCCTTCTTGAGCTTAGCAATCACTGACAGCATTTCAGCACTATGCTTGGGGACCATTTTAAGCAGTGAAATTGCCAACAAAAAGCACATAAGTGTACGACCAAATGGAACGCAAAAAGACACTTGTTTGACTACAGCTGGGAACATCTGTCAGGTGGCTCAGATTTTTTGTTGCACAACTGTGAATAACCATGAGAACCTCAAGTATTGATTTTGGATAACAAATTTTACTGAACACGCAAATTTGGATATAGAGAATGATATCTGTGAATGATGAGGATCGATTGTATCTCTTCTTCTCTCTTCATCCATGCATCCATCTATCCATCCATTCGTCCATTAATTTATTTTCAGGGCATGAAGCATAATAAAAATTTCTGATCACTTTATTTTGGGTAATCTACATTACAAATGTGACATATGTTATTCCAGTTTTAAGACTTTAAAATATATGGTCCTGAGATCTGGAACTTGTAGATCTTATTCACTGCTATATTCTCAGTTCTAAAACAGGGCATGGCACAGAGCAGATTCTCAATAAATGTTTATCAAGTGGACCAATGAGTGATTTGCAATGGCTCTTGTTGCGTAGAATAACATGGTTTTCTTACTCTCATTTTGACTGCAGGTAGAAACACTTCAGTAATCTGAAAATAATTCTAGAATGTGGGTTATTTTTTCACTCAATATGCAAAAAAGAGGATTAAAATAAAATAATTAAATAATTATGATCTATGGAATCATTGAAACCCATCTTATCCATCTACTTAGGCAGATAAATATCTGTCTCCAAATTTTCTCATCATCTCCTACTTCTATTCCAAATTAAGAAGAATATGCAGCTTTTCCAAATATTTACATCAGTATTTGAAATGCTCTGCCACCTGAAAAATCTTATTTTTTTGAGTTTGTTGTATTTATTCAATCCCTCTTTTAAAAATTTTGTCGTTGTTCAGTTATAGTTGTCCTGCCTTTTTTCCCATTGCTCACCCCAACCCCCCTCTTCCATTCCCACAGTCCATCTCCCCCACTGTCCGCGCCCATGGTTCCTCTATTTATGTTCCTTGCTTTCCCCTTTCCCTTCTTTCCCCATTACCATCTCCCCCCACCCCTCTGGTCACTGTCAGTTTGTTCTTTATTTCCATGTCTCTGGTTATATTTTGCTCATTTGTTTGTTTTATTCATTAGGTTTCACTTATAGTTGAGATCATATGGTCTTTGTCTTTCACCACCTGGCTTATTTCATGTAGCACAATGCTCTGCAGTTCTATCCATACTGTCATGAAGGGTAGGAGTTCTTTCTTTTTGTTGCGTAGCATTCCATTGTGTAAATGTATCATAGTTTTTCAGTCTCCTCATTTATTGACAGGCATGTAGGCTGTTTCCAGCACTTGGCTATTGTAAATAATGCTGTTATGAACATTGGGGTGCATAGGTTCTTTTGGATTGATGATTCAGAATTCTTAGGGTATAGTACCAGCATTGGGATCACTGGATCAAAAGGGAATTCCATCTTTAGTTTTTTGAGGAAATTCCATACTGTTTTCCATAGTGGCTGCACCAGTCTGCATTCCCATCAACTGTGTACTAGGGTTCCTTTTTCTCCACAGCCTCACCAGCACTTGTTTGTTGATTTGTTTTTGATGGCCATTCTGACTGGTGTGAAGTGGTATCTCATTGTAGTTTTAATTTGCCTCTTTCTAATGGCCAACGATGCTCATTTTTCATGTGTCTATGGGCCCTCTCTATGTCCTCCTTAGAGAAGCATCTGTTTAGGTCCTTTGCCCATTTTTTAATTGCATTGCTTGTCTTCCTTGTGTGGAGTTGTGTGAGTTCCTTATATATCTTAGAGATCAAACCCTTGTCTGGGGTATCATTGGCAAATACGTTTTCCCATACAGTTGGTTCCCTTTCCATTTTGTTGATGTTTTCTTTAGCTGTGCAGAAGCTTTTTAGTTTGATATAGTTCCATTTGTTTATTCTTTCCTTTACATCCTTGCCTTAGAGGATGTATTGGTGAAAATATTTCTGTTTGAAATTTCTAAAATTTTCCTGCCTATGTTTTCCTCTATGATTCTTCTGGTGTTGTGACCTATATTTAAGTCTTTTATCCACCTTGAGACTATTTTTGTGTATGGTTTAAGATGATGGTCTAATTTCATTTTTTTGCATATTCTTGTCCAGATCTCCCAATACCATTTATTGAAGAGGCTATTTTTACTACATTTTATGTTCCTGCCCTCTTGGTCAAATATAACTGACCATATTGACATGGATTTATTTCTGGGCTCTCTATTCTGTTCCATTGGTCTCTGTGTCTGTTCTTATGTCAATACCAGACTGTTTTGATTACAATGGTCTTGTAATATAGTTTGATATCAGGTATTGTGATCCTTCCTACTTTGTTCTTCTTTCTCAAAATTGCTGAGGCTATTTGGGGTTGTTTATGGTTCCATATAAATTTGAAAAATCTTATTTTTTTAATGGGAGCTTTTTATTTTACTAAACATTAAGTTTTTCCTCTGTTTGTGTCTCTCTCTGTCTCTCTTCCTTCTTCCTTCTTTCCTCCCTTGTTTCCTTCCTTCCTTCTTTCCTTCCTTCCCTCCTTCCTTTTTCTTTCTTCTTTTGTATAGTACCAGGGTAAACTATAAATCTATATATAAAAACTCAGAGACTGACAGGCTGTAGTCTTTACTTTCCCAGGCAAAACTGTTGAATTGTCTTTAGTCTTTATATGCATTGTTGTATTGCAGTGAATTATTCATTGTATATATTATTTTGGTGAGAGTGCAGTTGAAACTCTGTGTTCAGTAAATTGTTTAACCCAACATGTGCCCAGAATTGTGTGAAGAACAGATGTCCCAAAAAATAAGTAAAGAGGCAGGAGACTACATTTTTAGCATGGAGGTCAAGTTATGGAAAATAAAATTAATCTTATAGCATATGGACTATAGAACATTGTGCAATTCAACAAAAAAGTTAGATTTATAAGTATCAGTGACTTTAAAGCTCCTCAGATATGGAAGGAAATAATTGTAGGGCTGGAATGAATTGCCAGGGAAACTTCTGGGACTTAATTGTGTGAACCATGTGGTTCTAAATAGCTTTCTTTTCTAATCCTAGGGTTTACTCTCTCATAACCCTGGAGGCAGTCTACTTCCTGGTATAGAGTGCTAATTGAATGTCATTATAAACCTGTTCTCTGATGACTGGATGTATGTGGTAGGGTGGTAAAGTTGGGGGGCAAGATTACTGGGTATAATTTAACAGCTGCCATTTATTGAGTCTCTAAACCATTTTCTGGTATCATGATAATTGTTTTATTTTCGTGTTCTTATTTAATCTTCACAAACCTTTGAGGTGATAGTATCTCTATTTTACATATGAGGAAAATTTATCTCAGAGAAGATAAATAACCTTCCCAAGATCACAGAGCTGGTTATAAGGGGCAAAATAGGATTCTGGTACAAAGCTGTATGGCTCCAAATCTAAGCTATATCTTTTTATCTAAAATGAAAAATAGACCAGTATAAAAAAAACTTACTATATTTTTTTCTGATAATAAAAAGCAATGTAGGTTCATTATAGGAAAATGTTAACATTCAAACAAATGACAAAATAAAGATCACCCACAATACTATGCTTTGATGAAGTTCTGTTCAGTTTCATTTTCATTTTAGTCTGTTTCTATCTGTATCTTATATTGATATATTTTATCTATAACTGTATTTATATCTATTTCTATATCTCTGTAGATACATACATGCACATACATATAGACAAATATATAAGAGCACATATTTCTTTATATGTGTACATTCATAATTAGGATCATATGGCATACAATGATTTTATGGTCTACTTTAACAAACAATAAGGTATTAAAAATCCTTCAGAACCAACATGCTTAATTGTCACTTGATGGGATATATGTACTGTAATTTATATATTTTTGTATGTTTAGGTGATTCTAACTTTTTTTGAGTATGAAAAGTAAAGGTATGGTAAATATTGTTGTTAATAAGTATCTAAATCTGAGATTATTTGCTCATGGTAGATATTTAAAAGTAGAATTACTAGGTATAAACCCATCATCATTAAGGCTCTCTCTATATAGCCAATTGCATTCCTCAATTTATATGTTAATTTTCAATATAGAAGAATACCAGTATCACCTACTGCATGTAATATTATTAGTAGTAAAAATCCCTTGCCACTTTTTTGTTGTTCCCATTATTGCATTTATTCATTTTTATTGTTGTTCAAGTACAATTGTCTTCATTTCCCCCCCACCACTCCCCCTTATCCTAGCCCTCCCCACCTCCCACTGCTGATCCCACCCCCCCTTGGTGTTACCCATGTGTCTTTTATACTTGTTCCTGAAAACCCTTCCCCCTTTCCCCTCATTACCCGCCTCCCCTACCTCCCCTCTGGATACTGTCAGTTTGTTTGATTAAAATGGAGTATTGATACTTCACATCATTAATAATGAATTTAAACCATTAAAATTTTTTTAACCTTATGCCATCTTCCATGGCACCATGTCCATTATTTTTCCTCTTTTAGTTGGCTTCTATAATCTGACTAAATTTTCACTGCACTCTTTTTATCCTACCTTTTGACCCATTATTGTGTGGGTGTGAAATCACCAAGCCTGCATTCATGTCAGTTTTTGTGACAGGGGGATATTGGACTCCACGTGGTTTATGGTAATGGATCTGGTTGAGTTGCATTTGTCTTTGCTTGTCTCAGCCCCACCTAGCTGTCCCCTGCAGGCTCAGGCTGCCAGCCATGGAACCAGTGCGGTCACTAAGTGGATGCAACATCTACAGCCACACCCCTGTTGGAAGTTGGGTTTGGGTATAAGGCTTGGCTGTCCAAGTGTTTGGAGTCTATAGCAGTTTAGGTCTAGTGGCAGCTCACACTGAGGGCTTCCTGTCCATGTGTAGCCAGATAGTCGAAACTGATCTGACCAGAATCTTAGCCTTTGTTCTCTCTGCCATATCCCCTGAATGTGGAAGTGGGTGCACCTCTCTGCTCTGGGGTTTACTCTGGGCTCTGTTTGTAGGACAGGAACATCTCCTTAACTTGACTTCCACCTGTCTACTCCCTACTTGATAATCCTGCTCCCTGACAAGAACTACCACCTTGCAGAAGTCTTGAAGTCCCCTTTCTCCTTCCTGGCTTCTCTCTGGGGTCATTCCTACTTGAGAGGGACTGGAATTTGGCTTCTAACCTTGGACTTGTGATTTTGGACTCTGACTGCTTTTCTGCCCCCACTCCAGGATCCCACCACATTTTCTCTCTTCTCCCCATTCTCCTTCAAGACATCCTCTCCTCTGCCCATTGCAAGATGTGCGTGGATCTGAGTTGTCTGCATTTTATGGAGCTGTGCAGGTGATTGATGGGGACTCAAAGATCTGGGGTTCAAGCTCTACCTTCTAAGGGTGTGATTTGTTGAAGATATTTAAATTTTCTGAGTCAGAATTTATTAGTCTATAAAGTGCAGATTCATTATTCAAACTGACATTTACTGAGTGTATAATGTAGGGAAGTGACCTTTGCCCTTTGACTTAGAGAATTACTCTGGAAGTCAGCAAATACTTTGTACATAAGGATGGTACATCTCCCATTTTATTTATTCTCTCTTACTTATAATTTGTCTCATATGTTCAAGAGTACACCGACATTCTTTTAGAATTATATCTTATTTTACTAATAGAGAAATTTCAATTTAATGAACAATATCTATAATTCACTCTAGCAGTCTAACAACATCCTATACTCTCCCCTCAATATCAGGCTCTTAAGAACCTAAATGTTTCCACAAATGTGGCTTTATTATTAAGCTGACTGTTTAAAAAATCAACCTATAACTGTTAGAATATAAACTTTGCTCTGGCTAGAAATTCTACGTGTCTCCCATAAGTATGTAACATTGAAAAATAAGTAATAAAGAAGTAATTTCTGGCTTATATGTTGCTTAAGCTTAGTGTATGTATGTGTATGTGTGTGTTTTAATAGAGTTATGATACCATTCTACTATTGTATTTAGCATTATTCCCACATTGCTAGTAGAATATTTGTACTATATTATTTGTAGGAAAAAGAACTTTATCCAGTGGATTGAAATGGGTGTAACAGGAAGGGAACCAGACTGAAGGACTCTAGAATTCAACTTTGATCTTTATGAATGTTTTCTGGCTTTTTAAAAAAAATGTGGATCAAATACAGACATTTTTGGTATATGTATGTATATGCGTTTAAGCATGTGTAAATAACAATGTATGTATATACTATTTTATATTCTGGAGTAGCTTACTTCTGTGAAGCCTAGAGACTCAAATCTTATATTTTCTGAAATGATTTAGCAAAACTAGGCTGATTTATAAACTTGCCAATATCATGGCATCCCACAATATGATGTTTTTCTAATTTGGAGATTGATGACCCTTCAAAGTGATTCAGTGCACCATGCCTGGTTCAGTTTTTGTTTCATAAAATAAGAATCTAGTTGTTCTTTTTCACTGATACTGCTTTTCATCTTTTTATGGGATTTCTATACTGACTTGCATTTTAAAACATTTTCCCACCTGAATCTCCTGCCATTCTGAATGGTTCCAAGTATCTTATTGATTTAGATGGAAATCTGTTCATCTTTAATGCTTTTACAGGAGACTTAGAGCTAAAAAACAAACAAACAAATAAACAAAGAAGCAAACAAACAAAACCAAGCCATCCAAACCAGACTATATGGTCCAAAGACTGGAGGCCTCCTTTATCCAGGTAACAAACTTCTTCTACCCACCTTCCCCTGTTTCTTGCTCAGCTCTATCCTTCTGGGTTTAGGATACAGTGATATTGGAGGAAGAGAGCAGGGATAGAGGTGATTGGGGGGGGGGGAAGGGAAGAGCCATTTAATTAGCCGACAATTATTTATCTATTGAGTGCCTGTTATATGTCAAACACGCTTCTAGACCGTGGAGATAGAGCAGTGAATACAAGAGGCCCTCTCTGCCCTCCAGCAGCTGACGTCTGCTCTTCTTATTGGAAAAGTGGGGGAAGATGTGGGAGATAAGTGGCATGAAAATTTTGCTGCTCCCCTTCTTATTTTAATTTTGTGGTGTGGGAGAGTTATCATTTATTGCATCTATCTGTTGTGTCTCAGGCACTTTGCTAGAGGCTTTTCCTATACATAACAGAATAGATTCATGTTAAAATTGTAACTGATATGAAAAATCAGTACCTCTGTTTGAGGGACTCTGCTCTCTCTAGATATAGTGATTGTACTGTGCTCATGTTATCTTAAAACTTTCTCTTGTCTTTTTGTTCATTCTGGTAAAACCAAGCGTATACTTCAGCCTTGTGTCTCCCAAGAAATTCACGGAATCTACTCTCTTGCCCACACATTTCTTCCAAAAAAATGTGTATGAGCAAATGTGTGTATAATATTTAGTGTCACTATCAACATTAGTGAGTTTGGTTTGTTAATGTCCAAGATGTAAAGTTCAAGGCTATTATAAAAGCACATAATTATTCAGCGTGTAATTGCATGCCTATTATGTGTGGAGCTATGGGGCTGGAGACGTTTGATAATGAATATAGTCTGAGTATATTATTTCAAAAAGTTTAAATGTAACAAATAATTTTTACCAATCATATGTATACTACTTTTGTAAAGAACAGTATAATGGCTTTTATTAATAATATCTATATATGAAGTAATATTTACATATCTTACCAGGAAATAGAGCATTACATTTGTTGCAGATCTGCCAACTTAGGACACTTTGAGGTAAAAATCTAACTATCTATTTATCTAAATAGAACTGAAATCAGAATGTTTCCTTTCTGAATTTCTAGAAATTGTGTTTGGTAATTGACAACTCTCTTAGTCCATTTTAGCTGCTGCAATAAAATGCCACAGACTGGGTGGCTTATAAACTATGAACATTCATTTCTTATAGATTTGGAGGTTGAAAGGTCCAAGATCAAGGCACTAGCATGGTTGCCTTTTGGTGAGGACCCTCTTCTTGGTTCATAGCTGCCACCTTGTCTTTGTGTCCTCACATAGTGAGAGGGGCAAGAGATTCTGTGAAGCTCTGTGAGGCTCTACCCTCATGACTTAAGCACCTTCCCAAACCCCACTCCTGGTACTATTGCATTGGGCACTAGGATTTTAATAAACGAATTCGGGGGGGGGGGGGTACAAACATTCAGACTATAGCAACAACTGCATTTCTTGACAAATAAACAATCATTTCTCTTTTTAAAAAGATTTTATTTATTTATTTTTAGAGAGAAGGGGAAGGGAAGGAGAGAGGGAGAGAAACATCAATGTGTGGTTGCCTCTCGTGTGCCCCCTACTGGGGACCTGGCCACAACCTAGGTATGTGCCCCTGACTAGGAATCGAACCCTTCAGTTTGCACGCCCTCACTCAATCCACTGAGCTACACTGGCCAGGGCAACAATTATTTGTTTAGAGTCGATAATGTGGGACTGCATAGAATGTGAAAATGAGCTAAGGATACATCCTATGATCTCCTCTGACTAGATGGTTCTCTAGCCTTCTAGCCATATGTCTGCTATGGGAGTAATAGGAAAGCAATCTCAGAATAATGGCAACATAAGGATCCCTCTTGACTTCTAAAATAACTTCGCCATCATAATCTTACAATGGAACCATCAGATCATAAAACAGATGTTGGGCAATAATGTCATTTTGTAATGTTAAAATTGGATGCTAATGTGGGGTTCACTTTAATGGGAACTTCAGGTCATGTTGCAGATCTTTCAGAAAATAAAGGCATTATAACTCAATTCCTATAGATGCTCTTTGGAAGTATTTTGAAATTATAACATTATACGATTGTGGGATTCTTAGGCTCCCTGCAGATTTACACTGAAATGATGATATCTTTATTGCTTTGTGTTTATTGTACATAAGCATTTTCTAACAGACCTTGAACTTCCTACTCACATTGCAAAGATGTTTACACTTATCAGATAGGAAGATGTGTTGGTAGTATAAATCTATACCAAGGGGAGTGGTTTTGCTACTTTAAACATGAGCTTTCTGCATAATAAGAACCAAACTGTGAGAGGATAATTTCACCCAAGGTAAACCTTTGAAACTGATAAATCATTTTGATGATGATTGTATATATACAGTACATACTCAATAAAGCTTTCTGATTGATTGACAGTGTGTGGTATGCTTTGCACCTAATAGGTGATTTTTTTTTTCCCAAATAATTCAACCCAACAGGAAAAAACATAGAATAATATCCTTTTCCTAAAAATATTTATGATCCAGGTGAACAGTTAAAAGAAGTAATTTAAGAATATATTATAAGACACTGGACTATCAGAAGAAAGAAAAATATGGTACAGATGGATTCAACCTATGTACCATAAGTAGAGGGTATGTTTATTTAGTCTTGGGTAAGTGGCAATTACTTAAACAAAATGAGATGGATGAAATAAACACAAAGCTAACAAAAAAACAACTAGGCTTATTTTTTGTTTTATTTTGTGTGAAGTCAGGAGGTAGCTATCTTCACAAGTGTTTCATTAAATCCTTAAAATAATCCCATGTGCACAATTAGCCTATTTTACAGATGATAACACTGAGGCTTAGAGAAGTTAAGTAATCACATACAAAACAGCTAAGGAGTGGCAGAAGTGAGATTTGATTTGATGTCTGTTTTAGGTCAATATGCTTTCCTGTTTTCCTAGGGCCTAGTGAGATGTTTGCGTAGTAAAAGTTAAAATTTTTGTAATTGGGGTGAAGGAGCTACAAACAAAATGAGAGAGTTAGGGACTCATCAATCAATGGATACTCTATAAATTAGAGTAATAGGCATATTTGTAAGTTCCATAAGGTCCAGAACTATGACTATCTTTTACAGAGTGCTTTTGCTATTATTTCAGGCAGAGCTTTGGGCACTGAGACAGCAACATCATTGACTAAGGAGTTGAGAGAACTGCAAACAAGGAATAGAGGAAATGATAAGAGACATTTCCTGCCTTTCTATTATACAGGGACTTTGAAAGTAGAATATTTTATTTATTTATTTATTTTTATTGTTGTTCAATTTACAGTTGTTCACATTTTCCCCCATTATGCTTTCATGCCCCCTACCCACCCCCATCACCCATATTCAATTCTCCCCCCCATGATTGTCCTTGTCTATAAGTCCTTTATACATGTTCCTTGACTTGACCCTTCTCCTTCTTTCCCCTGTTATCCCCTTCCCCCCTTCCCTCTGATCACTGTCAGTTTGTTCTTTATTTCCATGTCTCTGGTTATATTTTGCTCGCTTGTTTATTTTATTCATTAGGTTCTTCTAATAGGTGACATTATATCATATTGGTCTTTCATTGCCTCGCTTATTTCACTTAGCATTTTACTCTACAGTTCCATCCATGCTGTTGTGAAAGGTACGAGTTCCTTCTTTCTTTCTGCTTAGTAGTATTCCATTGTGTAATTGTACCCCAGTTTTTTGACTCATTTACGGATGGGCATGTAGGTAGTTTCCAGCATGTGGCTATTGTAAATAATGCTGCTATGAATATCGGGGTGCATAGGTTCCTTTGAATTGGCGTTTCAAGATTCTTAGGGTATAATCCAAGCAGTGGAATTTCCAGGTCAGAAGGCAGCCCATCCTTAGTCTTTTGAGGAAGTTCCATACTGTTTTCCACAGTGGCTGAATCAGTCTGCATTCCCACCGTCTGTGCACTAGGGTTCTTTTTTCTCCACAACCTCACTAGCACTTGTTGTTTGTTGATTTGCTAATGATAGCCATTCTGATGGGTGTGAAGTGGTATCTCATTGTGGTTTTAATTTGCATCTCTCTGATAGCTAGTGATGCTGAGCATCTTTTCATACGTCTCTGGGCCCTCTGTATGTCATTCTTGGAGAAGTGTCTGATCAAGTACTTTGCCCGTTTTTTTCTTTTTATTGGATTGTTTGTCTTCCTGGTGTGGAGTTGTGTGAATTCTTTATATATTTTGGAGATCAAACCTTTGTCTGAGTTATCATTTACAAACATATTTTCCCATACAGTTGGTTCCCTTTTCATTTTGCTGATGTTTTCTTTAGCTGTTCAGAAGCTTTTTAGTTTGATGTAGTCCCATTTGTTTATTTTTTTTCTTTATATCCTTGCCCTAGGGGACATATCATTGAAAATATTACTGTGTGAAATAATTTGAAATTTTCCTGCCTATGTTCTCCTCTAGGACTTTTATGGTGTTGTGACTTATATTTAAGTCTTTTACCCATCTTGAGTTTATTTTTGTATATGGTATAAGTTGGTGGTCTAGCTTCTTTCTTTCTTTCTTTCTTTCTTTCTTTCTTTCTTTCTTTCTTTCTTTCTTGCATGTACTTGTCCAGCTCCAAAACGATTTGTTGAAGAAGCTATTTTTGTTCTATTTTATGCTCCTTCCCCTTTTGTCAAATTTTTATTGACCATAGAAACATGGATTTATTTCTGGGTTCTCTATTCTGTTCCATTCATCTATGCGTCTGTTCTTATGCCAGTACCAGACTGTTTTGATTACTGTGGCCATGTAATATAGCTTGATATCAGGTATTGTGATCCTTCTTACTTTGTTCTTCTTTCTCAAAATTGCTGAGGCTATTCAGGGTCATTTATGGTTCCATATAAATTTTTGAAATATTTGTTTTAAATCTGTGAAATATGTCATTGATATTTTATTTTATTTTTTTAAAATATATTCTATTGATTATGCTATTACAGTTGTCCCATTTCTCCCCCATCACCCCCTTCCACCCTGCACACCCCATCCCACTTAGTTCATGTCCATGTGTCATAAGTTCTTTAGCTTCTACTCTTCCTACACTATTCTTGCCTTCCTCCTGTCTATTTTCTACCCACTGTCCATGCTACTTATTCTCTGTACCTCCTCCCTCCCACCCCCCTGTTGCCAACCCTCCTTGTGATCTCCATTTCTGTGTTTCTGCTCCTGTTCTAGCTGTTTGCTTAGTTTGCTTTTGTTTTAGGTGTGGTTGTTAATATCTGTGAGTTTGCTGTCTTTTTATTGTCCTATTTTTATCTTCTTTTTCTTAGATAAGTCCCTTTAACATTTCATATAATAAGGGCTTGGTGATGATGAACTCTTTTAACTTGACCTTATCTGAGAAGCGCTTTATCTGCCCTTCCATTCTAAATGACAGCTTTGCTGGATTGAGCAATCTTGGATGTAGGTCCTTGACTTTCATGACTTGGAATACTTCTTTACAGACCCTCCTTGACTGTAAGGTCTCTTTTGAGAAATCAGCTGGCAGTCTGATGGGAACTCCTTTGTAGGTGACTGTCCCCTTATCCCTTGCTGCTTCTAGAATTCTCTCCTTCATTTTAATCTTGGCTAATGTAATTATGATGTGCCTTGGTATGTTCCTCCATGGGTCCAACTTCTTTGGGACTCTCTGAGCTTCCTGGAAGTCTATTTGCCTTGCCAGATTGGGAAAGTTCTCCTTTATTATTTGTTCAAATAAGTTTTCCACTTGTTGCTCTTCCTTTTCCTCTTCTGGTACCCCTATAATTCAGATGTTGGGACGTTTAAAGATGTCCTGGAGGTTCCTAAGCCTCTCCTCACTTTTTTGAATTCTTGTTTCTTCATTCTTTTCTGTTTGGTTGTTTCTTTTTTCCTTCTGGTCCACTCTATTGATTTGAGTCCTAGTTTTCCTCCCATCTCTATTGGTTCCCTGTGGGTTTTCCTTCATTTCACTTATTGTAGCCTCCATTTGTTCCTCTAATTTGTGAGCAAAATCAACCAATTCTGTGAGCTTCCTAATCACCAGTGCTTTGAACTGTGCATCTGATAGGTTGGCTACCTCTTCGTCGCTTAGATGGATTAGCTCTGGGGCCCAGATCTGTTCTTCTGTTCGAGCCATCCTTGATTTTGTTTGTTGTTGTTGTTGTTGTTGTTTTGGTCTGGTTGCGGCTGTTATGTAGTGAGGGGTGCAGCCTTAGGCATTCAGCAGGGCAGGGCAACCCAGTCACTGGGTTGTGACACTGGATGTGGGGGTGGGGTCTGAGAAGGAACAATGGCGACTCCTCCACTCTCTTTCCCGGATTCCAGTCCCTTCCTCTGCTTTCTCCAAGCAAACTGGGCCCCTCTGGCGCTGATCTCCCTGTAGGTGGGCTCGTGCATGTTCCAGGACCCCATGGGTCTCTCTAATGGACTCTCCCCTGAGCCTGGGATTCCTTCCATGCACCCCAACCCCCATAAGTGTTCTCAATCGGTGCCCTTTAGGCTCTATTTCCCGGCGCTGGGGCCCTGCACTGCCAGTTTTTGCCTGGCTTATCTGTGCGCGAATGTGTGACTGTGGTCAGCCACCTTGTGCACCTCACTTGGTCTGCTCGCTGTCTCCCTGCGCTCGCTCAGTAACCACCACCTGTGTGCCCAGGACCACCAGCTACTGCTTCTTCCCACCACAACCCCTGTCTGCTGGCCGCCGACTCTGCCCCTGTTACTGGTCTGGGTGAATCGTTGTTGGACTTCCGTGCAATTCAATCCTCTATCAGTTCTGGTTGGGTTTTTTTGTTGTTCTATATTTTTGTTGTCCTTAATCTTGGTTGTGAGAAGAGGTGCAGTGTGTCCACCTAAGCCTCCATCTTGGCCAGAAGTCTGTTTATGTTTTTCTTAATGGATTCCTCCCTTGAGTATTATGAAGTGTACCTCTGGGTCTCTTTTTATGGCCCTTGTTTTGAAGTCTATTTTGTCTGATATGAGTATTGCTACCCAGCTTTTATTTCCTGTCCATTTGCTTGGAATGTTTTTTTTTTCAACCCTTCACTTTCAGTCTGTGTAGGTCTTTTGTTCTGAGATGGGTCTCTTGTAGGCAGCATATATGTGGGTCATGTTTTCTTACCCATTCAGCTACCCTATGTCTTTTGATTGAAGCATTTAATCCATTTATGTTTAAGGTTATTATTGATAGGTACTTATTTGTTGCCATTTTTTGTACCCGTGTCCCTCTCTTGCTCTTTTTCTTCCTTTTCTTAAAGCAGACCCTTTAGCATCTCTTGCAGAGCTGGATTGGTGGAGACGTATTCTTTCAGCCTTCTTTTGTCTGGGAACCTTCTTATTTGGCCTTTCATTTTAATTGAGAACCTCACTAGGTAGAGTAGCCTTGGTTGCAGGCCTTTGGTTTTCATTACTTGGAATATTTCTTGCCATTCTCTCCTGGATTGGAGTGTTTCTGTTGAGAAGTCAGTTGCTAGCCTTATTGGTGCCCTTTGTATGTTACTTCTTATTTCTGCCTTGCTGCTTTTAAGATTCTCTATTTGTCTTTAAAACTTGGCTTTTTAATTATAATATATTTTGGAATAGGCTTCTTTGGGTTCATCTTGATTGGGACTCTCTATGCTTCTTGAACTTGTGTGTTTTTTTCACTCTCCAGGTTCAGGAAATTTTCAGTCATTGTCTTTTCAAAAGGGGCTTCTATCCCTTGTTCCTTTTCTTCTCCTCTGGTATTCCTATGATTCAAATGTTGTTTCATTTCATGTTATCTTGTAGTTCCCTTAAGCTATCTTCATATTTTTGGGGTCTTTTTTCATGCATCTGCTCTTCTTAGGTGTTTCTTTCCACCTTGTCTTCCAGCTCACTAATTCAGGCCTCTATTTCTTCCAGCCTGCTTGTAATTCCTTATAGCGTGATTTTATTTCAAAAATTGTATTTCTCATCTCTTCCTGCTTTTATATATAATTTATATTTTCTTTTTCATATTGTTGTAGTTCTCACTCAGTTCCCTGTAGTTGTCTGTGTGTTCCTTGAGGATCCTTGTAACCATTATTTTGAATTCTATATCTGATAGTTTGCTCATCTCCATTTCACTTAGCCCTTTCAGTGGGGAGTCTTCTATTCCTTTTGATTGCAGGTTCTTTTTTTGTCTCCCCATTTTAGCTGTTTCTTTTTGTTTATTTCTGGGCTTCCTGATGTTCTGCTTTGCTAGCTATCTTTTTAGGGTGAACTTTTATGGTAGGAATTATATGGGATTCAGTGGTGTGGTCTCTTTGATCTCTTTGGATGCTCTAGGGTTGCCCTTTCTTCTGTTTGTGTGGGCTTTCTTGTCATACTTGGGTTTTTCCCTGTTGGTGGTCCTTTGTTGGTGGGTTCTCTCCTCCAGCAAGTACATTAGTGTTGATAGCCCCCACCTAATCTTGTATGTGATCATCCATTTAAATATCCCTCTGCCACCTAGGGACATTCAGCCTGCACCCCTCACATCTCCATGTACTCCCCACCAGTTATGTTGTGCTAAAGATGTTTCTTCTCTCTGTCTGTGACTATAAAGCTTCTCTCTTGCCATTGTTCAGCTGTTTCTTCTGGATGACTTCTCCACAATATATTTGTAATTTCTGATTGGTCCTGGGAGGTGATTAGTGTAACTACCACTCATTACTCTGCCATCTTGGCCCACCCAAGTAGAATATTTTTAATTTTTTTTAATCCTCACCTAAGGACATTTTTTATGGCTTTTGAAGGGAGAGGAAGGAAGATAGAGAAACACTGATGCAAGAGAGGGGCATCTATTGGTTGCTTCCCACGTGTTCCCAGACCAGGGATCATATGTACCTGGACAGGGGACAGAACTGCATTTTAGGTATGTGCGCTGACTGGGACCGAACTGCAACCTTTTGGGCATGGGATGGCACTCCAACCAACTGAACCACACCAGCCAAGGGGGCAAGGTGAATATTTTTAAAACATATTTGATGGAGTACTTTTCAATGAGGCCCAATCATGGCAGTGCGAAGTACAAGATATCCAGTGTATCTTTAAAATTTTTTTTTTTGTATAAAACATAAGGTTGGGGGGCACAGGAAAATAAAAAGAGAATTTTCAAATGCTTTTAGCACAATTCTGGAAAGTGAAGTACTGCTTTGATCATGTATATCTTTTGCTGTGACCACACCAGTAAATAAAATTCTCAAAAATAATTAGTGATTGTCAAATGTAGTTTTGGGACCTTTGTGGAAAGAGGTATGAAAGAAGGCATATTTTTTGGCACAATATGTTTCCAGTTGGTTGGTGTTGATAATTTCAGTTGCATTCCCATCTTTAAAGTCCCAATAATAGGTTTCTTAGGTGAGGACAAAGGCTAAGATTCCATTCTCTTAATGATACCTGAGCTCTGGTGACAGCTGAGGAAAGTGCTCATTATACTTTGCATAATTGTGACTGCTGAGAGTCATGTTCATTTTAAGCTGGTTATTTATTTGAGTTGGAGTTTACCAACTTGACACACTGAATTTTGAGGGTTTTAGAGACAAAATAAAGGTGGGAAAATGCTGGAAACATATCAGCTTTTATTGAATAATATCTATATGTCACATGCAAATTTGTATTTTTTCAAAAATCAAGAACTTGAGGACCTATCATAATAAGATTGCAGTCCTATTCCTTTTGATTGCTGTAAGTATATTTCCACTTACAGTAATAATAATAATAATGTGTTCGCCCAAATCCCTTTTATGTATTAACCTCTATCAATGTTACCTTTGAATAGTTCTACAACCTCCCATGGCGCAAATGTCTCTGTTTAACTAACACGCTTTATTTATTACATTCAAAATGTACTTGTGAAAATGAAAGTGCTTCATATTGCTGTTATAGCTCCAACAATGTGATTATTTAACACTTTTCAGAGTTTGATTTCCTCGTTAGTATTTATACAGCCCCATGTACTTGCTATGAGCATTGGAAAGGTGCAAACAGCA
Organism: Anoura caudifer; assembly: GCA_004027475.1. NCBI lineage: Eukaryota > Metazoa > Chordata > Mammalia > Chiroptera > Phyllostomidae > Anoura > Anoura caudifer. The sequence continues at coordinate 361,886 of PVKU01000274.1, read as the reverse complement.
TTGGAAAGTTAGAATTATTTAGCATGTTTTAGAACAAGAATGACAAGGACTAACAGTAAGAAGGGAACAAAAATGGAACATTTCTAAGAAGTGACATTTTTAGGCTCCCCTTGACAAAACCCTCTGAACATATGTGGTACATAATCAAAATAACCACCTACTGCATCTGAAAACCAAATTCTGGTTGAAGAAAAAGTTGAGGCCTACCCATTTTAAAATATAAAACTGAAGGCCTAGTGTTGTCTAACGTATTGAAAGATAACAAAAGCTTTGTTCAAAATATCCAAGTACTTATATAAAGCCAAATAGAAGTATGTTATTTTGTATGAGGACCTAGATCTCATGTATGGGTCCATCCTTAAAAATTTCCAGCTTCAAATCTTGTGAATTTATTTCCAATTTAAATACTTTTCCCTCTTTTTAATTTTCAACACTATTTCAGATGTCCCCTTTCCCCCTTTTGCCCCCTCCTCTCAGCCCCCACTTCCCCTTTCTTCTGGCCATCATCACCCTATTGTCTGTGTTCATGGGTTATCCATGTATGTTCTTCTGCTGATCCCTTCACCTTCTTTCATTCGGTCCCCCCTTCCTACTCCCCTCTGACAGCTGTCAATCTGTTTCCTGTTTCCATGCCTCAGTTTCTATTTTGCTTGTGATTTTATTTTATTCAGTAGATTCTATACATAAGTGAGATCATATGGTATTTGTCTTTTCCTGACTGGCTTATTTCATTTAACATAATAATCTCCAGGTAAAGAGAAATTACTTCCCATTTGAGTCACTTCAGTAGAAATTTCTGACTTAAATTTTCATGCAAAGCAGGATTGAAGATAACTGAGAATAACTTGAGTACAGCAATGTCTATGACCTGGGCACCTTGACCCAAACCTGATAAGACTGTATAGATTAACATTTTCAATTTTCTTTGTATTTGAAGATCAAGTTAGGCTTAAAAGTCCTTGCATGGGACACATTTTGCATTCCACTTACCATGTATATTTTCCAGTCCTGAGGATATCATGTGAGGCGCTGTAATCTGCAAGGACTCTTGGTCCTTGACCCTTGACTTGGTAGTGTGAGAGCAGTAGAGTTTAGTGGTTCAAAGATAGGCCTTCACAAAGCAGAGCTACAACTTCTGGTATTATGATTTTGAGCTTTTATTGCTGCTCAATCTGTGATTGAAATATAAATACAATAGAATATGATGCAACTTTTGCTAATTAAAAACTGTTTGCAAAATAATTATAAATGGTATTGCAAGTTGATATGGACACCATAGTAATAGCCATAAAGTTTGTGTAGGAACTGAAATGTAATAGGCAAAATTGAGAATAAAGATGGTTTATTTGGGGTTTAATTTTTTTGCAAAAGTCATTTACTATAATTCCATCATTTTTTAATAAGTGATTTTTATATAAACAACCCACTGATGTTTGGTATAATTTGGGAAACTATGTAAAAGATAAGTTTCTAAAACATGTATGCTTCGTAACAACAGTGAGGCTAAAAAACTTGAATTGGTCCAAACTCATGAAGTTAACTTGGTTAAAGTGATTATCTCTTATGTATGTGGCTGTAATAAACCATTTTAAAAGAATAGAATAGAATTAATTAATACCTTGCTTCCTGAACTGCCATGACTATCTCTCTTTCCTGGAAGAATAGCCAGGTATTTTTATTATGAGAATTTAAGCATAACAAGGGAAGAAAAATACTAATAACATTCACTCAGCTACTTGCAAATGAATAAATTGGCTATATTCTGAGACCTTTTAGAAAATACATTCTTCATAAAATTAAAATTAGACTAAAACTGAGTTAGAGCCTTAGTATAGAACTTTGTGACTGAAAGAGACTTTAGAGATCATCTATTCAAGTAACTACAAATTCTGAAGCCCCAGTAGAATGCTGATATAGAAACAGTTGTAAGAGAAGCTGCCCTTGTTGAAGCATGGGAGCCAGGCAGCGCCCCTCCACCACCAGGCTGGCTTGCTCCTGTTGGGACTGTCTGAGCTCCCACATCATCCTGGTCCTCCAGTTCCTGACGTAGCACGACACGATGTGAGCTCCATTTCTAAAAGGGGTTTGGGTCTCCTGACTCCCAGGTAATGGTCTTTCTGCTAAACCAATGGTTTTCAGGCTACATCTGGTTCCCTAGGACACAGTAAAACAGTCTCTCTTGCCAAAAGAAGGAAAGCAGACTCGACACGAGAACAAGAGTCAGGGTCTTTTATATCATCTTTTGACCAGAGCAGCTCCACTTTTATCTTTTTATGTAACAGGGTTAATTTTAACATTCTTCTGGGAAAAACAATCTCATTGCCAAAAGAGAAAAGATGAAGAACAAACGGAAGGAAGGAAGGCTACCACAAGGCTATCCTTCCTCACTCTATTTTCTTTTTTTCTAAATAGTCTAGACTAAAAGTGCCTACATCTTTCTGTCTCCTGTTTCAGAGGTGAAGATGATGAGGTACATACACACACACACACAAAAGCATTTTAGAAAAAAATTGCAACGCAATGGAAGCTGGATTGTGAAGCAAAATTCCTGACTAGAAAGTGGGTGCTTAGCAACCAGGACCACAATGTTTCTGGCCTGGCCACATGGATTGATTTTATTTTTTAAAAACTCTTATAATAGCTGGAGACTATCCTGTGGTCTGGATTAGTGATTCCCTATTTTTCTTTGTGAGGTTATTTTGTTTGACAGGCAGGAGTCAACATTCCTTTTACATCGCCTCTATCTAGCGAGGGCACTTTGGGTCACTTGCCAAATCTTCTTAGACCAGCACGGAATTATGGACCACAAGGTGAGGACAGCTGTTGTAGAAAACACAAGTGTGTAACCGATATGCTTCTTCAATGGAGAAGGATGGGCTGCTGTTTAGTGGAAAAGACTCTGACTGCACAGTTCAAAGATACAGTGAAAAGAACTGTAAAGTGATTTTTGAGGGATAGGAGCATTATGTGAGGAAAGAGATGACATGCCCTCACTCTGATGGGAAACTCCACTCCAGATAAAATTATTAGTAATTTTTCTATGTGAAGAATGGATGGTTTGACATATTACCGTACTTGGAAAACCAACACCAAGTAAGCCACAATAATACTACAACATACATATCTGTGTCAGTTCCATGGACCAAGAATGACTATGATGAAAATTTCTTTTTCAAACTAACCTATAAGTTTAGAGAACCTAATGTAGTAAAAGAATTTACAGTGTTACAGTAAACTAAAAAAGTTTGCTTAAGTTTGTAGATAGTGTCTCATGTCAAAGTTTCTTGTCTGTTTGTGACTATCTTGCATGTTTATTCATATGTTTGGGCAGCTGACTGTCCATCTGATTTAGCAGGTGAAATCTTACACCCTTTTATACATCTTAAGAATTTCAGCATACTAAGGCATCCCAAGAAATGTCCATTCCACCATTCAAAATCACCTGGGTAGTAGCCTTTATTTGGACAGCTTTCGAGTGCCTGGAGAAAGCATGGAAAACAGTTATAAAAATGGAAATTTCTCCATTTTCTGTCCACCTTTTTCCCTCTGGCCAGGCAGTCTTCTACAGCCTCACGTTCAGCAGGACCTATGCTCTTCCCCTCTCCCAGCACAATGTGGGGGGCATTCCCCCAGGGTTCCAGGTGTCTTTGCATTCTGAGGTTCCTGAACAGCTCCACTTCCTCCTGCATTGTGCAAAGTTATCGCCCTTCAGTCATTTGGCTTCTTGGCTCAGCTTTGTGTGTGGGGGTGTGTTTTTCCTGTTTTCTAACTTGCATTTTGTTTGGTGGGGTGGGAATATCTTTGTCCAGATGGTTCCCATCCCAGGACATTTTGCAGAGTATCTGTGAGCCAGAAAACCACCAGGGATTTCTTTTTTCTTTTGACTCAAGAAGGTCCCTCACTTGCTCCATATTGGCAATTCTTCTCATAAATCTCAAGACATGTTCCCATTGCAAAACAACTCTCTGAAAACACACATGCACACACATACAGTTTTATTGGTTAAAAAATTAGTTTGTGACAAACTTAAAAAAACAAACTGCTAAAAAGGGATAATTTTTTTCTCTTCTAAGAGACTGACAAACCTCCCTTTCATGCCTGTTTTTTATTTCTTTTTTTGTTTTTTAATTTATTTTTTGCTGTATTTATTTCCATTACCATTTATCCCCCCCATACCCCCTCCCCACCTTGTGACTACTTTTTAAAGCAAAACTCTTGACCCCTAGAAACATTCTTGGAGCACATGTTTCTGTATGGACACCCCGCAGAAGCTTATTGTCAGGACACAGTGTTGGCCTAACCACCTCCCTCCACCCCATCGCAGAACAAACCTGGGTCCTTTCTAAACAAATCAAGTGGAATAAGCCAGACTGCAAATCAAAGCTGTACGGTCTATTGGAAGCAGCGTAATTTGTGTTTATTATGATCTTTCAAGCAATTCTGTATCCTCTCTTTCTCTCATTTTCTTGTTGCACAGTAGACATCTGCTCATGACGGAAATGCCTTAGAAGAATTTGAGCCCTTTGGGCTTGGGGATATGAGGGTGGAACAGGGGCTACCTCTTCTAAATATTGTGTATAAACCTCACTGCCATAGTCTTTTGCAGAATATTCTTTCTTCTCCCTTCCCTCTTCAGCATCATCACCTCCCCCCACCATCCTATTGTCTTCCAGTGTGCAGGATCTATCCGAGTAAAGGGTGTTTTGTTGCATGACTACTCCTGATGAGGGATTTTAAACACTTTAACATGTGGCATCATTGTTATAGCTGTCATTACTGTCTTGGAATTTATTCTCAGCTTCAAGAAGCCCTTTTAGGCATGTGCCAGGCAGCACATCAGCAGAAATTACCAACAAGCATGATTTATAGGCAGTCTTTTGGGGCTGACAGAGTACTGCCTCAGGCTGCTTCAGGTCTGAAAGAAGCTAGAGCCACACCTTGGCAGTCTGTGACCTCTATCTGCCCTTGGTCAGGCAAACCATTTTATTTGTTGGATTACAGACATTTTCAGTGGCATATTCCTGAATCTTATTTCCTTGATGGTAGATAGCTTAAGAAAGTGGCCTCCCTCCTCACCCCATAGCCCTATTCACCCCTATATTTGCACTTACCTCCTACCCCCCACCCCAGAAAGTAGTTAATCCCATTCTATAATAGTTGCCCAACTATAACTTAAAGTGCGACAGAATTGCTAAGATTTGTCTATAAGGATGTTTATTGCAAGATAGTTAAATTAAGTAATATGATATATTTCATTCAATGGAATTTTTAAAAGAGATTTTATTTATTTTTTGAGAGAGAGGAAGGGAGGGAGAAAGTGTGGGAGGGAAACATTGATGTGCAAGAAATACATTGATTGGTTGCCTCTTGCACACCCCCAACTGGGCACCTGGGCAACCCAGGCATGTGCCCTGACTAGGAATCAAACTGGCAACCTTTCGGTTCACGGACCAGCACTCGATCCACTGAGCCACATCAGCCTGGTCAATGGAATTTATTTATTTATTTTTATTGGAGAAGCATTCTAATGGAATCCTCCAGAGGCATTAACCATAATTTTTAATTCTGTGTTAATAAAAAATTTGATAGGCAATGAAACAAGTTACCAACTAACATGTCCATCAACTGATGAATAGATAAATAAAATCTGGTATAGTCATACAGTGAACTATTATTCAACCTTAGAAAGGAATAATGTACTGATACAACATGGACAAACCTGGAAAACATTATATTAAGTGAAAGAAGACAGACACAAAAAGCTGTATACTGTGTTATTCCATTTCTCTGAAATGTCCAGAATAGGAAAACACACAGACAGAAGGGGGTGAGTGGTTGCTGGGGGCTGGGGCGAACAGAAGAAAGAACAGGGAGTGACTGCTAATGGGGGTTAGGTTTCTTTCTGGGTGGGTGAAATAGTTCTACAGTTAGATGGTTGCAAACTCTTAGTATAATAAAAACTACCTTTTTAAGGTTGAATTTAATGTTATGTGAATTATATATCAATAAAGATGTTACTTAAAAAACAGACTAAAGAAACTAAAAAGAAAAAAAAAACAACTAACTCCATTTACTTATGATCCTTTTTTCCTGTGATTTCATTTTTGTAAAAACAAAATAAAATATAATAGCTATAGGTATCTATTAATAAAAAAGGATTAGAAGGAAATAGTTATCACTATGGATAAAACTATGAGAATTTTGTATTTTCCAATTCTTTGTACTTATCTGTGCTTTGCCTAATTGCAAATTTTATGCTGGTTTTATAAAATTTTGAAAATGAATAACATTTTTTAAATTCAAGAAAGAGGAATAAATGATGACTGCTTAAACATACTTTAAAATGTTTCTCTTTGTCTTAGAGAGCCTTGGAAGTGAGCACCAAATAAAAACTTTAAAATATTGTAAAATGAGCTCCGAAGATCAATTCCTTGTCTCTACTTTCATTTTCTCCCACTCAGAAAATAGTGCCACATTAAAACATATTGTTTTGAGTCATGACAGAGTTAAAATGGGGTTGAAAATAATTTAACATTCATTCAGTGCATCAGGTTTCTAGGAACTCTGAAAGAGCACAGCGTTGTCAATTACATTAACACATGTTCTTTCTGGTTGCAGCTGGTCACATTCAATGCTTCACTCACCTTCTCTTAGAGAGAACCCAGTCAGCTAGTCATACCTAACTGCAAGAAGGTCTAGAAAACATAGTATTTAACTGGTTAGCCCAGTTAGAACTATAGAGAACTCTGATAGTTTGGAGAAGGAAAGCATGAATTTTCAGGGAAACTAGCAGAATTCCATACCAGTTTTTTAGAGGTTATTTTTCAAGTGCAACAAAACTGTATTTATACATAAAGAAAAATGTATTTAGCTAAAGGACATTTCTGGATTACTAACAGAAGTAGAATAATTGTTAGAGCTCTTCACAAATAGCAAACAACTCTTTGATTTGAATGGTTGATGGATATTCATCTGCCCAAAAGCAGGTTAATTGAACTAAATGACCCATAGAAGCTATTTTATTCTATATGATCATTAGTATCCTTGACCTTTTTTTTCTTAAATTTTAAACAGAGAAGATTCCCTGTAAACAACTCATGTACTTTTAACCTTTTGTGTCTAAATTTTGCCAAGTGGTATGACATTAGTTTGGCTTTTCTATACGAAGAACTCATCATGTTAACTTTAGTCCCATAATAATTTCTGTATTAGTTAATAAAATGTTAGTTATTGTATTAAGGGCCCAAATTTCAATCTTAATGGAATGAATATTTATTTCTTGCTCAAGCAATAGTGTAATATGAGTGTTCAAATGGGTGGCTTTCGATGTGGTGATCCAGAGACCCAGGCTCCTTCTTTCTGTTGACTGCCAACTTTTCTCTCTCTGCAGTCTTCAACTTCTAGCTGGTAGATGGGGAGAAAGAGAACCTGGAGGCTGGAATGGGAGGTTTTTATGGCCCAGATCTGGAAATGAAAAACAAAACTTCCATGAGTATCTCTACTTGGTCCCAAGAGCACCTCACCCAAGGGCCTTTAATAACTGTTTTCACAGACTTGCTGTATCAAAATTGAGCTGTTTGAACCGAATAAAGTTTCCTTCTTCACCACACCCCAAATTGGTCACTCCTGTTGGTGCTGAATTGACACCAGAAAACTTTGGTTGATATTTTTTAACAGAAATTCAAATTTAACTGGGCATCCTGTATTTCTATTTGCTAAATCCAACTCTAAATAGGCATGAAGGAAAAAAAGGATGGGGTTTGGCATCAAGACTGGGCTGGTTTTGAGTCCTGGCTTGTCCTTTACTAGCTGCATAAATTAGGCAGTCTTATGATCAGAGCCTCTGCTTCCTCATCTGTAAAAAGAGAGATAAAAGCACTCGCACTATGAGATTGTTGTGAATATTAAGTGAGTTGATGCACATAAAGTTCTAGGCCCATATTAGGTGAACAATAGTAAGGCCAACAGCAATGATACTGCTGAGGTTTGCCCACAGTATTAATTCTGAAAAAAAAAAAAAAAAAAGAGTATTGACTTTATTAGGTGATAACATTTGTGAAGTTAAAAAACAAAAAACAACTTCCACCCACGTCTTGTTAGCCAAACAGTAGTTTTATGACCACACCTAGTCAAAGGGAGGCTGGGAGATGTAGTCCAGCTGAAGTTTCTTACCTACGAGGAAAGGAAAGAGAGTTAGGGAACAATGAACCAGTTTTTGTCACAACTCTTTATCTTAAAAGAGATAAAATCTAAACTCTTTATCAAGCACTTTACAATTTATTCCTGTTGACCTCTACAGCCTTGTCTTGCCTCTTTAACTCTATTCCATTTCTAGTCACTAAATCATGGATATCCTGAGGTGTTGCTGGTTCATGTAATAATATTGTTTGCCAGTAGAACAGTGACTAGCAATTATTCAAATCTTTTGATCTTCTTATCTTTAGTCCCATAAGACCAACCAGCTTTTATCAACACTTTTCCCACCAAACAAAAAAGACAGCGTATTGTGAGCATATTGCTTAACTACTGTTTGATGTTCTATGGGATAAGTGTTTAGTTTTTTTCTTTTTATCTCACAAATCTTGAAGACGAGGAGTATTTATCCTCTTATTTTTCTAGGTGGAGAATGGTTTCTCTGTTTTAACCTAAGATGTTAGTTCCCAAACATTGATATACTTAAGAATTACTCAGAGAGTTTGTGAAAGATTTCACAGCATGGTCAGAGAATCTGTTTCAGTGAGACTGACATAATATACAAGAATGTATATTTTTATGGTTCTGATTTAATGGTCCATGAGTCATGATTTGAGAAATACTAAACTAGAAGGTTAGAGAATAGAGAGTCGTGGATAAGAATACTACTCAGACACATTTATTCAGCCCTATTACTGAAGAGCTCTGCAATCTTGGGCAAGTTTCTTAAACTCTGTGAGTGGCCGGCTGGGGACAAATGAAATACTGCTGAAAATTCCTGTTATGCACCACTTACTTTGCCCCTCCCTGTCCTTTCAGTAGTCTCATGCCACTACTGCTGCTGGACTCCCACTCAAGAAAGGGCAATACCTTCACACACAGGGACTGAAAAATTGGCTTTTAGAACCAGGAAAGAGTTTAGGTTTAGTGAAGGAAGGATTCAAGGGCCTGGTCATTTTCTTAATTTTTTTCCTTTTAAAAGATGCTTAGCTAATTGCAGATATGGAGCTGCTTGGGTGATGTAGTTGCTAAAAATTCAATACAATCATGTTTTGAACTAGAGATGTTAGAATTTGTAGCAACAAAGCTGGGGTGGCAGGGGAGGGGGAGGTCTTAGTGCGTGTGTGGTGGCCACAGCATAGCTGGGATTATGCTCCCTTGTGGGAACACACTCTCCACCTAAACAAGAAGTTCGACAAGCTGGAGCACATCCAGAGGCAAGTAAATAAAATGGCACAAGGTCAGGAAATCATGTTCCAAGAGAGCACATTCAATCAAGCTGGGAGGTTTAATTTTTCTGAAAACTTGTTGGTAGTTCAAAGTAATAGGCCTATAACTTGTGATGATTAATTTAAAATACTCAAGGGAACAAAAAGTGTAAGAAAATCTGACTTGTTATTTGATGCCTTAGAGAGCAGAATGAGGACATTGGTAGGAGACAGATCAGGATGAAAGATGTTTCCATGCTCAGAAACATCCAATTGTTGTAAGAATGGAAGCTCTTGAGCAGATCAAGAGGTGGTTGGAGCAGTGGGTTTTTGTTGTTGCTGTTGTTGTTGTTTTGTTTTGTTTTTGTTTTGGTCAGGAGGTAGTCATATTACGTAACCTGAGAGGTCTCACAACTCACTATGAGATTCCGTGGTTGGGTTGAGGACTGGGTGACTTAATGGGAACATGGCTCTTCTTTACCTGTTGCTGCTGAAAATGTGTTGGGTGATTTTGACCCATAAATATAGACTTCTATATTTTCATCTAGTCTATGGAAACAGTGCTATAAAAGACCAATTTACATGCTATTTGTGAGAGCAAACTTATAAAAAGAGTGGTGTTCTTGAAGCATAACTTTATCCTCATCCATCTGAATTTGGTTGGTGGCCCTGGAATATGCCTGGGAAGTCCTGTCCCCATGTCTATGCTTCTCCCCAGAAGTTAAGAGAGAATATTATGGTCTGTATCTGTAAGAAGGAGAAGAGAACTATTAGAAAATCAATAAAGTTTTGATGGCATTATGGGCAGAGAAAAAAGAATTCCTGGATCATGTGTTGGTCTAAGCATTCTCTATAAGTTTTGTGAGGCTGATGGACACAGAAGGAAAAATAACATAGGAAACAAAGTACTATTTTTTAAATAAACTGGTAAAATCAACATAAAGCTCTCTTGTAAAATCTGAGTTAATATGATAGAAATTTTGTGTGAGGTTTTTATGGTACGAAGACATAGTCTGGTCTGGGAACCTTAGAATGCATGAATTCTGTCACCTGTACCATAGGAAGTTTCCCTGGAAGCTCCACCCATGAGCAAACAAGACAAATGGGAAGTCAAGTTTTACTTTGTTAGTAGCTAGATGAGCATTCTTTCCATTAGTGTAGGACTCTTTCATGAAAGCTGGGTTGACATTCTTGCCTGGCCAAGGGCCCACAAAGTCTATTCTTCCACAAACCCCAAATCTCTGAGTCTTAACATCTTTTGACACACTGTTAGATATAGAGACACATGCAATATCACATGCATGTATGATTATATTCAAGAAAAGAGAAGAATCTGGGCCTCAGGATATCCTGGCACAGTTTACCCTATGACTCTTGGGAGAGAGAAACAAGTGCCACAAAGGAAAGGAAGGTAACCAGAATGCTCAGGTGTAGGTGTATGACTCAGTCAAGAGGACAAAAGCTGGGAATAGTGAAAGAAAGCCATGAACAGCTGGGTGACCTTTAAATACACAGCAATTTGACCCACTGCAATATAGCTCCACCTCTGCCAGCTCAGACTTTGTCTGGAGGAATGAGAGTGCTACAGCTCAGTGAACAGAAGAGGAGAAAAAGCATCAAGACAACCAGTTTCCATGTAGACCTTGGCTCAGGCAGCAAAACCCGCTTCATGGGGAGAGTGGCAAAGAGTAAAATGGGTGGGTCGAAGGTAGATCCTGACTTGCTTACCTGGCCATTCAGTCACACGGAAACAGGATGACTGACAGCAAGATGGTCAGGTTCTTAGGGAGATTGAGCTCAGCTTACCAGGCTGAACATATAACTTGGTAATGGCATAGATCTGAGCAAGTCAGCTCAGGTCTTAACTAACCAAAGGCATGGAAACTGAAAGTAGAAAAAAGTGAGTTCCCCTGGTGAGATCTTTTAATGAACAATGGCCCTACCCAGGGTTAATTTGTCAGCATCCTGAAATATACCCAATAATATTAGCAACCCTTTCTCATATTGTGTGAGTAAGAAGTAGGTGGGCATGGAGAGTTTAACATCTTTCTATTCTCCACTAAAATGTCTATGCTACATGGAATGGGATAAATTCTAAAAGAACCCCTAGTACCTTAAATATGTTGGAAATGTGACTTTCAGGTTTCTGGAGGTCTATGGTTATGATCCTCAGACTTGAGAGCTTCTTTCTTGTGTCATACTAACATGTGACATCTGTAAGAGAGCTCAGTCTAGATTTTCATTCTAGAAACAAAAGAGGAGCAGTGTGGTGTTGGATTGAGAGCCTATGCTCTGGAGTTTAATGGTCTGAACTCAAATCTTAGTTCTGCCCCTTCACTTCTAAGTGTCAGTTTCCTCATCTATAAAATGGGACAATGACATTAATATGAATGTCAAAGAGGAGAATGTACACAAAGCACCAGATTCATGCATAATAAGCACTCAGTAAATGAGCTGTTTGATATTACTTTTTCAGGGAAAAACAATCATATCATATTGGTAATAAATGATTCTCTAGGTTCCTATATTATATGGAGCCCCTTCCTTTGAGGAGATCACAATGCTTCCCTACTTCTAATTATGAGTGTCTTCTTGGAATCTTGGAAATTTGAAATAATTTGGAATAAATGGAGACATTTGGAAGTCAGGACTAAGTGCAGTATATGTTCTTAATACTCTGAGTTTTAGTAACATGCTTAACCTGATGTGAGCAGTGCCCCACATTTAGAGCCCAGAAGTGCTGCCATCTCTTTCCCTATACCATACATGATGAGCTGGTCCTGTCATTGGGCCCATAAAGAACATGCAGTTTTGTAGTCAGCATTATGTGAACCTTGGGCCTGAGCTTCTGGGTGACCTTGCTGGTCACACTGGGCTGCAGAGCCAGGAGAGAAGGGAAGGAGATGAGCTGCAGCTGGGTCTGGGTGCATAACCTCGTCTTGAGGAGGCTGGCTCTAAAGTGCCTAATCTTCCCTCTAGTCCACAGGCCTGGAATGTCTCTAGGGTCTGTAATAAACTTTCTGTCTCTCATATCTTGTGATTACACTTGAGGTTATCCATTCTGAATTCCAGAAACAAACTGGCCCAATTCTAGGAATTCTGGTTTTTAGAATCACAGGATGTTACAGTTTGTAGATATCCTAGAGATTATCTTCTCCAGCCTCCTCAGTTTACATATTGCAAACTGAGACCCAGGAAGATTAAATAACTTGTAAAGGTTATAGAGCTAGTTACTCAAATTATAGGGTATGTTCTATAACACAGTAGTTAAGATCAGTTAAGAGCAGTTTCTGGAGCCATCCAGCCTGTATTCAAGTTATCAGTTAATAACTCTTCCCTAAATAAGAAACTTAGGAAAGTTAGTTAATTCCTCTATGCCTCAGTTTCTTCATATGTAATCCTGAGTAATAATGACCTACTTCATAGGTTGTCATGGGATTTAAATTGGGTAAAACGTGTAAAGAATTTTAAAAATGGACTTCTGGTCAAGATAGCATCGTAGGAAGACATGGCTCACCTCTTTACACAACCACATCAAAATTACAACTAAAATATAGAACAGCCATCACTCAGAACTGTCAGAAATCAAGTTGAATGGAAGTCTGACAACGATGGAAGTAAAGAAACCACATCTATCCAGCCTGGTATGAGGGTCAGAGATGCAAAACAGGCTGGTCCCTCACCCACTGTGGTGGATAAAAATTTGGGAGGGATATCTTGGGATTGAGCAGTCTCAGCTGCATACCAGGCTCCCCAGTCCAGGGTTCCAGTGCCAGCAAAAAAAGTCCCCACAACTTCTGGCTGCAAAAACCAGCGGGGATTGAGTCAGTGGAAGAAACTTCTGGAGTCCCAAGCAGTTCCTCTTAAAGAAATGATACACAGACACACCTACTGAGAGTCACTCCCTCTGAGCTCCAGCACTGTGGTAGCAGATTGAAAGGCACAATGGTACACAGGGAGAAACTGAAGTGTCTGGTATCAAGGCAAGCAGAGGCCATTGTCTCTTTAAACCCTCCCACCAAAGAACCAGCTAACTCATGCCATATCTGAGGCTCCATCAACCTGGCTAATGCTGTTTGACCCACCTTAGATACTCCACCCCACCCAATTTATGGGCCCACCCAAGCTACTTTTCCGTATGAATAGCTGGTATTGGCTCAAGCTTCACAACTTCCTAAACCCTCTCAAACAAGCAACAGCTGGCCTCAGTGAGCCCCAGGCCTGGCACTAGCAGTAGCCAGCCTAGATTCATAGCTTGGCCTCGCCTGGGAATCTCCAAGCCAGCACAAGAAGCAGCCATCTCAGATTGCTTTACAGCTCGGGCAGAGTGGCCCTAGACAAAACACAGATCTTGGCCTACACCACCTGGGAGACCCCGGGACCAGCGCACCCAGTGAACAGCTACAGACCACTTCAGAGCACTACCACCCTGCTGCCACAAAGCCGATCCTCCTTCTTTGTCATCCATTCCTTCTATGTAAAAACACATTCAGAATATTAATAATTTTCAGCCCTTCTACTGACAACAACCTTGTTCAAGCCCTATGATTAATCACCTATTTTGCTGCAATAGCTTCCCTCATTGGTCCTCCTGCTTCCTTTCTCATTTTTTGTTCTAGTTATTGATTGTTGGATAACAAACTGCACCAAAATGTTTGCTCACTATTTGGGGGGTCAGGTTTCAGAATTGTTCAGCAGGATGGCTTGTCTCTACTCCTTGTATCTGAGGCAGCTTGACTGAGGCTGTGGCATCTTCTTTCAAGATGCTCCACTCATATTGCTGGCAAGTTGGTGCTGACTCTTGGCTATGAGTTTAGCCAGAGCTGGCACATGTGGGCTCAGTTCCTCTCCATAGGGTCTTCTTCCCTTGAGGCTACCTGGGCTTTCCAACAGCATGGTGGCTAGGTTACACAAGTGAGTGTTCCAAGACCCTAGAATTGGAAGCTGCCAATTTCTGAATAACCTAACCTGGAAAGTTGACAAAGCATCATTTTCATTATATTCTGTTGGTCAAAACAATTACCAGGCCTACTCAGATTCAAGGGAAAGAAAGATGAACACCACCCACTTCAATGAGAGGACTGTAAAAAATTTTGTGACTGTCTTTAATATTCTATATCCTTCTACCATTGACTATTTTCAGAGTATCACAAGCCAATGTTAAAAAAAAGTAACAGTGTGGTGATTGCTTGGGTGAGGGGGTATTAGGGGAATAAATAATAATGGAAATAATACAATAAAGATTAAATTTAAAAATGTAAATCAGATCATGTCACTCCCCATTACTTTAAAAATCGTATGCCTGCTCATTAAACTTAGGATACAATTCACTCTTTGCTATGCCTATGAGATCCTACACATTGGACTCTGTTGACTTTCTAACTTCATTTCCTTTGACACCAGAGAATACACCTCAGTTGTATTCTCTGATATCCTATCTAAAACAGCACTGTGTTAAAACTTTCTACACCCTTATCCTGTTGTTTTTCTTCATGTGCTTATTATTACCTGATACATTGTATTTTTATCTATTAATTTGTCCACTTCATCCCCTAGAGTGTGAGTCCATGAGGGCAGGGACCGTAGTTAATCCCTTATCTCCATTGCCTAGAACAATGAGTGGCACATAGTAGGTGCCCTATAAATATTTGTTGAAATAATGAATTCTTCTTTTTGCATTTTTTCTCTGCCAGGGAAAAACCTTCTATTTTTGTTACCTGACTTTGTGCTATACTTTCCAGAGAAAGAATAGCCTTGATGTCTATCAAGTTTATTTACCTATGTGGTACATGAGGGACGTAAGGTGTAAGATACAATGGTTTTGGCAGTAGAAAAGGGTGGAAATCAGCTGGCTAACATTAATAAGTCCTACTCTTAACTTAGGTATTTAGGTCATGTGTATGTAACAACAAACAAATGATACAATCTGTGCTCTCAAAGAATGTAGGATTAGAGAAATGTCAACGTGATGATGACTTAAGGGTGGCAGAAAGTCTAAATAAAAAGACTGGTGGCATGGAAATCAGATCAACTTGGATTACTTTCTCTGGGCATCAGACCATGTGTCATTTCTATCTGCGGTGGGTTTAAAGGACACTGCAAATTCTTTGTTACTACTTCCATTGGCAGATGTGAGTCTGTACCTGTCCCTTGAATTTAACCATACTGTTTTTGCTTGGACAAAGAGAGCACAGCAAGAATGGAACTATGTGATCTTTGAAGCTATGCCATAAATGATCCCGCAGAGTTCTCCTTCTTGGAACTCTGAGCCACCATATGAGAATCCTGAAGACCCTAAGGCCACCGTGCAGAAGTGGCCTTCATGGTAGGCCTCCCAGCTGAGCTGCTTTTTCACATCTCAGCTCAGCCAACAGAGATGAGTGAAGAAGTCACCTTGGATAGGTCTCCTCCAGCTATCCCAGCTCTCAGTCACCCCCAGCCCTGAAAGTTACGTAGGTTAAGGCTCCAAATAAGAGGAACGGAGAAGAACCGTACCCACTGTGCTCTGTCCAAAGCTCTGACACACAATTCATGAGTAAAATAAATGGCTTTTGTTTTAAGTCACTATGTTTTGGGGATGGTTTGTTAGATAGTAAGCGGTAACTGTAACGAAATGGAAACCATTCAACACAAACCTTTGTATAAAGTAGGTGATCCCAGCATCTCAGTTTTCTTTCTTTTTCCTTCTAAATTTAATAGGAGGTTAGAGACAAGGGACACCTCTGAGAACTTTATGGAGTAGTAGGTTTTGAGCTAAGTCTTAAGATAGGACAAGATTTCAGTAGGAGATGAAAGGGTGTCACAGAAAGACATTCCAGGCAGGGAATGTAGGTGGGGTAAGCATGGTTATGGCCAGAGACTTAGAGTGAGACTTCAGATGACTCACTGTTAGAAATATGCAGTGTCAGCCCCAACTCCTTCAGACAGGAGATAAAACTCAGAAGGAAGAAAGTTTCTAAATAGCTACCTCTTTTATTTTGTGCTGAAAAGTGAAATATGGTGATAGGGCCTTCCAACCAGGGCCCTGCCCTCCAAGTCTAGTCCTCACCGGGCATAAGCCATAGAAATGGGAGGGATGCTGGCCTCCTCACACTGTCACTTTGGTGCGTTCTCTAGGCCTGCCCCTCTCTGCTGCCTTTTCTGGTCTAAACCACAGGCCTTTTTCCTACTGTACTGTCCTCATCTTCATTCTCTTAGCCTACCGCTTGAGGCTCTCCCATCTCTCCATAGCCCAACTTTTTTTTTTCTATTTCCTCTGTAGGAATTGAAATAAAAATGTAATTTTGCCACTTTCTCATAGTTTAATGAAATATGGACACCTTTTAAAATGAGGAAGTGTCTGTGAGTATGTTTGTATGTCTTTATCATTAATACATACCTTTCCCCCCTACCCAGGAGAGGAATTTGTGTTAAAAACACTGTATTAGACAGCAGTCTTACCAAGAGTGAGAACAATGACTTTTAAGTATGTTATGGATCTTGTTTTGAACAACTCTATTTATACCGAATAAATAATGAGTTGCTATGGAAGAAGTTATAATTCTCAGTGTGCAAGAAATCTTTTCCTCTTCAGCAGGGCAACAGAGTTCCTGGCAGAACTCTCATCACCACGTCAGACTCGAATCTGAGAGCTGTACTGAGTACCCCAGACTTCTTCTCTCATCCCACTAAGATGGAACCAAGAGTCTGAGATTCAGCACAACCTGATGGCAGAAATTTTTATCATGGCCTCATCAGTATTACCTGTCGTTACATTAGGTCAATTTCAAGGCTCTGCTCAGCTAACACAGACACAATTTTCTCATATCATTCTCCCAACCTGATGGTTTCTATCTAGAAACAGGGTGGAAAGACATTTTTCTTGGTGTGTTAAATCATTACAACCCCAGTAACTCTTATGTTCAAAGAACAGACTGGTGTGGTTCCGCCATAAAGCAACTCTATTTTTTTCTTAATAATGCTATTAAATCTAGTTGGTTCTTCCCCCACTCTTGGATGAGATCTTGGTTAAGCTTGGGATTTATCTTCTTGTTTTCAGATAATGAAATATTCTCTAGTCACTTTAGTTGGAAAGAAAAAAACTAGACTCAGTTTCTTTCCATAGGTCTAGTTAGTGTGATGATCAGAAGTAGGAACCTCACTCAAAGGTAAAATGTTAGGCCTATGAAGGTAGAAACCTAGAAATGGGGAAGTTGGAAGGGGAGGGGATATTTGAATGACTTCTTCTGCATCTCTCAGTGTTATATTTCTAGCCTTCCTCCTCAGCTTGCCAACCGTGGCTTCTCACCCTCATCCCCACATTGGCAGCTTGAAGCTGAGACATGGGTGTGAAAGGCAAGGCAAGGGGACAGGGGAGGTCTCGCATGACTAGAACTATTGTGAGCTGACACTGGAGCACTGTGGGCTACCCAGAAGACTGCCATACCCCTCCCCCAACAACTCCTCACTGAGGACCTTTTGCCTCCTGTGTTCTGTCACAAGTGGGTGCACTCTGGCTGGCTGCCTGTTACCTTCCTCAGCTCTGGGCAACTGGCGATTTATCTCTAGCACCTTTCTGAGGTTTTCTTGCTCTTCCAGAGGGTCCTCATATTAGTTTTCTATTGACATGAAACAAATTACTACAAACTTAGTGGTTTAAAACAATGTATATTTATCATCTTGGTTTCTTTAGGTCAGAAGTTTGGGCACAGCATAGCTGGGTCCTGCGCTCAGGGTCTCACTAGGCTGAAATCAAGGTGCTGGCCAGAGCAGTGATCTCAAACGAAGCTAGGATTTCTCTACTAATCTTACATGGTTGTTGGCAAAAATTATTTTCTTGCATCTTTCAGGCCAGCAGGAGAGTGTCTCTGTGACACTGATTTCTTTCAAAGGCTTGTCTAATTAGGTCAGGCCCATTCAGTAAATCTTTCCTTTGATCAACTCAAAGGATTAGTAGCATAATCATGAGAATGATATACTATCATATTCACAGGTCTTGCCCTATGGAGGCCACGATATAAGGGAAGGGGAAGGGGATTATATAGTAGTAACAAGGCGGGCAGGAATCTTGAGTGCTATCTTATAATTCTGCCCACAACATGTCTCTTAGGAAGGGTCTACAATTTTTTCCCTCTTCCCTGACATTTCTCTCATGTGGTCCATGTCTGAGGTTCTCTTTCTGTGGGCATGCTATTACTTTTTAGCTACAGCTCTCTGCTTTTCTTCCACAAGCCCCTTTAGCCACTTCTGGCCCTTTGTATTTCTCAGGGATGGCCCAGTTTCCATTCGGTATAGCATCCAACATCCATGAGATCGCTAACAGGCTCACCAAGTGGTCTCCTTGAAGTCACTCTCATTAGTACTGAGGTGATGGTAGAAATTTCTTTAAAATTTTCCTTGCTCCAATCTTTAGGTCTGTCGGCCTTATCAAATGATTTCTTTATGTGCCCATGAGGGGTGAGGGCCTAGAGAAAAACCTCCTTTGTTAATCCTGCTCAGGTTGTTTGTTATCTCACTTTGTAACTTGGGAATAATTGGCACTAGTCTAGCAGGCTCAGTACAAACTGAGACTTAAGAAACAGTTCTATAACATTCTGGTATTTAGAGCTTATTACTGCTCACTTTTATTGGGTTCTTACTATGTGTTACAGTCTCCTACACACATAACAAGAGGAAACCGAGGTTCGGAGGTTAAATTACTTGCTCAGGACCACGCAGTTGATAAATATTAGCGCTGCAATTTGAATTCAGGTCTGACCCCTTTGCCCATGTCTTACCCGCTGTCTGCACTGTTTCTGTTGTTCACTTTGAATCCCCACATAAAATCACCTCAGTCACGTTGAACTCCATTGCCTGGTGATAATGAGACTGCTGAATGTAATATCATGTTGGCTCTATCTCCACCTATTTGTGTCATATTTGTGGAAAAATCTCTTGATACATGCTGATATAAGTAGAGCTGCTTCTTTCCTCTTAGTCTGGGAAAACATCCTCAATGTTTTCTGATCACTTAGTTTCAAACAACTGACCAATGGCAGATCTGACCTTTTGTCAACTAGCAGGGAAAAGAAGGTCTATCAAATTCAGCATCTGAGGATACAATTGAGATAATGGGCAAAGGCAACCAAAAGAGCATCTCGTCTACCTCTCAGGCAATATTCTTGCATGGGTTTGGGTTTACGTGGCAGTCTCAGACTGGGTTGCAAGTGGAAATTTTGAGAAATTCCATTCCATGGATGGAGAGCTAATTGTGTGCTATTGATTTGTTTGTATTCCCTCTGTCACAATTAAAGAGACCACATTAGATGTGGGTATTTCCTGAATATATTTCAAAAGTGCCTTTTTCTAAGCGTCTGGTTGCCTTATGTTGATTCAGAACATGTACCACTCTGCTACTCAGCTGTTTTTTTTTTTTTTTGGTCATAGGCAGTCAGCTCACCAAACAGAGCCAAACCTCAGGACTTGCAGGAGACAGCCATTCTCTATGCTGGCAAATGTATCTTTGTAACAATAAGCTACCTCAAGGCACTGAAAGAGCCAGCTCTCCTTGGCCTGTGCCAAGGTGGCAGAGAAAAGTAGAATGATTGCATCTCGTGTGGAAAGATTTCTGGAGTGACTTTAGTCCAATGGGGATGGATAGTTTGGGAATTGTACCAGGGTAAGAATTAAGGCCAAATGTACAGGCAGGAAGGCAGACTTCAATAGCTCATTGGTTGTTCAGCAGGACACCAAGTGCTGTTTCTGAGCTAGTTTTGAAATCTTTAGGTCTATATCAAAGATGTGTTATTCTTGATTAGCCACACAAACTCTTCTGTAGCTTATTCAGTGAACATTTAATCTGTCTGCCTGCCATTGCTATCAAATGAAATATGCTCAGGGAATGGAAATTAATTTCAATAGTTGACTAAATAAAATCCAATTAGGAAGATAAATTTGCCCCCCAGAAAACATGTGCCATACACTTCAGAACAATGAAGAAAAGACTGAAATTGAATGGTTTGACTTTATTCCTAAGTTACCTTCTCCGTATTTCTGTTTCCTAATTAGGGAAATAGCCCAGAAGAGATCGAAGGTAGAATGGGTTATTTTTTTTGTAGGTTTTGAAAGGTCAGGGTAGGCCTATGAATTTAAGTCCACAAAGGAAGGAAAATGGAGGAGAGACTTTGAGCTTGGATGGGGTTTTGTGGTTAGGTGTGATGCAACCAGGAATGGGTGCTGGAAGTTATGTTCTCCAGATGGCTTTGTGTCTCAGACCAGGCCAGAGATATCAGTCAATTCCCTTGAGCTTCTTCTGTTAAATATATCTGGGATAGAAAACACAACTCAGTAAAGAGTGTGTGGAGGAATAGCCAAGTTCTGGGAAATTCCTTTCTGTGCAGCTGGACTCAGCTTTTTGTGGGGGATTTTTCTGGGCTCCCTGGAAAAAAATTCCTGGGGAGTGAGTGATCAACCTTATTAAGTAGAGGTCCTTGCTGGGACTCTACTGACAAAAAGAAAAGAAGCCTCACAATGTTCTTTGTTGAGAACCTACAATGTATTATGAATTTAGTATATAGATAATTAAATGAGACAACATATAGTTTTTTATTACTGTTTTACAGAGTGAAAAAAAATGATACAAAGAATGATTAAAGTAAATTGTCAAGGAACTGAGTGGGAAGATCTGGATCGAAACAAATCTTATGAATTCCATGTTCTCTCTAATACTGTACCATTGAAATAACATCATCATAAAAATATTAGTTAATATATATCTAGCACTTTTAACATTAAATACTTATCATGTTTAGTTCCTTAACAAATGATATAAGGAGAAGATGAGTGCTTTACTTACAATCACATGGGAAGTTGAGGTCAGAATCAGAACCAGGGCCCAGGGACCTGATGATTATTTCAGGGAATTATTCTGCAGTTTTTACCTAACTTGGGAACTCTGACTTCAGTTGTCAGAACCCTGCATGGTAACTTCTCGTTTCAGCTCATTCTCAAGCTAGTACAATACCATCCTTTAAGGAATGGCATGATGAGCATTTATTGGATTACCTTGTCCCTTTTCTTACAGGCGAGGTTATGTTCCTCAGGAGTGCCTTTTCCCCTTGCAGAGCTTCATTGTGGTCATCACATTGCCTGGAAAGAGGACAGACTCTTGGTCAGAGCTGCAGTGTCCTGCTGCATACCCTGTACATTGTACACATGGGCTCTGACGTGTGTGGTGCCTTTGAAGTTGTGCAAAATAGTGGCTCTGCAGAGCAGCTGGCTCCTCAGATTTTCACAGGGAGCTGCCAAGAGCGGTGATCGGGTATGTTGGGAACACATTCTTTTCTTAGATCTCAGTGCTGACTACTCAACACATTTATTAATCCTTTAGGTCCACCAAGCTCTCATTAGATTCAGGGTTGTTCTGGGCCCTGTAGTGATGAACAAATATGCCTTACCTTGTTGAGACCCTGAATAAGACAACCTAGTTCTTCGAATACAAAAGGCATCTTCAGACTTGATATCTTACATTGGCCAATTAAGTGTAGTGATTCTGTTATCTATCTATCTATCTATCTATCTATCTATCTATCTATCTATCTACCAATCAATCGATCCATCCAACCAATCCATCCATCCATCCATCATCCATCCATCCATCCATCCATCCATCCATCCATCCATCCATCCATCCGTCTGTCCATCCATCCATCCACAAAGAAAGGGGATTAATTTTCCTTTGGATTAGGCTGGTTGTAAGAGTATTTAGCCTTGTTCTTCACTAATCTTGTTGCAATCTGTGACTACATTTGTTTATGTTTAACTCTCTTGAGTAACTATTGGCAAGGCTTTTATGAGCTTGCTTACACTGATTTGTTGATGTAGAATGGTATAAAATTGTGATGGACCTTTGAAATTCTTAAGGCCAATATTTGCATTTCCAGGAAATTTGAAAACAGGTGGGGCAAAGAGAAGGCTTTTGTGTTCAAATATCTCCTCTATACTTAGCTCTTCTCTCATTTGATTTTCTAAGCAATAACAGCAAGAATTGAGTTTGTATGTGTAAATGAAAAAGAGTATCTCCATGCTAATAATCACTGTTGGTTGACATAGCAGATTAGGCTGCTTTATCATTAAGAATGAATCTGTACAGGCCTTAAAGTTTATAAATTATAGAATTTTCTCTTCTAGAAAATATTAAAAATAAAAAAAAAACTTGGGTTTTTAGCCTTAAAACATCTTAATCTGGTTAAAAGTGATAATTTATCTGTAATCAAAAAGCAATATTGTTCTATGAGTCAAGGGCTACACTAATGCCTTTGTGCATAAGGAACAGAGAGCTTTAATTTATTAAAGACTGAATGCAAGTAAATGTTCTTGCTTGATAGCTTTTACAGGACTTGGCTGCTCATGGTTCCAAACATACCACCTTTTATTTTCAGGAGACTATAAGAATTGATCTTATGTTCTTAAACCTGACCTCTGTTAGGCAGAGAGAGAGCGAGCCGGGGAGGGGGGGGTGCGGGCATGGGAACTGCCGCTAGTGTAAGTCTTTGTTAGGTTAATCTTCCTTTGTGAGGTCTGTTAAGTTTATGTTGGAAAATGGGCTGTACAGATGAACAAAGTTTAACCCAGTGTTTCCATATCTCTTTTCTAGAATTCCATCTCTATAACATCCTTGCTGCATACCTTGGAAGAGATTATTTTTACTGTGGGTCCCCTCAAGATCACTGTAACTTAAAAGAATAATTTCTTAGTGTCTGGTTGGGACTGCAGGGCCAGACCAAAATAGTCAGCTCCTAGGCTATGATTCCTGACCTTTTTTGAAATTGCAAACACCAGATCTTTTGACTTCACAGCACCCGCCCACTCCCCTTGAAAGTGCAGTGTGGCACTTTTAAAATTAAAGTGAATTAACACTGTTTGTTTTCAGAATTTGGGACATTGTAAAACTGGGGCTGGAATTCATTGCTCCAAAGATTCTGGAAGCATAATAGCAGCTTACACTGATTGAGTTCTTACCTGTGTGCCTGGCTCCAGGAAAAGCAATTTATATCCTTTATACTCTATAACCCTATGAGCACTGTTGTAGAGAAGAAAAAGAAAAACTCTAGACAGAAAGAGGTGAGGTCCATGGCCAAGGTCACCCAGTAGGGAGTGGGGGTAGAGGTTTAATCTGACCTTGGGAAGAATGAATTTGATCCTACTTCAGGCAGAGAGAGGAAGCTGTGTTTCTGTGTTTGTGCCTATGAGAGAGATCATCTCTTGGTCTCCTGTGGTGGCTTTTGGGGATGTCACCAGATAATGTTTTAGTAGCAGTCTCTTTTCCTAATAGCATTAGGACTGCTGGGAGCAAGCATAGCTACTGAAACAACATTGTTGGAAGTTATGGGAATTATTGGCTCATCAAAAAAGTGTTCATTATTTTGCAGTTATGCTACACACAAAGGCACAACCAAATGGAAAGCTGATTTTCTAACGTCTTCTGGGTAGACTACGATGTCTCAACAAGGCAATCTGACAGTATATTACAAACCTAGAACTTTCCCAAGAAGCAGTTCCTGTTGGAAATTTACATCATTCAGTGCAATCATTTATGAGTTAATTCAGCCTGATCACCTCCCTGAAATGTGGTTGAATTTCCCAGCTGGGCATTGCGTAGGTTATTTTCCTGGCTTGGAGAAGCATGAATGGAGATAGCTCTGAGATCAAATGTCACAGAATTATTCAACCCACTGCGATAAGAATTTCCTGAGCGCCTACTCTGAGCAGAGATGCAGGGCAGGGGTTGCAAAGACAAGTAAGACTTATTCTTACCCTGAAAGGGGATTACGATCTAGCCTGGGTTTGGGACACATACACAAATAACTCCCACAAGGACAGAAACATTGCATTTCAATGATCAAGCTTGTCCAGCATCTAAATCATTCTTGAATGTTGAATTCATAGCTGGTGATTCACTAGCTGTGGAGAAAGAGATGGTGCTTATGTAGATACTTTCATTCTTAATCCAGTCATTTGTTTATCTAATTGATGGTGTGACTCTTCCTCAGAAGTTTGTACAAGATGAAAATATTAGTGTGTCAGATGATCAACTGTCTTGTGTTCACTTTGCTGCTGTTGCTATTTCAGGCGTTTGTTTTTCTAACCCTTCTGACCCTGTCAATGTCCTGCCTTCAAGGTCTGCCACTGTTCTTAGTATCAAGTCCAAAAATGACAATGGAACCACCAAGTTCTCTGTTTTCTTTGTGTATTCACTTTCTTTTATTTATCAAATACATACTGTTGACTATCTGCCAGGCACTGTTCTATATCAGTTAACTCCTTTAAGCCACAGAATGCTTCCATGGGGTTGTTATCATGACCTCATTCCCCTTCTGCAGAGGGGACACTGCGCACAAGTTAACTAACTTGCTCAAGGTCAGGCAGCTAGCAGGGGGCAGATCCACGTGGCCTGTGCAGTGTAACCCAGGCAGCCTGGTCCACTCTCTCAGCCACTGCCCTGCCCTGTTTCTGTCGGGCTTTTACCATCCCCCTTCCTCCCTTCAGGGACTTTACAACTGTGTTCTGCCTGCCTGGATTTCAAGGCCTTTCTTGCTCTTCCTCTAGCACCACTGTTTTCTCCTCCTATTCTGCCTTCCTGTTGCATCAGCCCTTTAGTTCTCAGTTTAGATAGCACTTTTCCCCAACCCTTACCCTCAAACAGAGTTTCTGACCATATCACTTACTCCAAGAGCACCTCACAATTTCCCCTTATGGTATATAACACATTGGTGATTAAACAATTATTTGAATAATGAACATATTTTTATTTACACTAGGAAATAAAAAATTCTGTAACTTAAGTGTAGGGACCATTCCTATCTGTGTCCTCCTCACCTGGCACAGTCCCTAGTCTGCTGTAGGCACTAAATTCTTGTACACTACAATACATTGAAGAAGTTAAATAAACTGTCAGACTGAGGACAGAAGACAGGGAGACTCTGTGGAATGAACAGAGACGTCTGGGAAGCAGGATGCTTGACTGCTCGTCCTGCCTTCCCTACTAACTGGCTGAACAGTGTTGGGCAAAGCCTTACGCTTCGAGCCTCTTTTTTTCTCATTTGTAAAATAGGGCCCCAAACAGCTATGCATCCATCCCAAAAGGTGATGTGAAGACCAAACGAAAGAGGAGGGGAGGACTCATGAGGGTACTCTGTGGCACATTTTCATTAGTTGTCACTGTTTTTCGTGTTTTGTTGAAGTGCCAGATTTGACTCTATTTGCTTTCCGAGGCCTGCCATATGAAAGTTGCATAAGAAAAATAAAATAAAGCATTCCGATGAAATCTGGATACAGACTCTAATTTACAGGATATACCTGGAACAGAGGAACATGTTGAACTAACTGCACCATGTGTGTGAAGTGAGAAGGATTCAGACTGTGGGCAATTCTCCTGCTCTAATGACCTGGAAACTTTAACAGGTAAGTCATAGGAAAAGAAGGAGGAGGTGGTGATCGTAGTGGGGTCTTTAGACTAAAGTGACTTAAAACACATATCAATTTATTAAAATGGGCCACAGAAAATTAGTGTTCAGGGATGCACACTTGGGTGATAAACCTATAAAAATGCAAGAAGAGGATTACCATAAAAGTTAGAATTGTGGTAATGCATCTAGGGAGAGGACACACGAACGGACATCTGGGTGGCTGGCAGCACGCCGTTTCTTGACCTGTGTTGTGGTGTGAGAGTTTCTGTCTGACGGTGAATAGTTCATGATATTATACATTTGTCAGTGTAATTTTCTGTATCTCTGCTCTATTTTTAAGTAAAATTATTTTAAAATAAACAAACTAAAACAACGCAAGTAAATAACTTGGCCAATGAACAAATATTAAATATATAGAGAACTGTAAATACAAACTAACAGAAATGATTGAAAACCCACAAACACAGTAAGTTTACACACTGATAGTCTGAATCAGGAATGGACAAACTTCTCTAAATGGCCAGATAAAATATATTTTAGGCTAATTTTAAATTTTAGGACTTCCTGTCTGGCATGTCTTCCCAGCATCCGTTAGATGAAAATCAGCCTAGCCTATATCCAAACTTTCAAACTAGTTGCTAAAGGGGGCACCCACTTGTTCTAATGCTGCTTTATCTTTCAAATGCTTTGAAAATTTTATCTTTTGGAATTGCTTTTGGAGATGAGGCAGCAGTGGTAGCATGCTGAGGCTTTTAAACTCAATTTGAGTCTTGGAGTTATGTGTGCTAGCCATTCAGAGCCAAAGTTGATGAATACGATGGATGATCAAACCGGATGGTGGTATTTTTTGGTCAAAAACACTTTCAGGGAAAACTCGATGAAAACTAGATTTCATAATAGGCTACTGTTCACTCCCTTCAGTGGAGTAGACACTTTGAAAACCTTTCATTTCATGCTAAACCCAATAGTCAATCTGGCTTTAGGGATAATTTTTCCTTCAGGTAATGCCACCTATATCAGAGAAACAAATTCAACATCATCTGTATTTGTGATTTGTGCATACATTTTTTTTTTAAGGGCTCTGGGGGCTTCTTATTGAAGATTTTTGTGATTTATTTTCTGGTTATGCTGGAAACTCAGTGTTTTATCATTGTCTATTACTGTCCTTGAAAATACAGTGTTATTATTTATTTTCCTTGATTGATAAAAACCCATGCTGTCATCTCTGACTAGTCTTACTAATATGTGGTATAATCTTTAGAAAAAATTGACTCATTTTTTTCCTGCAGTGATCTTATTTCTTTAATTACTTTTATCTACTCAGCCGAAATTCTCATGTTCAACCCTACGTTTGAATGAGTCCATATCTGTTAACTTTTAGCCATTTTTTGGTAAGTCCTATGGAGAGATAACTTATCACTATCATTTCATTTTTTCCTGTAAAAAATCTTTTTCTCTTGATTTTACTTTGTCCCCATGACATTTTTTGACAAGTTCTACAGACTTCACTTTAAGATGTACTTAATTTCACCCCATATTTGACATTAATATTTTTTATTTAAGAATTCACAATAAGCAAGTGTATGTACCAGAAATATGCTGCCAGGCAGCTTTGTGTTACTTTGGGAGCGCATCTCTAAATCAAAACAAGTTGTGACACATCCTCGACATAATTCCTCTTTCTTTGCATTCAGAAGGCTTAAGAAATAAACATTTTCAGTACTACAGAGTCTCACATTGCATACTGTATCATGATAGTTGGAGGGAACATGACATGACTAACCTTAAAAGAAAACTCACCTAAAATATGAAAGATTAATTCAACTATTTGAAGAACTGATCATGTGTAAAGTGGTGAGATTTTTTCTGTAAGCCATAATTCACGGGCAGAAGCTATAGCAATAAAGTTCTTGAATTCCGATAGGGTAGGGTCAATGCTTATCTGATTCATTTGTAGTGGACTGATTACTAAAACTATGGCAGGTCTTTATGCCTTCCTGCTCCCACACCCTTTGCAATGTGACTTACCTCATCCCATCAAAATGTGGGTTCTGTTACCTCATTTGTTATTTCTGATCTGGACTTCTTATTGCTTTGACAAATAGAATGCAGTGGAAGTAACTGTTGCCCTAGTAGCCAGTAGTCAGTCAACTGCCTGATGTGTGATTAGGAATCTTAGACTAGCTCAACCAACCAACTTTAGGTTGTCCAGACACGTGAGTGAAGCTGTCTTACACCAGCTAGCCTGTGGACTTGTGGTCAACAGTAAATGCCTGTTATTTCAAGTCACTGAGTTTCAGGTGGTTTGTTACACAGCAATAGCTAACCAGTAGACTATTTTAATTCTAGGATCTAACACAAATGCCTAGCTATCATGAAAGCTCTTAATACATAATTTTTTTTTTTTAGTAAAGGCATACATTAAAGAATGACTATGGATCACTTACTGAAAATCAGAGCTATCCAAGGATGGATGGACCCCTTTAGGAGAGAGTATTTACAACATGGTCCATGTGATAGCCTATCAGGATCTCTTTTGGATCATAATTCTATCACTCATTTTTCAATTATCTTCTTCCTGCCTCATTCCAAATGCTATTTTATTGTACAAGTGTCTCTATACACACATGCCACATGAACACTATTTGGTCTCCTTTTAAATATATATCCCTAAGGGTGATGGTGGTGAGCATTAGAATTCCGAGCAGTTGGTTTGGTCTTGTGAAAGGATCAATGAATGAGTATTAGGAGACCTGGAATCTTGTCCCAGCTTGTAATATCTGTGTAATATATGCAGATATTTTCATTTTAACAATATTAAACATTTAAAAAATTTTTTCAGTCCCTCATATTGCCTATTTGTAAGATTGAAGAAAGATAATAATTGCCCAATATATAACATGAAAATTTTATGGAATTATAAAGAACTAACACATGAGATATATTTATATCAAAGCCAGTTTGCTTCTATTCCATTTATTTTACTTAAATACCAGCTATTATTAGCCTGAAAACAATGTTGTCATGTGGGCAAGCATATTGTCAATTTAAATTATAATTTCTATTTATGTGAATTATGTTTTATCTTGTGTAACTTTTTTTTTGGTCACATTTGCTTACTGAAACTAGTTTCTATTTCTGTATACATTCTTGCTTCCTGTTTAACAACCAATGAAGTACTAGTGAGAAAGTAATAATCTGTTCTAGAGTTAAAAAATATTTCTTTATATCTTGCTCTAATTATGTATGATTTTCTAAAATAAGGTGCTCTTTAATATCATTAGGCTTAACTGCTTTAATAAGGAGTTTTATTTAGAAAAGACTAATTGATTGGGAAATTGATCATCTGAAACTTAGGCTTTATCATAAAACCACAGCTTCTTACAAAGGTACCACCTCTGGTAGGAGGGTCATTCCTCTAGTTCTGGCAATGTGACCCCCTACAAAAACTTCTTGAGTGTCAGACTCAAGAATCATAACCTATATAGTAAAAACTATAAGCATCAGAGGGCCTATATTATGGACACTCCTATCATAGGCAGGTTCTCTTGCTGTCCAGTTTAGACTACACAAATTGCCACATAGATATATTTTGCTGTGGTGTTCAGAGACTCTTGGAAGAAAGGGAAAATTCCTTTAACATGTTCATGAGTTAAATTTTTTATTGCTATTAATTCTTGAAACTCTGAGTTTTGGATTGTGTTGGAGCAGGCATTGGGGAGGATTGGCTTTAGAGCATCTGATGTTGGTTAACTAAGTTAATCATGTGCAGAAATAAATCTGGCTTACACCCTGACTACTTTTCTAAATAACTCTATGCTGGCGCCAGGCTTCAATATGACGCCTCTCTCCATATCTCATTTTTCTTTCATGTTCATTCTGAGCTTTCAGTCATAATGAACCACCATGGCCCTCAGCCCAATTTCAACAAACATGACTTGGAGGAATTTTTACAGTGGTTTAGACCCTAGTCCTAGAGAAAGGAGGTGATGTAAGGCTTCTTTGGATGCTTCATGATAACCCCTGCAGGGTAGCACACTACTGTAGACAGGCTACCTGGAAGCAGCTCTCCCTTACAGGGCATCATCCTCTTGGAGGCCCCAGGACACCAAGCTCCCTTCTCCTGCCAGGAGGAGCATGGTTTTATTTCTTCCCAGATCTGGAGTCCTTCTCAGGGCAGGGGAGGAATGGAAGGCAAAGGGTAGAGCCCACATTTCCTCTCCCAAGTTCCTAAGAATGCTGTGATTTCAGTGATATTATAAGAAAGGATTAAAATATGGATCAGTCATTTTATGCTAAGTGGGCCAAAAAAGCACATATAGGATTATTTATTCATGGGCACAAAGAAGCCACCTAAATATTTTAAACACAAATTAAAATTTTAAAAATGCATGAAAAGAGATTACGGTGTTTAAACTAACCTTAACTCATATGTATTCACAGGTATAAACCTGCTTTTGAGAATAAATGGTGCCATTATCTTTCTATAAGTTTGCTCTTCCTGATGAAATTATAAATACAAAGGCAGTTTTGTGGATATATGAGGTGTTCTATTTTACTACCATTATGAATTTCTATATAATTTTGCTTTTGATTACACATGCTGAGCAATTTTAAGAAACTCGGTACAATGATTATTAGGACGATTTAGGAGGAGTCCATGGCACACAACTGATGTGATTTGAGGGGGAGCTGCAAAACACTTACAGCCAAAATTCTCCCGTCTGCCATTGCTATGGTAACTGGCATGACCTCGATGGGTACTTTTGGGGGGATAAAGAACCAAAGGTCCCAGTGTGAATTTTAACAGGGGAAAGAGGTTAAGGCAACCTTACATTGCACAAATAACCTATTATAATGAAAGGAGCTCCGCCTTTAGAATCAAGCAGTAGGATTTGAATTCTAGCTTTATTGCTTGCTAACCATGTATTAGTGGACAGATTATTCATCTTTCAGGGTCTAAGTTTCATCATCATCAGATGGACATATTTTTCTGAACCTACAGGCTTTTGGAGATTAAATCAGATGTGCATGGCACATAGAAAATTCTCAACAAATGTTCCCTTTCCCTCCAGAGAGCAGAGCCCATGGGGAATGAGCCTAGAGAAGGAAGTTGGTTTACAGACAGAGAGGTCAGGGGATCAGGACAATGGTGGCACAAAGAAGGCTTTCTCCATCAGTGGAACAGCACTTGGGGCAGCCTCGACCATGAGGTTTCCAGGGCAGAAGCTCTGGTTATATATGACCCATCCCTGCTGGCTGCTAGTGGTTCTGTAAACAGACTTTACTTGTCTCATTTTTTCTCTTAAAGGTTTTATTTATTTATTTTTGGAGAAAGGGAAAGGGAGGGAGAAAGAGAGGGAGAGAAACATTGATGCGAGAGAGAAACATCAACCTGTTGCCTCCTGCCTCCATCCCCAGGTGTGTGCCCTGAACAGAAACCCAATCAGCAACATTTTGCTTTGTGGGACCCAACCAACTGAGCCACACCAGTCATGGCTGCTTATCTCTAATGGTGCCTCAGGTGGACTCTTGTAATGGTCTATATTTCTTATAGCTCCTCATTTCCAAAACATAGAAATAATGCCAAAAGTTATATCACTAAACATCTTTTAAAAACCCAATGGCAAAATAATGATGCAGTTTTCACACTGGTAATTTATGTTTCTCCATCCCTGTGATTCTCCAAAGTCTCATGTCCCTTTTAAAATGTCTGCTTTCTCCTTGCTCTTCTTAGTCCACAAAATCTCTAAGTGCTAGAACATTCTATTCCTTAGGCTTCTCTCCAATCTATAGGGAGAGAACTCAGTCAACAATGGCAATTTCCTGCCTGCCTGCCAGCTACCTCTGCGAGGCTAGGATTCCAAAGCCCGGTGCTCTTTTGTTTTCTTTTGTGTCTTTTCTATTATCTTTCTCTTCCACATGTGTTTGTGTGGACACACACACACACACACACCCTACTGTGTTCTGGCCACTGGTATGGACATTAGAGGTATAGTGAAGAGAAAGACAGTTCCTGTCCTGAAGCAGCTAGTGTGATTGGGAAGATAAACAAATACTGACAATTTCAAGACACTATGCGTGCAGGATGCTTTGGGAGCCAGAGAAGAGACATCCAAGTCACTCTGGGTTTTTCCAGAAGAGCTTCCTGATTGGAAAGATGCATAAGTTAAATCTTTAAGGACAACTGTGAGTTGCCCAGGAGAAAAAAGAAATAGCTTGTGCAAAGGCTAAGAACTATCAATGGTTAATATGTGTAGAATGGTTGGAAGGGAGACAAGAAATAAGGCTTGCAGGGTATTCAACAGCTCTGTCCAACGGACCCTGTGAGTTTCGGTAAGCCTTGGCCTCTACCCTGAATACCATGGGGTTGATGTGTGATGGTGATGGAGAGATTTAATGAGTAAATTGAACAGGAAATGATGAAATTGAGATATGTGTAATTGCATAGATCAGGGTCTGAAGTATGTCAGTGGTGGTACAGATTGAAATGGGAAAACTGTTATTGGGCTTTGAAAAAAATGTTCCCTTGATACGGATGAAAACCTGCAAATACAATATGCATCTAGAAGTGCATCAGTGTGAGAGTCAATTTAGCCCTGCTAGAGTGACGTCACCATTATTATTTAGTAGGCAGTATCTCCCAAGAGGCTGAAGAGAACCATTCCTCAACATTTATGGTAGCAATGCATTTGTTCATTCAGAAAATACTCATTTGAAGAGGTACAGTGTTTTAGGCTCTATATAGGTCCTTCAGAATTTTTTAAAAAATGATACATATTTATCACATTTTTCTTTAGCCAAATTCTTTAAACTCAAGCTCCATTTGCTGATGCCTGTATTTGCCTGTGATATTCATTCTCTTATCCAGCACCTAGATACAGTTTGGAATGGAGTAGGCTTGTAACAAATGTTTGCCAAATGAATTGCCTATTAAACAGAACCCTGCTGTGCAAGGGGAAAGGCAGAGGAGAATGACCTAGGGAATAGAGCAGCAGGGAGCCCTTGTGCCACTTTCTCACTTCCCCCTCTCAGAAGCACAAGGTGGCCTCTTCCTCCCTCCTCCTAGTAAAACCTTAGGGAAAGGAATGGCAGGAAGAAATCAACAGGGCCTCCAAAACTCCTTTAACTAGAGATGTGTCTAATTATAGTAAACTTTGAAGGAGGTAATCATTAACGGTTAAATAATAGCTGAGGAGTGGTCTGGGAAAGTGGTAATGAGATATCTATGTACCTAGAGAACTGACTTTGTTGAGTAGAGAACTAAGTAGAGACATTTCTCCCACAGAAATAAGAGAAATGTGATTTTTAAATCTTGAATGTTGCCTTTATTTCTTTTCTTTCTTCCTTCTAGCTGAGTCTCAATGTCTGTATAGCTCATCCCAGAGGATGAAACAAAGGAATGATATCCTCATCTTTGGATGTGGGAAATTATGTTAACACTGCATCTCTGTGGCTTTAAGGGAGGGACATTCTTGTGCCATCAGTGCAGGTGCATCTTGTGCTTCAACATAAGATCAGAGCCCATGATGAAAGCTACTCTAAACCCTGGTGTCTTGGAAGGGCTGCAAACTCTTCTGGACCAGGCACAAAGTGTTATCCAAGGAGGACACCAGAAAGAAAAAGGCGTGGAGGGATATGGGCTCCAGCAGCAACCCTCCCTTGCACTTTTCCATCCCAAAGGTTGTTCATTATCTATAAAAATCAGGGTCAGGAATTTTAACAATTCCTGGATATGAATGCCATTTTCAATTCTCCTTCTTAGGTAATAATCATAATTTTGCAAGAGAAAAAAAATTGAAAAGGTTACATCTAGCTCCAGAGATACTATAAAAGAATGAGTTTTCTCAAATATGGCTCAAGAAGCAAAATGTCAAGAGGCAGAATACACACCAAACACACGAGAAAGAGTAAAGAATAAAGGAAAAGGGCAAAGAGACTCAGCAATCTAATTAAGAAAACTTTAAACTGAAATTTGAGTGGGAGGAGAAAAAAGGCCTATAAACTACATACTAGGAAGACAGCTGGTATGGCACAGAAAGGGTAGTGATGAGGGAGGTGCCCAGTAATTTACTGAAGAAAAT
This sequence comes from Anoura caudifer, assembly GCA_004027475.1. Classification (NCBI taxonomy): domain Eukaryota; kingdom Metazoa; phylum Chordata; class Mammalia; order Chiroptera; family Phyllostomidae; genus Anoura; species Anoura caudifer. The sequence goes on along the minus strand of PVKU01000274.1, from coordinate 327,977 downwards.
AACAGGGGAGATGTTTGAGAACTATATTTATGATCTTAGATTATATACAGATTATAAGTAATAAATAAAGTCAACCTGAAGTTTTAGCCCTAGGAACCAGATTCAATGACATAGAAAACACTGGGACTTTATGGGCTAGAATTTAGAATATCATGCAAAGGTTTGCCTTGTTCAAAGGAAACTGATAAAATAAAAATCATGGGTATGCCCTAAAGCCTTAGCTATTTAAGGGCAGCCACAAAACTGAAGTGTAAATGACAGTAGAGAACATTACTAAGTATAAAAGGAAAGAGAACACAAGTGATTTAGGAGTTAGGGGGTGAGGGCACACAGAAAGCTATCTGGCCAGGTGGAAAATGCAAATGCTGATGTGATAGCTGAAGCAGAGTATAAATGCGGCAGTGTTGTGGGCAAATTCTGCCATGCAGATGTCTGTTGACCTTTCTTTCTGCTAAAAGCTGAGAATTTGAAATACTGCCTCAGGGACAATATCATTTATTGGAAGCCATAAACTGTAGAACTATGAACCAGATGTTGATCCCTTGGAAAATTTGAAAAACTTCAATTCAATAAAAACAATTTTTTAGTGCCTACTAAAATGAGCCAGGCATAGATGAGAATAGAAAGATGAATAAGACAGACATGAAGCTTGCCTTCTGGTGGAGGATACAGATGTTAAATGACCAATTCCATGACTGGTTATTTAAATTGTAATTGTGAGACATGTTACAATAGGGAAGAAAAAGGTGAGGTGAGACAACATAGGATGAACCACTCTAGTTGGTCGGGGCAGTTCAGGAAAGACTTCCTAGGGTAAACAGCATTGTTGCTGCTATTGGGAGAATTTATTTGGCAAGAAGGTCCTGAAATGGGACAGCACAAGGAGGTTGGGTCAGCGTGAAGGGTAAGAACTGAGGAGGAGCGTGTGGGAGAAAAGGCTCTGTTATGGCTTTCCAAGTTTACATTAGTCAACATTAATCTCTTTAAAGGAATGAAATTACAAAGTCATGTCAGCTTCAGAAGATGCCCACTCCAAAAACAGAGACCTCTGTTTTTGGAGTGGGCATTGCCATGGGGAAAGATGTAGGGGAAGGAATATTTTGAGTGGCTCCAGAGGGCAGAGCTAAGATTCAAGTGTGCATGGTACAAGTATGTGAAATGTATTGACAGGCCCTTCTCATACTAGAGCTGTCCAGTGATGGAAAGGCCCGCCTAGGAGAAGACAGCTGCTCTACCAGAGTACATGTAAAAGGGTCAAGTGAAGTCCAGTGAGCGTCTTTCAGAGTTTTCTTTCCAGAAGGGAGTTCCTGCAGTTGGGAAGTTAGGTAACATATAATAACACACACTTACTGAGCATCCGTGGTAGGCATTGCTTGTTTAAGTGCCAGGAATTTAGAGGTAACAAAGAGCACCCTGTCACATCAAGTGACAGGGAAAAACATGATACAACAGGGAAAATGTTCTCGAACATGCTGTGCTTTTAACCTAAGATGATTTCTTGCCCAACCCATCTCCACTGACTTGTCAATTCTGTTCTTCATCCACTGCCAGCCCCTTGGACCAAAGCAGTTTTTTTTTTCCCCTCTAGGCATCGTCTCTGCACCCACACATCCTCCACATCCTCCCCCTTTTACTCCTAGTTCCTCTAACCTTTCCTATCCAATCAGCCCCTGGCTTCCCTGAAGGCTCACCCATCATCATCATTCCCTGGGAAGGCTTAAAGAGTCATTTGAGAGCTGTAGGGTCAGCCATGCTGCCTGGGGAGCTGAAGCACTGGAGTTGATCAGAGATCCTTCAGTGTGAGAAGGGCTAGGAGGGGACTTCAGGCAGAAGAGCAACTCGAAGGTGCTCTAATACATCCTATCTACCCAGTAATAAATTGCTCCCTCTTCAGGTCGGCAAAGGGGAAGAGTATTACTTAGCTGGACATCAGAAATCAAGACTTGTGACACACCCCTGTTACCTCTTCATATCTCACACCCCAATTTGCTATCTGAACATAAATATATCACCCATCTGGTCCCAACAGGACAGAATTAAGAAAAGTGGGTGAGGTGGGATTGTGATTTGACTTCTTAGAAGAAAACCATAGAGACAGACATTTTTATCTAAATTAATCTGTTGAGTGACCATTAACTAGAATTTCATTGTGATGTACATTAGAGCTTTTAATTATTGATTTATTTAACAAACTCTTGGTAGAAAGGCCACTTTGGTAAGAGAATTATTTGTAAAGCAGGACACTGAAATTGCTATAGGCCCCACCCTGCTTTATATGGACAATGTTGGAGGGAGAGAGCACCCCTGCCTCCTTGCCTGGCCTGGGATCTCTGAGTCTGATACAAAGATCTCTTCTGCTCAGCCTCCCAGTCATATGCTGCTAACTGGGCCCTAGTTGAAGAAAAAAAAAATTCTCTGAGGTTAACCTATATACTATTTCTCTTAGAAGTCTTTACTTTACACTTACCTTTGGCAAATGTTTTCATATCTAAATTGTCAAACTAAAAGCAGTGAAGAAAGGAAGTGCTGTTAAGGTGTCATTTAAAGCTGAGGATTCAGGAGTGAAAGCAGGCTCCTGGGACTGAGAGCAAAATCCTGGCACTTGGAATGTTTGAGCTACCCAGACTGATGTTGCTCAGCCTCACCAGTCAAATGAGACAGTTCAGAAAGCATATGGGGAAGGAGCCTGCTTATCTTCAAATATGCATGGGCTCACCTTGCTGGGGCTCCAAAATAGTGCAAAGTACCAGAAATACCTCTGGGCGCATCTGGAACAGACAGACTGAAGACCGATAGCCCTATGAGTTCTGAAAAGAGATTTAGGCTGCAGGCCAGGAGACCTGCGTTCTCCTCCTGCTGTTGCCACAATTAGCCATGTGAATCGCACAGGTCACCTCACGTGGATCACCTGTAAAATGCAGTGGGTGGATACATCAGGGTCACTTTTTCTGGGATGTTCTAGAATTCTATGTATGACTGCTTCTGGGTATCTTACAGTAGCCTTGGGCTAAACCTCCTTCAGAAAGTTAACTTGGTACAAAATGAAGTTCAGGACTCTATAGATAATTATTTCCAGATAATCACTAACAGAATCAGGATTTGGATTCTGGTGTCCTGAGTCAGAGATGTTCCCTGTTTTTGTCTTTCAAGTTGTTCAATTGCTGGTATAGATGGTGGGATGTGATCTCATGTTTATTAAATAAAACAGAATAAGCAAGCAAACATTATAAAATATCTCTTTCAGAGGGTTTGGTGAGAAACGTTTTACAAAATTGGGATTATGGGAGGCAGCATGGTGTAGTGGTCATATTATAAGTTGAAGTGAGTCCTCTTTAAAAATGTATGTTGAAGTTCTAACCCCCAGTACCTGTGACTGTGACTATATTTGGAAATAGGGTCTCTGCAGATTTAATCAAGTTAGGTTGAAGTCATTAGGGTGGGCCTTAATCCAATATGACAAGTGTTCTTATAAGAAGAGGATAATTTGGACACAAACACAAAGAGAAAATGCCACGTGAAGATGGAGGCAGTGGTTGAAATGATGTGCCTGTACACCAAGAAACACCAAAGGTTGGCAGTTGTCACCAGAAGCTAAGGGAGAGGTATGAAAGAGATTCTCCCTTGGAGTCCTTTGCAGGGCTAACACCTTCACTTTAAACTTCCAGCCTTCAGAACTTTGGACAATAAATATCTGTTGTTTTAAGACACCTAGTTTGTGGTACTTAGTCATGGCAGCTCTAGGAAACTAATCCAGGCAAGGAGTATAGGCTCCGAAGTCAGATATCTTTTTTTTTTTTTAAGATTTCTTTTTATTTTTAAATATTTTATTTATTTATTTTTAGAGAAAGACAGGGAGAGAAACATCAATGTATGGTTGCCTCTCCTGCACCCCCTACTGGGGGCCTGGCCCACAATTTAGGCATGTGCCCTGACTTGGAATTGAACCAGCGACCCTTTGGTTCGCAGGCTGGTGTTCAATCCACTGAGCCATACCAGCCAGGGCTTAAGTCAGACATCTTAAATTAGAAACCTGTCTTTTGACTTAGTTGCTTTGTGGGGACAAGTTACTTAACCTCAGACTCAGTTTCCATCTCTGTAAAATAGGTATATAATCATAGCCACCTGATAGTAATGTAAAGATTGAGTGGGGTAATTCTTTAAAGAGGCTAGCAGTAGATTGTGATAAACTGTGAGTAGCTGGTAGCATCTTCTTGTGTTTTTGACTCTGAACCTGGACACTGCAGCTTAGGGACTTGGAGAGTAGGTACCATATTTATACCATTTTGCCTAACATTGAGTGTTCCAGGTGGTGACTGCTCAGTAAATATTTGTTACTGCTAGTAACATAATACAAAGTTACTTTAATTTTGTTAAAGACCAATGGGGTATGAATGAAGTTGGATGCATTCTCCTCTTAGGTGCTCCTCTCCAGACTCCTCAGTTTTTCTGGGTAATGCTTTGACATCATGGTGAGGATGTCAGTACTTGGTCAGGGTCAAATCCTGGAGGTCATATACTGGTTGTGTGTCCTGAGAGAAATTATTCCACCCTTCTGAGCTCCAGTTTCTTCCTCTGTGAAGTGGAGATGGGGATGGAGAGAGGTGGGTGACCTGACAACTGTTGTTGGCCTTCTGCAGCTCTACCTCAGTGGAGGGGGTTGGCCAAGCTGGGCTCTTCCCACTCAAGTGCTACTCCTTGTCCTCTCAAACCCTCAACATGAAGTAACCACCTTGTTTCAAGGACTAACAGCATGAAGAATATATCTTAAGAAGAATCATAACTAGCAATCTTACGATTCACACACACGAACACACATACACCTCCCCCCTTATGTGCACAAAACAATTAGTCTCAATAAAAAGCAACATCAAGGACCTCAGCATGGTAATTTCAGGTAATGTGGAAATTGTGGCCTTGGCAGCACAAGTCTTCGTTGATGTGGGAGTCACTAGTATTGGGAGCACATCTTATAAAACACATGCTTTGGCCGAAGAGACGAAGAGACCCCTTGGTAGCAGATGTCTCAGGGGAGGCCACTTTCAAAAGCTGGGTTTCATTCTCAGTTGGCAAACATTTAAAATTTCTTAGCTCAACATGGAGAGCCCAGAGGAGAGCAGGACTTGTGAGAATGACAGATGAGGTGTGTTTAGGGAGGATTTTACAAATTATTTCCTTTTAACAAGACATAAAGCTCACTGAAAACATCATCTGGTTTTGGCTTGCTAATTATACTTTTGCCTTACCTCATTTAGCTGAAGCTTTGATGGCCCTAAATTTCCTAAAGGCTTTGTTAAGAAAAATAAAAATAAAATTAGAGTTTAATTATGTAAATACACTATATATTATTTTTCGGCTAAGAAGTGCCCTGCATTTCTGTATATCATTCATTCATTCATTTATTCATCCATCCATCCACTTTTATTGGGCCCCTACTCTGTCCCCGGTACAATGCTAGGTACCAGAGCTGTTACTTACACAGCAGCTGCAACTAATTAAGATTTTGAGTAGTCTATTTAAAATTTAAAAAAAATTTATTGAGATATAATTGACATATAACATTATATTAGTTTCAGGTGTACAACATAATGGTTTGATATGTACATGTATTGCCAAATGAACACCATAATAATTCTAGTTAACATCTGTAGCCATACATAGTTACAAATTTTTTTTCTTATGATGAGGACTTTTAAGATCTACTCTTATAATTAACTATAGTTACCATGTTCTACATTATAGTCTCATGGCTTATTTATTTTATAACTAGACGTTCATACCTTTCGACCACCATCACCCATTTCACTCATCCTCTACGCCCATCTATGAGCCTGGCTTTTTGTTTTTGATTCCACATATAAGGGAGATCATGCAGTATTTGTCTGACTTATTTTATTTCACTTAGCATAGTACCCTCAAGGTCCACCCATGTTGTCTCAAATAGAAAGATTTTCTTCTTTTTTTATGGCCAAATAATAGGCTATTATATATATATGTATGAATATATACATATGCATATACAAACACACCATGTTTTGCTATGTATAATATACACCCATGTTTTTGGTCCGAACTGTCAGAAAAAAAATCATTCCTTTTAATTCAATTATTTGCATGTATTATTTTTACATGTTTTTGTATTACAAAGAAATTTTAGCATTATTTTTGAACAAATTATGGTATGGGAAATTTTATGTAACAATTAAAAAATACAAGAACAGATACAAGATAGTTCAGGTACTACCCATGTATAATGTGCATCCTTATTTTCCTCTCAAAAACTTGGGCAAAAGTACACATTATACACAGCAAAATATAGTGTTTATGTGTATATATATGTGTATGTATATATATATATATTTCACTTCACTTAGCATAGTACCCTCATATATATACATATATTCTTATATATATATTCTTTTATACATATATATAATTCTTTTTTTATTCATTCATCCATCACTGAACACTTAAGTTGTTTCCAGATCCTGGCTATTATAAATAGTGATGTAATGAACATGGGGGTACATACATCTTTTTAAGTAGTGTTTTCATTTTGTTTGGATGAATAACCAGAAGTGAGATTGCTGGACCATGGGGTAGCTTTAATTTTGATATTTTGAGGAATCTCAATGCTGTTTTCCACTAGTTTCCATCAGCAGTGTACAGGGTTTCCTCTTCTCCACATCCTCACCAACACTTGTTATTTCTTGTCTTTTTTGATAACAGTCATTCTTGCACGTGTGAAGTGATACCTTGTTGTGGTTTTACTTGGTATTTTCCTGATAATTAGCAATGTTGAGCAACTCTTCATGTACCTATTAGTCATCTGTATGTCTCTGGAAAAATGTCTGTTCAGATCTTCTGCCCATTTTTTAATCAGAGTGTTTGTCTTTTTTTGCTATTGAGTTATATGAGTTCTTCATGTATTTTAAATATTAACCCCATTAATACTTTCTCATGATGTCATGTCTCATTCAGTCACCAGCGTCTCTGTGCCAGCACTGGAGCTAATATGGAGCCCGACTTGAGATCAGTCTTGCCCACAAGGGCTTGCCATCCAGTTAGAGAAGAAAGGAAGATCGTCTTGCAGCTTCCCAGAGCTGTAATAGCAGGATTCCACATATAAGTGAGATGTACTTGTCAGTATTTGTCTTTCTTTGCCTGACTTATTTCACTTCACTTAGCATGGTACCCTCAAGGGTACTAGTGTAACCAGAACAGTAATAGTAATAATAATAAGGAAAACAGATGACATTGATTATTTTGTGACAGCTCATAAGTGATTTAATTAGATCATGTTATTTAATACATGAACCTGATGAAAGAGTTGTTAATTTATTCCATTTTATAGAAGAGAAGCCACAGAAGTTAAGTAACTTTCTGAGCACATACAAATAAGTAGCAGCACTGTGATTCCAACCCAGGTGGCCTAGCTCAAACCTGCCCTCATAATCAATTTTCTATGCTGCACACATGAACTCCATTTCAAACAGTGTCACCAACCACAGCTTTCTATTATAAGACTAGATTATTCACTTTTATAGGGTGATTTCATGAAATGTTTCTGTAAGTAGCGAATTCTCTTTGCACATTCAAAAATAAGTTTCAGTTGATAAAACTTTGATTTATGTCCCTTTCTTCAGGAACATATCTATTCTGAAATGGGAAATGCACCTGTATATAAAATTTTAATCAGATTACATATATATAGAAGAAAGAGGCAAAGGTGATATAGTGGACAACTCTTTCCCTCTACTATTGATGAAGACATTTTTATTGACAGTTTTTAACACACACAAATAAAATGAAGAGAACCAAAATGTAAATTATCCCACTGCACATATAACATTTATTGTTTTTGAACTTTAATTGTATGCATCTATTATGTTTATTTTTAAAAAGATACAGAAAGATATAATATGGAAAATAACAGTCTGTTTTCCAACTTGACCAGCTAATGATCAAGAATTGTTTCTTGTGTACCCTTGAGAAACCAGTGTGGAGTTAAGTAATATTCAATTTGAGTGAGCTAGGAGGAGGGAAAAGACACTTTCTGTTGTGTACTGAGCCCCCTGCCCCAGAGGGTATGAAGTCATAGAAATAAATATTACTCTATTCTGGGGTGTAGGAGGAAAGGAAGATTGTCAAAGAAAAAGATCTAACCATTTGGGTATTTCGTTTCTTTCCCAAGTATCTCAACACTTGGGAAAATTGTATGGTGATATGAACCCTTTAGTCCCCCATTAGCTTGCCATGATCCAGGTACAGCTTGCTCATTGACATCCAGCCTCAACACAATTCACACGCTTTTATTCATGCACCTACCTTAGAGGACAAGAAAGATTTACACTAAAATCCAATGCAGAGAGTCTCCTTTTACTCATATTCCTTTCTGTTCTCTCTACTGTTTCTCTCTCTCCTTGTTTCCACCCCCTACCCTGCCTAACTCTCTCTCACCTCTGTGCATTTCCACTACATTTTAGACCCTTGCCACTTTTGCTGCACATGAACGGGTACCTTTGACAGTACATAACGATGGCGTTTGTGTGCATGTGTCTTTCTAACAATAGTCTGTTGCTTGCGTGATTCTGTTTAAGTCCTTAACAGCATGTACAAATCCTTTGTGGGAGATATCTGAAGTCAAAAGAGTCTTCACTCTCATTCTACAGGCCATCACTGAGTGCTTCTTTCATCAATACACCATTGCTAGGCGTGAAATGGGCTATTTAGGATTTTAAGAGCCAAATGTAAATGTGCTTAATGAGCCTCCAGGGAGCCATGGCATGGTCAGGGAAAAAAGGCTTTTAGCAGCAGATGCAGACAAAAGTATTGGATTTCATTCTCTGGGTCTCCTGAAAAGTCAAAGACAAAGAAAATGGTGATCCTGGCCCTTGATGGGGTAGGAGTCAATCAAAACCTAAAACCCAAGCAACTGGAGTCTCCTGATGTTTTTCTATTTGGTAAAGAATTCAACAAATGGTGGGGGGACAGATGGAGTATAATGACTTGTTATAGTAGTGCAAAGCCTCTGGTACAGTGGGGCATACCCTAACGGCGCTCCAGAAAGCCAGCAATGGAGCAGAAATCTTTGCTGTAGTTTTAAGGTACTGAGCAGTGATTTAACTTTTTTTTTTTTTTTTTTTTTAGATTTTTAGATCAGTTCAGAAAAACTCATCTGAGTATTCTGAATCTGCTTGAAATCTCTTTTTGGCTCAGTCAAAACAACATTCTTTTTCTCTTTACTAGTAAATATGAAGACTAGTTCAGGCATCTCAGCGCATTAGAAATCTGTTGAATGTCTCAAATTTATTTTGCTATAGCTTGGGGCTGGAGTCTGGGAGACTTCCTGCCTCTGACAACTGTTTTATGCCTACTTGGTCGGTCCAGCTCTTCTTCAGTGTGTTAAAAGTGGCGTGTTTCTGAATATAACAATACTGATACTTGATCCTGGCAGGAAAAAAAAGTGCAAAATAACTCATAAAATTTTTTTTGTGGCTTTAGGCAAGCCAGTAACTCTGGGCAATCTGTATGATTTGCATTCTGCAACAGCTGAGCTTCTAGCATTTTCATCCCTTGGAATGAGCATAAAGGTGGGGTCACCCACACTGTTTTCCTTGATACCCACGCTTCTGTACTCAGGTTTGGAAACTCGCGGCTGGCTGCATCCACGCACAGCCTACACTCAGCACTCACTCTCAGCAATCCTCTTCCCCAGTTTTTATTCACTTCCTTGATCTATTTGTATACCTGTGTGTGATATGAATACCCTGGCTGATAAGCTCTGGGAAGATGGGGTGGAGTCTTTTTCTTTTCTCTCAGAACACCGAACACAGAATTTTCCCCATGGAAACCATTAAGTAGATAATTGGAAATATATATATGTGGTGCATTTTGGTTCTTTTGGTAAATCCCTATTCTCTTGACAAGTCTGGCTAAGTTTACACTCTTGACACTACTATGATGAGGTCTCATTTAAATTTTATGTGCTCATGAGCCTAAATCCTATGATTTATTTTTATTTTTTTTCTGTTTAACCAAGAGAATATTGGATTGTATGCCCTGGCATAAGTCACTGAAACTTTTGTTATCTCAATTTTTCTGTCTTTTAAAAAGGACAAGAATTATTATTTATAAGGATCAGAAATGTCAGATGGAGAGTAATGGGAATGTCTATTTTGGTGCTGGCTCACTGGCTGTGTGATCTTAGCTAAGTTAGGTGAACTCTCTGAGCTTTAGTTTCCTTATCTGTAAATTAAAGATAAGGCCTAATTTATAGGATTGTTATTAAGATTGAATGAGGCCTGTTCTCTCTCTTTTGGGCACTCCTTCCCCCACCCTCTTGTTTCCCAAAGGCCCTGCGCCCCCTCTCTGGAGCACACCCTCACCTTTTCCCATCTCCTTGCCCCAGGCATATTACTTTTGCCTTTCTTTCCCCTAAGTTCCAAGAGCTCTTCTTTTGCTTCAATAACTTGTTTCCTGAGCCCATGAAGTCCAGCTGTCTCACTTCTTTCTACCTATCTGACTTCCTAAATAAACCTTCTCCTTTGATTTGAAAAAAAAAAAAAAAAGATTGAATGATATTCAATGAGATGATACATGAATGGCTTTTAGAACTGTGCTTGTACTTAGCAAGTGCACAGTAAGTTCCACTGAGGAGGGATGACTTGCTTTTGATGAACTTTGTAGAGACCTGAGACTCCAAAAGATTCCCTGTGGGGCTGTAGAGAGCAGATCTTTGGGTCCTGGGACAAAGGGCCAGGTATCTTGCTCCCTGGCTGTACCTGAGTGAAAGCACCATATCAGAGGAAAAGGTCAGAGGCCACCAGTGGGGATAGATTGGAAGCCTGAAGTTCTGCCCTTGGTCAATATTTCCAGATCTCAAGTACCCTGCAAAAGTAGGAAGTGGTGGATCCAGAGAGAGTATGCAAGCTGCGACAGAGGTTTCTCAGCATCAACAACTTTGCACAGAGGGCCAATGACGCCAAAGAACTTCATAAAGCCTTGAACTCTAAAACACATTGAATCTTGGCCTAACTTTGGGGACCCTGAGACTGACTGAAGTTGTATTTCCCTCCATCCAGGCAGGATGGGAACTCAAAATGAAGATGGTTTATAGAAAATAAAAGATGTGATATTTCTTGTATCTTACTATCTATAACATTAAAAATATTACATCTGCCACAGAATTTCACTTAGATGTTGGCTCTGTTTTTTAATATTTAGGAGATTTGAGGGAGGATAAATTTTTTTAAATAATATAACATTAAGTCCATCTAGATAACAAATTTGGCAGCTTTAAAGACTCATATTTTTGATTTTTAAAAAACAATTTTAATAGCCTTATTCTCTGTAAATTACGATTTTTACCCTTTGACAATTTTACCCTGTAAATTATGATGTTTACCCTTTGACAATTTTAATAGCCTTATTCTCTGTAAATTATGATTTTTACCCTTTGACATTTTTACCCTTTGACATGACCTGGCCACCTAAAGTCTTGTGCAATGTCAGATTAAAATATGTACTAATAGGAAAAAATAGACAATAGATCATTGAGGTAACAGCACCTAACATAGTGTCCTACATAGTTACAGATCTTTAACAAATATATGTGAAATGAATGAATGAAGGGCAGGTTCTGACCAATCCTTAGAATACTGACAAAAGTGTAAATTTTATTCACCCTAGCTATAGATTTTGTAAATTTTATTATATGCTAATCCTGGTAAGATTAGTCATTTGTGCATAGTGTATGTGGCAATTATCTATTAACTAGAATGTCTGGTTAATCAAAATAAATATATTATTTCCTGACCATACTAAGTAATAGAGAATTTATAGAAGCAACACTGTTGGTAGGTGCCTCAATACCTCATAAGCTGAAGGCAACAGTACCCTTAGCTGAAACTGAGAAGGGGCAAGATTTGCTCCTCTTCCTCATCGTGTTCCCTCTTGCAGCTCTCTGCCCCTTGGTGAGGGCTTCACTTCTCATATGGTACTTGGGTGACAAGGTCTCTTCACTATAGCAACTCATCTTTCATGTTTTTCTTTGTGCTACTCTAATTATCTTGATAAAAGATTTGTGTACAAAGATGCTCTTTGCTGTTTCAGATATAATCATGAAAAACTGAAATTAAATATCCAAATAAATTATGAGATATTTCCAAAAGGGCTATCATGCAGCTATTATATTGTAATGATATTTTTAAAATTATGTAATAACTGAAAAAAATGTTAATGTCACCAAGTAAAGTCAAATGAGAAAACAGGATATAGTTCAGGTGTGTGCTTCTATGGGCATGTTAGAATGGACTTTGGACTATAAAGAGTAATTATTGGATTTCACTTGCCTCGGAACATCCTTGGTCAATAATTTTACTCTGAGCAGAGTTTTTGAAAAATATTGAGGGGCAGTGACTTTATACGCTCACACTCTCTTTCACAAATGCCTGGGATACAATCTTTCTATGTTGCTGATTAAGTATAAGGTAAAGCTGAGTTAGGGTTGGTTGACATCTTAGTTTGAAAATTGAGAAGCCGTACTAGAATGCATGCTTAAATAAAAAACCCTCTCACCTTGGCTTAGAGGTTAATCAAAGAAATTTCTGTGGGCAGGGTAAAGAATTTCTTTGGAAATTGTTTTGGGTTTCTTTTACCCAGAGGTTAATTGCTGATCAAGGAAGTAGATTACTAAACTGCCTGGTAGTAACTGTGGTTATCTCTTGGTAGAGTTGTGGACAATTTAAATTTCTTTTTGGTGCCTTTATTTTCTAATTTCTCAGAAGTGAGCACACATCAATTTTATAATCAGAAAAAGTAACGATTAAACTTCCTAAGTTCCTTGTATGCCTAGTTCTTGTTGGCTTGTGTGTCTAAAACTAGGTCACATTTTCATTAATATGGAAATTGTAATGACTTTGCCCCTGCTTGCCTGTGAAGGAATTTAGGATCTTCCAACTGCTCTCCAGGTATTTATAAGAGTCTTTGGCACTTTTCCTGAGCACTGCTTTCTGATATTCTGACGTTCTTGTCAAGAAGCCACAGTGTACAGGCAGGCACACATCCAGGGCAGGCGAACTGGCCTTTCCTGAGGACGTTGCTGACCTGCACAATGGCCCTGGTCAGGAGACAGGAGCACTGCTGCTTTCTCTACCCTCTTTCCTCAGCATTTTCTAGGATCCTCTGCCAGTTCCCCAGGAGGATAGCTGATAATAAGCTGGAAGATTTCACAAGGCTTTGCTATAGCCATGAAGCCATGAAAGGGGAATATATATTCTAGATGTTAGCATGTAGCTATGACTACATAAGATTTCCCTCAAAGCCCACTGGCCAGAGCTGGCCTCAAATATCTGCTTCCCATTGCTTTACTGCTTTCTGCCCAGCCTCTCCCCTGTTGTACTTCCTAGAGTGCTCAAAGCTATTTAGGCCTTGGAGTTCACGTCTGCAGGAATCCCAAAGACAAGGTGCTTTTCCTTCCTTCCAGACTAAGACTCACCTCCTTGGGTCTCATTTCTGGTTTCATTCCCAGGAAGAGTGACCAAGACAGTAGCTGCTGTCTTAGGAAGAAAGTCAAGCCCCTGCTCTCAAGACAGTGTGGCCAGGTCCTCTAATTCCAACAACAACAACAAAAGCTATAAATTACCTGAAAATCTGTATGTTACATTTGTTCTTTTCTGGAAGTTTCAGTGTTAAATAAGAACTCAGTGGTCCAATCCAAGTTTTTCTGAATTTCACAGGCAGGTTCGTTTTACCATCTCTTACCCATCCTGGAGTGAAGGTCAGGCTGGTGTGACCTTTCTCTCATTGTGTCCACCCTAGTCCTTTGAGCAAACAGAAAAATGCGCGCGCACACACACACACACACACACACACACACAATCACACCCACACACATACAGTTCCACAAGAACAAGCGGTAATTTTCTTCTATCAAACCATACTTTAAAAAACAAACAAACATAAAACCATTGCCCTGAAAGAAACAAGTATAGAGAATTTTGCTATAAAACTACCCCACAGTTTATATTATGAAAGAGAACACTTTCTTTCTCAGCTGAAAACACCTGCACTCAGTTTACTTCACATTTTTCCCTTAGAACAATAATGGGTGGGGACTTCCTTTACATTCCTGTCACTAAGCTCATCCGTTTGCAGCAATTATTCTAGTCAAAGGAGCAGTCTACCTCACAGGTGAATTCAGTCCTCTTACTCCTTTGAGAGGAAATTGTCTCAGTTTTGAAACAGCAGTTTTGCAGCCTCTGCATAGCAAAGTTTAAAAAAGATAGAGAGGGATAAAATAATCTGAGGGTAGATTTTTAACTTTGTTTGGATGCCCTTTACATCAAGTGTTATAATTATGTATGCATTAAGGTTGACTACCATGTTTCTACAAGGCTTACTTTCCGCTGCCACTAGCCCAAGAAAAGAATGATCAGGAATGAAGCAGCAATTGATAAATGGCTTGCTCTCTTTTTCTTCTCTGGTATCATTAACAATTGAGAAGGTGTTTCCAGGGCTTTAATCCAGTAGTGTGACTGGTGTGGGCATTTAGGTGGAGGTGGGGCAGGGCGAGGGACAGGGCCTCCATTCCCATCCTTAGTCTTTGCTACCACTTCAGTCAACCAGGTGGCTGGGAAAGTAGCATCTGAGTCAGTGTTCCTCAGCTCTGCTCAGATCTCCATAGGGCTTCCATGGTCTAGGAGTGGGAATGAGGAATTAGAGAAAGAGCAAAGGAGAAAAAGCCCAATGGAGAGATTTGAGTGAGTTTCACTCTTATGAAGTTGATAACAAAGAGAGTTTATGATTGCAGGTATGTAGAGGAAGAACCAGAAGGAGAACTTTGTATCCTCAAGGAGTGATAATAAGAAATGAGCAAGAACTACTGATAAGTGTGATTTGGTGCCACAGGAGGGTGTGGCATGCTACCCACAGTCCTATACCTACCACAGCCAAGGTAATTTCCTCTGAAGCTTGATACCTTTTCTCACTTTCTTGTGGCCCTTAGTCAACTTTATCACGAATTTCTCTTTAAAAACTGCTATACACATTACTTAAGATGGTACTTTATTACATACAGCAAATAATTACCTGTCTGCCCTAACCCTGTGGCTTTACAGGTAATATCACTTCCTATACCTGTATAAGAATGATGCCTCCTTCTCCATGTCACATTTCCTTTTCCTGCACAAAGTTGACCTTGGATGTCTACTCTGAAGGTCATACTGCATGAATTTTAGCATTTAATTATATACAACAAACACTCCTTCTTTTGTGTGCCTATAAGCTTTTTAATGTGTACAAGTCATTTGTCATCTGCATTGTTGCATTATTAGTTTCTGCTTTATGTTCATTCAGTCATGTAATAAATATTTCCTGAATATTTGTTTTAGTCCAGGCACTGTGGTCACAGGAGTAAAAGTGGGGCTTTGTTAGTGAAGAAAACAGATGATAATAGCACACTTTGTTGTGCTATGCGCCTTAAGAGAAATATGAAATAAGTGCTATAGGCATCTTAAAGGAAGGAAGGAATCCTAACTCCAAAGAAAGACTTTATGGAGACTGGGCTGGATCTTAAAGAATAGATTGAAATTTTTTAGGCAGATAAGGAGGAAGGATATTCCAGAGAGGGAGCACGATAAGCAGAAGGAGAATCTTATTAGGGCACAATATCATGGGTGACTGGTAAACTGAGTAGCAGAGCTTAAGCATATTTTGTGTGCATGTGGTTTGGAAGGTGAGAAAGAAGATGAAAATGATAACCTGGGCCCAGCTTGATGGGGTTCTTTTCTGCTATGTCAAGCTAAGAAGTTTTTACATTTAGCTATCAGAGTGCTCCTATTTATAAGAAAGGTACTGATATAATCAGATTTATTTAATAGGAAGAGAATTCTGATCTAGGCAAGGAATATGGACAGAGTGGAGAGATGGAGGCCAGTTAGGAAACTAAACTGTGGCTGTGAGATGAAGAGGAAAGGCTGGATTCTGGGAAACAGAGAAGGAAGAGTGGAAGAACTTTTTGCAGATATTATAATAAATTCAGTCAAATTGTACATGCCAGGAGATGTTCAGTAGGCAGGTAGAAATAAGGACTTTATCTTAAAAGAGACACCTCAGCCTTAGATGGAGAACAGGGAACCACTGGCCTTGAAAGTAGCTATGGCAGTAGATGGTAAAAAGATTACTTTAGGGAGAGTAAATAGTCAGAGAGGAAAGATCCTGAGAGGAGAGATGAATGATACAGGAAAGTGAGGGATAACTGGTAGACCCAGATCTTAGAATAGGCAGGGATAACTGGCAGACCCAGATCTTAGAATAGGTAGGAGATCATTTAATCCAGTAACTAGATAAAAGAGATTCTCCCTAAATAGGTGTACTATATTTGAGGAAACTTAAGAATTGATAGGACTTCTGCTCAAGATGACAACATAGGTAAACACAGCTTGCTTTCTCATATAACCACATCAAAATTACAACTAAAATATAGAACAACCAACACTCAGAACCATCAGAAATAGAGTTAAAGGGAAGTGTGACAACTACAGAATTAAAGAAAACACATCCATCCAGACTGGTAGGAGGGTGGACACACAGAAGGACTGATCCCACTTCTACATGTGGTGGATAAAAACTCAGGAGATATATCTTGGAAGCAAGGGGTACCAGCCCCAAATCAGGATCCCTAGCATAGGATTCTGGTGCCAGGAAAATAAGACCCCATAACTTCTGACTGCAAGAACTAGAAAGGATTGAGTTAGTAGAAGAAACTTTTGGAGTCTGAAACAATTCCCCTTTAAGAACCATACACAGACGTACTCAGACACGCTCTTTCAGAGCTCCAACAATGGGGTAGCAGCTTTCAAGGTACTAGTGGCATATAGCAATGAACTGAAGTGTCTGGCATCAAGGTGGGCACTGGTGGACAGCTTTCTCCTAGACAAAAATGTAAGCAGAGGCCATTGTCCCTTTCAGAGCTGGCAGGTGGATGCCATATATGAGACTCCTTAAATTTGACTAACACTGTTTGCCCCACCCTGGAGATGCACAGAGACTTCATCCCACCCAATTTATGGGCCAACCCAAGATGTTAACTCTGACTTTTCCATAGGAATGGCTCATCTTGGCTCATGCTGCAGAACTTTCTAAATCCTATCAAACAAGCAACAGCTAGGCTCAGTAAGCTACCAGACCCCATAGCTATTGCTAAGTGGTCAGGCCTGGCACTAGGAGCAGGCATCCTAGGTTCACAGCTTGGCTTTGCCTGGGAATCTCCAAGCCCAGCACAAGTAACAGCCATCTGCAAATTGCTTTGTAGCTTGTGCAGGGTGGCCACGGGCAGAACATGGGTGGGAGCTGACTTTTTTCTGTACCACCTAGGAAACCACAGAGCCTACACACCCAGTGGACAGTTACAGACCACCTCAGATACCACCATCCTGCCCCTACACAGCTGATCCTCCATGGAGAGTGGAGGTTGGTGGCCAGTGGCCATAGCAAGTTCTTGCAGCTGATTGGCCTGGGCAAATCCCTATAATTGACCTTCTAAGAGCATTCAAAGCTCAACTAGAAGAAGAGGGTGTACTCAGCCCACACAAATGGTGCACCTTGAGTACCCAGCTTGGGTGATGAGGAGGCTGTACCACTGGACCTTACAGGACACCTACTACATTAGGCCACACTACCAACACACAGAGTCATAGTACAGCTTGACCTAGTACATAGAAACAAACACAGAGAGGCTGCTAAAATGAGGAGACAAAGAACATAGCCCAAATGAAAGAACAGATCAAAATTCTAGAAAAAGAACTAAGCAAAATGGAGATAAGCAATCTATCAGATGCAGAGTTCAAAACACTGGTTGTAAGGATGCTCATGGAAGTTAGTGAGGACTGAAACAGTGTAAAAAAAGATCCAGTCAGAAATGAAGGATACACTAATTGAAATAAATAACAATTTACAGGGAAACAACAGTAGAGGGGATAAAGCCAAGAATCAAGTCAATGATTCACAAGGAAGCAAAACACAACCAACAAGAACAACGAGAAGAAAAAAAATCCAAAATAAATAAGGATAGTGTAAGCAGCATCTGGGACAACTTCAATAATTTTCAACATTTGCATCATAGGGGTGCCAGAAGGAGAAGAGAAAGAATAAGAAATTGGAAATCTGTTTGAAAAAATAGCAAAAGATAACTTCCCTAATTTGGTGAAAGAAAGAAACATGCAAGTGAAGGAAGCACAGAGAGTCCCAAACAAGATGGATGCAAAGAAGCCCACTCTAACACAAGTCATGGTTAAAATGCCAAAGATTAAAGATAAAGAGAGAATCTTAAACGCAGCAAAGGAAAAAGCAGTTAGATACTTACAGGGGAGTTTCCATAAGACTGTCAGCTAATTTCTCAAAAGAAACTTTGCACGCTGAAAGGGTTTGGTAAGAATTATTCAAAGTCATGAAAAGCAGGGTCCTACAGGCAAGATTGCTTTACCAAGACAAAGATATTTAAAATTGAAGAGCAGATAAAGAACTTTCCAGACAAGAAAAAAACTAAATGAGTTCATCATCACCAAATCATTATTATATGACATGTTAAAAAGACTTATTTGAGATAAAGAAGATCAAAACTATGAACAATAAAATGGCAATACTATTAACAATTGAACCTAAAAAAACAAACTAAGCAAACAAGAATAACAGAGACAGAACCATGGATATGGAGAGCATTTTGGTGGTTGCCAAAGGGAGGTGAGGGGATTACGAAGTAAAAATAGGGAGTAACAGAATAGTCATGAGGATGGTAAGTACAGTATAGGAATTTACATGCATGACCCATGGACATGAACAATGGTGTAGGGATTGCCTGAGGGAGTGGGAGGTTTGTGTTAGATGTAGTTTAGAAATTTTTTGTTGTTCTGTTTTGTCTCCCATGGACATATAATTTGCAAAATCATCCCTTCCACCCTTTATAGTGTGAAGAGTAAATAAAAAACTGGAGAGAAGAACAAACTTCCCCTAAAGAGTTGGAATTATAAACAGAAGAGGAAGAAATGGTTGGAAGGGACAATGTAGAGATGTGTGCACCTTTCACTCTTACTGCTTTTTACACAAGAGCATTTGGCTCAGTTTCCAGTGGGCACTGTGACTGCCAGGTTTTTGCTTGTTCAATTGACTTTTATTGCTTTGCTTCATGCTTTTAAAATATTTGCAACCCAAGAAGAACTTGTGTTATTCTGGGCACTAATGCTTAAGTGTGAAGATCTTTAGAAAACAGTTTGTTAGAAATTATAAATTAAGTACTTATCCTCATACTTAGTATGTCATCTGGTACTTTGAAAATAAAGTACATATTAGTATATGAACAATTAATGCTGGACTTGCTTATAAAAAAATGGAGAAGATTGTCCTTTCTCATAAGTGGTGTTTATATTTCTAGAGCCTTGACAGAAACCTAGTTTAGATGTATCTCAACAATGTCCAAAGCGTGGCTGGCCTCTCTACTTACTGGTATCATTTTTTTTTTCAACAAAGGGGCATAATATCCCTTTACTGGATGAAAATTTGTCTTGAAAAGTAAAAACAAATTATGCTGAGCACGAAATTTCAAACCTGAGTGAAAAACATCTGAACACTGGGTGTTCATCTTTCTAACAAGCTTAGCAGATGGATGGGAAGTGATGTTTGCTGTTTATTTCCTCAACATATCAATATGTGAGGATGTGGTGCAAAATATGATTTTCCTGCAAATGAGCAAAACCATGCCAGAAGGGTACAAGGGACATAGTTTGTACTCTGAAAGAACTTTAGAAATTGGAGGGCCACTATCAACTTAAAATCTGCCCAGTGCTTTTTACTTATCAAAATCTTAGAATGGTTGTGATAGGGGCTGAAAAGATGTGATTGTTTCTGCTACTCACCTAACCATTTCAAGAGCACTTAAAGGATTCTTTCAGGCAAGAAACAGAAGGACAACTGAAAGCTATCTGCATTCAGAGCCTTTAAATTAAAACAAGAGAGAGAAGAAAAATTGTAAATCTAAGCCACCAAAAGATGCAGTGCATGTCATGTGATTTTTCCAGACTTTTAGTGTGTAATTTTTATGACCAGTGGCCTAGCATTGGTTGTCAATCACTTAGGAATTAGGCCTTGGTCATAGTTTAATAGTTAATTGGCATTATTTGGGAGTATATATGGAATTAGTCATTGTAGCCATGTAAAGATTTCTGCAGGAGTATCACATTGATAAAGGGGAGTTAAAAGAATCGGGTAAGTCCCTGGCTGGTGTGGCTCAGTGGACTGAGTGCCGGCCTGCAAACCAAAGCGTTGCCAGTTGGATTCCCAGTCAGGGCACATGTGTGGCTTACAGGCCAGGTCCCCAGAGCATGTGAGAAGCAACCACACACTGATGTTTCTCTCCCTTTCTCCCTCCCTTCCCCTCTCTAAAAACAAATAAAGTCTTTTTTAAAAAGCGGTAAGTAGCTAAAAAGCATATAAAACCCTGAGAATAACTACTTGTTTTTTAGGATAAATAAAACTTTCTTGGCTTTTTTGTCAAATTTTTGGTGCTAATCTAAAACCTTTGTTAATTATTATTTCTCAGTGGCTCTTGTTCTTATGGTATTGATCATGGATTGCCTATATTACCTGGAAAATTATAAAAATTGCTCTAACCTAAGTGAAAGTTATCTGATCATCCCAAGGAGAATAATGAAGTGACTAAAATTGTGAAAGATTTCATTTTCCAATAGGTCAAGTTTAGACATTAACAGTCACAATCTTGCTAACAGTGACCTATAAAATTTTAAGCCATGCCTGGGGCTGAGAAAACCAGATGCTTGTTTTTGTTTGTAAGTTTCCATCATCTTGGTGCCTCTGGGATGGAAGAGGGAGTGTTCTAAGCCATTTACACTAGAAGAAATATTTTTATCTTAATTTGGTGAGTTGAGAGCAACAGCTTTAAACTGAGAGGTAGCATTGTGAAACTTTGTCCCAAGAAATGGTGTTGGGCTTAAGCTGATTTGCCCAGAGGACTGACCCTGGGGCTAGAGAGAGTGCCTGGTGGTTCCAGGCCCAGTGCAATCCCTATTTTTATAAAGCAACAGAAGATTCTCTTATTTCTCAGAGAATTCATAGGACCACGTTATGTTATTGGAATGGAAGAGGCAAAGGCATCTGGTCTCTGGAAGTGTTTAAATATCTGCAAAAATTTTATTTTGCGGCTTCCACTTTCTTTATTCTGTTGAACTGTTTTACATAAAAGCTTTGAATTTTTTTGTGAAGTGAATGTGAGGCTATATATCATAATGGATAAAAAATTATAATGGGTAGAGAACTCGTTAGGAAATGTGGGTTCTAGGCCCAAATCATTCTCCTCGGAGAAGTCCTTTAATTACTCTGACCCTCATTTTGGACACTTGTATAATGGAAATTTGACAGGCTGCCCTATCTGTGACCCTGTCGCCTGCTGTTAAAATGATACGGCTTCTCCAACATTTCTATTGGTGAGAAGTACAAAAAAGCTAACCATAGACTATTAAGGCAAAGCAATAGAGAGCACAGTTTAAGTGCATTCTAAAGTCTTTGGTATAGAAAGCTGTGTCATAAAATCCAGAGCAGAGAGAGAGTGACTAGTCCTTAAGCATGATAAGTTAGAGTTACTATTTCACATACAATGAGGTCACAGTCTTATAAATGAGGGGAACCGGAGTTCGTCATATAGATCAGACAGGTGGTCTTTGGGAGGAAATCCATGTGGTGGCAAGGTGTATTTTTACCTAGTGAAGAAGAAAACCAGCCATGGTTAATGTAGACCAGAGATCATCTTTCCTCTCGGTGGAACCAGTTTTTGATGAAGCAAGTATAATAGAGGCAAAAGCCACGGACATTCAACAAATATGTGAAACTGCAATTTACAAGATGATGAAACAAACCAGGTAACTCAGAGTATGTAGTTATCCAAGCTTAGAAAACAGTAAGGCCAGTCAATCCTCTGGAAGTTCCCTTTTCCAGAGGGTACCAAATGTATACCTTTTAGGGCAGAAAGGAATTGCATATAATGCAATAGGCTTGCATTATACATATTTTGCTGGAGAACTTCTAATTTCCTCACCCCATAGTTTACTGTATCTTTCAGTGCTCACCACATTTTGAAGAGTAAAACACAAATAATTTAATGGAGCCATATCATAATAGGAGAAAGTAGCCAAGAGTTTCACACGATTTCTTGACCTTAAAAAATAAACCATTGAACTTTTGGCTGAAAAACATTAACAAGAAGTTAATGCGACAGAAATTCTTACCTTTTCTCTGATCCTTGGAGAAATGCCGTGACATAGTTGGGTGTTTTCTGCTTCTGACCCAGAGCTACATCCAGATAAACCAAACTTAGTTTCCAACATCACACCCTCAAAAGGAAAAGGATAAAGGAGGGTATGGGGGCCAAGGTCAACAAGTGAGCACTGAGGATGGGGTGGAGGATCTCTTTAAGTTTTAATTATATTCCTTTTCCTTGGCATGTCACCAACCCGATGTCACTGTTGTTGGCATCCTGGCCCACTACCCTTGTGTCTCATTTCTGCTCAGAGGACTCTTTTATGTTTCCTTTTTTAGCTTTGTGGCCTACTCAACTCTTGGATCTGGATGTGTTCTTAATTTCAGTGACTCCCTGCTCTAGCCCCATGTAATGCTCAATTACTGCCCTGATCCACCTCCCAGAAAAGAGGGATGTTGACATTATCTGTGTCATCACATGGTTGTAAGTATTGATGAGACTGTATATGAAGAAGTCCCATTCCAGAGAATGGGTTAGGTTCTCACAGACAAGGCAGCAGTGGCAGGGAATGTTACTCTTTTCAGCAATCAAAATGCCGCCTCAGTCAAGGGCTACTTCAGAACAGTGCAATTGGTCAACTGTGCTAAAACAACAGCCACAACTATAACAACAGAAAAATAATTTTAAATTAAAAACTCCATCCTCTCCCCTGCATACTGCAGTTCATGAAGATTAAGTCACCTGGCTAGGTAGCTCAGTTGGCTAGAGTGTCGTCCCAATACGCCAAGGTTGTACGTATGATCCCCAGCCAGGGCACACACAAGAACCAAGCAATGAATCCATAAATAAGTGGAACAACAAACTGATGTCTCTCTCTCTCTCTCTCTCTCTCTCTCTCTCGCTCGCTCGCTCTCAAATCAATAAATAAAACTTTTAAAAAAGATTAAATCAGGCGCAGACTAGGAAGTTCAAAAAAGTGATTTTCTTTCTCCTTCTCTTAAAGGGAAACACTTTAAAAAATGCTTTTAAGCCTCTCAAATCATGGCTGTCAAATATAGAAATCAAGTTCAGAGAATAAGCCCTTCAGTGACATTTATCTGGCTCATGGTGAAAAAGGTTTCTTCTTTTGTTGTCAGAGGAGAAAAGTTATGGTGGATGCTGTAAAGTCCTAATGTAATTATTTTGACAGTATTCTTCATATATGTCTTGTGATAGTCATATTAAATTTCTGAGAAGCAGCATAGTTACTGCTGGCAATATTAATGTTATTTTATTAATATTAACCTTTAATTCCATTTTATAGCCAAGCAGAACTGTTAAATGCTTGATTACTTCTCCAAAAGGGATGTTTTTTACCAGTCCTTCGACAGGTGGATGTTGGTGGACCGGGCTCAGGTCCAGTGTTCCTGGATCTGCCATGTGACTCTGGAGGTCAGTTTTCACACCCAGCAGTACTACAAGTTCCCTGTAACTTTTGGAGTTTAGTGAAGATTAAAAGTGAAGGTAAAAATAAGCTTGATGGAGAAGGAAAAGAGCCTGGTGGAAAAATCTGCCAACTTTTTAAATGGGCTTTCATTGCAGATTCCATGTTTTGAATCATTCTGGTCTTTCAAACTAACTTCTTTATTTAAAGTGTTAATTAATTCCTTTATTCTTTTGGTTATCAAAGATCTATGTAATTGATGTTCTGAGCACCCTGAGACATAAATCATATACATGTGTTTACTCTCCTTAAAGCAGAATAGATGACCAAACATTTAATCACAAGCATATTCTTTTTTTTAAGTTAACTTATTTTGGTAAAATTGAGTGTTAGTGGTTTGGTAATATTAAAAATATAAGAATAGTTTCCCAAACCTTATTACTAAATTTGCAGATTTTTTTAGCATGTGAGAATCTCAGACTTATAAACATTGGGCTAAGGTTGGTGGTTTTTAATATGTATCTATCTAGCTATTAATATATGTATGCTCATATATGTATGCTCTTCTAGAGTGCAAATCTCTTTCTTATAGGAAATCATAAAATGAAATCCCCATCTATAAAGTAGCTAAAAATATTGTCAGTATGGTTGAAGATGACTCTCCCTGTCTCTTACTATCTCCTAAGGCACCTTAATGGAACTCTTAAGGTCTAAAGAACATAGTTTGAGATCCACTGGGCTAAGAAATAGAGAATGAAAAGGGCATCCTGACAACTCCCTAATGCAGTATTCTCAGCCCTCCTCTCACAGGAAGATAGTAGGTAACTGGGTCAGTAGTAAATGGGTCAAAATATAAAGAAAGGTTCTCTTTGCTTATTCACTTGTGAATCATTCATATGTTACGAACCAAAGAGAATTTGACTTCCTCTTCCCCATCTCATTTCTCCATGGGCATAGAGTCTGTGATCATGCTTCATAAGCCTGCCCTGCCTCATTGTATGGAGAGACCCAGAACATAATCATTTGCAGAGTTCTGAATTTCAAGGACCTGTGGAATTAAGAAATACAAGAGGCTGAAATGGGCTTCCCAATGTTTTATTTAGCAAAAAATAGATACTTTGGAGAGTAGCTCTATAGGATATTTCAAAAAATGTTGCCACTAATAAAAGACAGGGCATTTCAACAACAAAATAGAATGACCATAATCTTGGAATTGTTCAAAAGTTAATAATTACTTGAAAAGAGGACAAAACACTTCTGCTTTTGGAATAAGACTTGGGATTCAGTCCTAGCTCTGTCAATTATTACCTATATAACATTAGCCAATAGAATTGACCTTTCTGAACCTCATCTATAAAATTTAAATAAAGACTTGTACCCCACATGGTTTTCAGAATGCAGCTGAAAAACAGATTTGCAGTTCTATGGTCTTTGGTACATAGCAGGTGCTCAGTAAACATTCTTTCCCTCCTGCACTCCTCCTGCTCCTTACTTGATGATCAAGTAAGAAAATAACAAGAAAATGCTTGGTGAACCATAAAGCACTATTTAAATGTAAGACTTATAAGGTGTTTGCTTTAAGCACACACATTTTCCTTTTTATAAGATGTGTGGATAAGTGGTACAGTAACCCTCAGGAAATACACCTAGTGCCTTTGTCCAATTCCTTGAGGGCTCACATGGCCTTTTGGACGAAATATAGATGTTATTTTAAAATACTGTTCATAGAGCACATATAGTGTTTCTTTTGCATGTTTTTTAAACAAAGAACATTAACCAGTCAACTCATAGATTTTCCTGCATTATAAACACTCTAAGAAACAGTTATAAAGTCCTATGGAGTTGTAAAATGTTTGGAGTTATATTGCATTAAGTGCTATTGCACTCAGTCTCACTGAGCTGTTAAGGTGTTTTATAATGGGATATAAATATTTATGGTCTGTTTGAGAATAACCAAAGAAAAGTGATTTTTGTTATTTCATTTCATATCTTATTAGCTAGACATATCTTTTAGTGTTTGAACTCTTTCGTGACTTAGAAAGTGATGCACAAAAGTCAGCGTTCGTGTTAATATGTGTTTGGGAAGGAATTTGGCTACTTTTGTTACTGTGCCAAATCACCCCGGAGCTGTTTTGTCTGATAGTGTGCCTAGTGGGCAAATGCTACATTTTCTCTGTATTCTACTGGTACCATGTAGAGCCATTAAGAATTCTTCTGTAGGTGCATCATGAATAATAATTATTGTCCACATGTAACAAAACACTAACTTTCAGGTTTTAAGGGAAACTTGCTAGTATCAGATTCTAAACCTGGTTTGGATACCTCTGAGATATGATTTTCAGTTGAGAAAAAGTGTTTCTGCTTTTAATTCTTTTCCCTTAAAGAAAACCTGAATAACAATTGCGTGTGTTTCTTTAAGAATCAAATCTGTTTTTTAGAAACCAGTCTTGGTTCTGAAGCTTTTGTACGTCTCTATTGTAACAACAGGTAGTAGTTAATTTAAATGAATTTAAGCTATTGCTCATCACTAAAGGGTTTAGGAAAGTCTGGAAGACATGCTTTTTATTGAGGAAATAAGAAAAGCTGATGCTATTTTCATGATCACATACTGTACTTGACATCACCTAGTTATAGAAAACAGGAAAAGTTAAATATTCAAAAATAACAATTTAAAACCACTTTGTTCTCAAATCTGTCACTACAGTTTTTGTCAGATAGGTTTAAATCCTGGTAATTGGTTTATGCCAAAGGACAGAGGACAGTCATTTCAAAGCTTTCCTGTTCACAGACTATTAAATTGCCAGAAATAACAATCACAACAAAGTGACACATAATTTAGAAAGAATGCCATGCATGCTTTAGCCAGAACAACAATAACAATAACACCAAAAAACCCCACAAGAAACCCCTACTAACCACAAGCAGGGAAATGCCACTATAGTGTTGAATGCCCCAATGGTAACAAATAAAAAGCAAGTGCTTGACAAGGACAGCTGTGAGTGATCTATGGGCCCCTCACATCCTCGCCCCCCTCAATAAAAAAGATATTCTCATTGGAAATATGGTTACAAGTATAAATCACTGATTCCTTGAAAGACCATGACGGCTCTGTAATAAATATCAAATCAGTCCATTTTAGATCTGTAAAAGGCTCCTTTCAGATAGGAAGACTCCAGAGCAACTGTGAAGCTGTCTTCATTCAAATCCTTTGAAATTTAAAGCAGTGATCTTAGACCACCAAGAACTGCAAGACATGCCAACTGATGTTTATAACAACTTAGCCTTCCTGTTCTTCATATCTGATTTTATTAAATGTCTGTCGAGGAGTATATTTAACTTTGATGTTTCCAACAGGAATTCATTGTCTTTAACTTATATTTTATGTTTTAAGAGGCAGATAATGAAAAGAATTATTTGCGTGTTGAATTTGTACCTCAGGCTATCCCTACAAAGAAAAGAGGTCTGAAGTTATTATTGTGGTGTGATTTTCCTTCTTAATAAATTCTATCAAAATAGGTGAAGATGTCATAAAAATGAGGTTGAAAAGGAATTCTCAGTATGATTTTGATGGACAGATGAAAGCATTTGCTATTATTTATCAAAGAGGATCTATTCAAAATGAACCCCATTCTCAATGTAAGGTAGTTAAGAACTTAAAAGGAAAACAGGGACACTTTTATGTAATTTAGATGTTAGAGACTATCTGAAGAAATCCCTTCATTTGCAACCCAACAGACAAGGCCTGGCACATGCCAAAGAAAATTGTAGTGGAAATTAAGTGGTAGTAAACTTGATTAAAAACAGATAACACTTTATTTGCTTAGAAATAGCAAACTACAAAAATAAGGTCAATAAAATTTCATTGCAAAAATTTATTGGTTTTAATTTACTGTCAACACATTTTTAGAGTTAAATTACTTAATTTGAACTCTATTCATTAATTTAATAAAAGTGGGATTAATAAAATAAATTTGCTGTTTTTCAAGCCATGAATTAAACTCCAAAATTGGGTGGTCCCTTCTGCCAATTTGGAAATAGACCAATTTTAGCATGTAAACTGTCACATTCTCATTAAATATATTCAATTCGAAGTTTCTAGCAATGCCTTGTCCAGGTGAAAAGCAATTTCCGTAACAACAACAACAAAACAATGCAGAATTTCCATAGTTAACTCTTCTCACTTACCACACAGCTTTTTAAACCATTTCCCATTTCTGAAGTGTTCTCACTTTGCACCATTCTATAATGTAAACATTTATTTTCCATTCATTTTCTAAAAACAGCTGTAGTGGGGTATCATTTGTGTACTATAAAATTCATCCATGCAATTTAATAATTAGTGAATTTACAAAGTTGTGCAACCATCACTACAATCCAATTTTAGAACTCTATTCATATTTACATTGTTTTATTTCTGATATTTTTTTAGTGTGTTGATTAACTGCTTGTCTATGAGGTAGAAAGGGTTTCAATAACCGAATGAAGGAAGAGGGAAAAGAATGTTATAGGCAAAAGGGTTAGGATTTATTCATTTGTATTTGTTCATTCACCCATCCATTCATTTAACAATTATCGAGTCCTTAGTACGAGCAAGACGTGGGAGTGAGTACTTATAATGGAAAGATTTTACAGGCATAATCTAGTGGGTGGACGAACAATTTAGCCTTATCACCCCATAACATGACGGGTGCTATCACAGGGGTATCCAGAGGACATAATGGGGATGCATAGGAGAAGCCAAAAGACAAATAGATCAGGGAGAGCCTCCTGGAGAAAGGACATTTTAAAGGATGGGCAGGCAGAGACAGGCAACAATGACCAGCCGTGCAAGAGTGTGAGTGCTTGAGTCTGCACAGCCCTGTGCCTGTCTCTAAGCCTTTTGATTCGGGTCATTCAGCAGGCATATGAGAGTCTGGAATCTAGGCCAGGGGAGGTGAGAGGAAAGGTGAAGCTGCAGAAGTAAATAGGGACCAGATCCCAACGGGATTGTGAGAACGGGCTTATAACATGTCTTTGTTTGCAGGCAAGGAAATTCAGATTACTTAGATTTTCCTGGTTATGAGGATTTGAAAACTATTGTACATTGTGAAATTTAGCCTTTTGCAGGGTCACTGGATGGAGATGTTCAAATGTAATTGGGATTTTATGTGAGAAGCTAGGGTTCTCATTATCTATTTCAAGATCAATATATCATTATCTATTAATCTACTTCCAAATAATTTACATGGAGCACAGTGCAAAATTTCTAGGTATGGGAAGGAGAGAAGTTGTGGGGGGAGATACTGACAAGATTTGCTAATAAGTTCGATATAGACAGAATTTCTAGCAATGTTTGTATTTTCAGTATTTAAGTTGACCCTGGTCATTATTCCAGAATTTACTCCAAAAGCCAAGGTTTTGAGGAGGCTGAGGGAGTGACCCCAGTATGAACTCTAGGGCTACCAGACTAATACCTTGCTTAGTGTGGGCTACATATTCTTTGGATGTTAACATCGCAGATCTAACATCTGCTTGGACACAATGCATGCCTCTCTGTATCTCTCACAGCCGAAAAGCCAGAGAAAAAAGCCTCAGTATGCGTGGTTTCTGCTGGTTGTGGATAATCAGGATGTCTGTCTCGTGCACTGACCCCCGGAGGAGAGCTGGCTCAATCTATCGGTATGGATTGTTCTGCTAGTGGAACATGATGGTCAGTTATGCCCACTGTGTTAACCAGACTGTTGTTTCAAGATAATTAAAATATGTCTGGAGTCTTACTAGTCCATCCTCTGCCAGAAATATGAAGGCCATCCTGGCCAGGTGAACCTCTTTAATCAGAAAATATATTTTATTCCATGCATTCGGTTACACTTTTGGTCAAATAGAAGTGATATTTCCAATTAAGATCTAAAAATTGTTTCAAGAAAACTTTTCTTTAGAGAGAGCAAATCCTAAAAGTGCTTGGTGTTTTTTTTCCCCCCCACACCAGGAAACGCTGTGGATGAAGGTGAATAGGCCAATCCCTCTTATCTAGTCTGACACTAATAAAGCCATTAACAAGGTCCAACTGGAGTAACAATGAATAAGGAAAGAAGAGCTGAATTCCTTAAGATCAGTACTATTAAGTTAGACAGATGTCAAGTTTCATCAATCAGGAGACCTTAAGGACTTTGGCAAATGTCCTTTTTTTCTTGTATCTTAATGCTGTTTTCAGTTGTTTCAATAATCTGTTTGCATAGGTATAATTATCCTTCATAGATATTAAGTAAACTGGGAAGGTTTTATTTATTTATTAGTTTTATTTATCAATACTCTATAATAGAAAAGCTTCCAAGTACATTAACTATTTTGAAAATTTAAGAATGAATGTGCACACAATAGTAAAAATATATACATTTAAGGTATTAAAGTATAGTTGAGTACTATGTATATTTTGGTTTGAGGAAAGTGATTTAATGAATGAATATGACAATAAGTTGGCCTATGAGCCTTTTGTTAACAAAGTAGGATAATTCTTTCAACTGTGATATAAAGAATTTATTAGCTGGCTCTCTCTAGCTATTTCTTTCTCTATTGGCAAATACCTGGGAATCTAACATTTCACAGTTAGAGGTTTATTTCTTTCATTTGTACTTTCCAGTTCAAGCGATAATAATCTTAAAAGAAGTCACACATGGACACTTATAAATTTAAAGTATCCTTTTACAGAACTCATGGGAAGAGATGAGCAGAGAAAGAAGGAAAGGGGAGGCTAGGGGCTTTGAAAACTGACTTCATGACCCTCCCTGGGCTTTGAGAAGATCTTTGGAGTCATTAATCCTACCAATAATAAGTACGTAGTAAATATATGCTGCAGATGCAGTAGTGTGTTCAAAATTACCTGCCATTTCCCCTTCAGTTGGACTGTACAAATTGTTGAATAAGATTGTGAAGATCATGGATTCAACTGTGAAGAATAATCTATGAAAACCCTCCTGCCTTTAGCTCCCTGAAGTGGGCCTTATAGCAGTAGGCCTCTATCTTGTCTCTGTAGAAATAAGAAGATAAAACATCTGTGCTCAATTCTAGTTAAAATGAATAATTTTATGAGCTAAAAATCTATATTTACACTGAGGTTGATCAAATGTAAGTTCTACTTCAGCTCCTAGAACACAAGGGACTCCCAAACTTTAGGTAGGGGAGTTAAACCTCATGCTCCTTATCTGAACCAGGGCGATTTTTGTTATACCTTCCTAATGCGGTGGTTGTGAGGATTTTATATAAGGCACAAATATATTTAGAGGGTTTTGTATATAGTGCCTGGGCCAAATGAGGAAGCACCAGTAAATGATGAATATTATCGCCTACATTGTCAGGAGAAACACAAAAGGAGGAAAAAACATTAGGAAGTAAGCACCTGATCTAGCAGAGGGGTGAAGAGGGCCTACTTAGAAAGAAGGCTGTGGAAATGGGAGTGATGTCATTTTTTAAGAGAAGAATTACTTATTGTAAAAACAATATTATAGTGATAAAAGAAACCAAAGCAAAGCAAAAAATACCACAGTACAATTGTTAGCTCACATTTACCAGTCCTTTAAAATTTGTTCATGTTATCCATTCTTGTTTACAAGCACATATAAAAACATAACCATAATACAGATATGATTGTGCATTGTTTGCTTTTCCCTAATGTAATTAAATTACTCCTTTATCTGATATATGCACTAAATCGTTCTAGGTCTTTTCATTATAATGAATCTTGTGGCAATGAAAATCTTTGTACTTGTAGTTCTTTGTCTTTTGGGTTGTTTCCTTAAAAGAAATTTGTAGGATAGGAATACTGGGTCAAATGATGTGAGCATTTTATGTCTTTAAGGATATTGCCAAATGGCTTTCCAAAAAGGGTTCCCAGTTTGTGCTGTGACTAGCAGAGAGCAGATGACTGCACGGTCCTCCTGACAACCTCCTCGGCAACGTTGAGGTTACTGTCATTATTTTTTATTTTCCTCTGTAATAAGGGTCAGGTGTTTTTCAATCTGTATTCCTTGGGTAGCTAGTAAGGTTGAATATTTTCTCATGTTTGTTTCCTAACTGTATTTCCTCCAATATGAATTTTATTTTATTCTGGCCTTTACCCACTTTGACGTCGAAGTATTTGACGGGCAAAGAAGAGAACTATTATGCTCAGACTTTGTTCTTGGCACTTTAAATGCATTATCTCGTTTAATCTACACAGCACCTCAGCAAGGTTGGTATTTCTATTCATTTTACAGATGAGAAGACTGAATTTTGAAGAAATTAAATTCCATGCCTAAAGTTAAATTGCTGATAAGTGACAGTTGTTAGATATTTTTCTTATCATTTTATATGCATTTTTATATAATATAAATATTAACTCTTTGGGGAAAATATTTTCAGCAAATATGGATGGCAATCTGTTATTTTCTTTTTTCTGAAATTATGCTATTTTTGCTCTGCAAAAGCTTAAAATTTTTCTATGAAGTAATGAATTGAAGTGATTCTAGAATGGTAGCTTGGGCCTCAGCTTCTGTTTTATTTTTGTACCAAGATCATTTCAGTGAAGATTAGAAGCAGCCAAGAGACAGAACTGTATGTGGATTATATGCTAATAATTCTATAATGGAAAGTGTCTCTCAGCTTCTCCCCGATCTCCCATGGTATGGGAGAGTGGCCCGTGAGCCATTTAGAGGCCATCTGTGGACAAGCTGTGCTCCTAAGCTACTTGCTGGGTGGTCTCTGAGTGGTTGCTGTGTGGTCACCACATTACTGCCTTCCTCACTTCTGCCAAAGAATATAAAGAGCCCCATGACAGGCCACATATAAGACTGTTGGCCCTCCCAGTTGGACCGACAAGGATTGTGGCTGATATCCAGTACAGATTAAGTCATTAGCTATTGCACTGAGTATTATTTCTATTCAGAGCGAAAACAGAATCTCTTTGAAATGGGTGGGGATGCTAAGAGATTGCAGCTATGTTGTTAGGAGCATCATTTGGAAGTTTTTCAATGGCTTGGACTAGAAATGGATAGTTTGGATTAGGGTGGGGACACCAGTGCCAGAGGATATGTTTTGGAACAAAGGAATTATAAAGATCTCCTTTCAAGGCTATATGTAACATGGCCATTTGGAATATCCCAACATATTATTCAGTCTGGTCTTCCTCATCATGTAATGGACTCCAACCCAGCTGTCACAAGGCTCAACGTCATCCCCAGGCCTGGACCTGGTGGGGTGGGAAGATCTAGCAGTATGCTGTTTAGGAGCCTCAATCCAAAAAATACTTAGGGAAACTTTTTAGTAGGTGAAAAATGAACTCTATGACATCAGGCCTACAGCCAGTATCGCCTGGGCTATTAAGTTCTGTCCAGCTTGGGTTGGCAGGCACTGTGACAAAGTCTGAAAAAGTGCTTTTGGCTTTCATCCTCCTCAAAACACAAGAGATTTTTCCTGACCAGTGAGAAGTGGCAGCAGCTTCCTTATCTGTCCCTGAAAGAGTGATGACTGTTCTACCACCTGGGGCAAGACAGAACTCCCAGCCTCCCAAACACTCCTTTTCTCAGGTACCTTAAAGACCAGAAGCTTTTCAAAATGGCAACTGAGTAGAAATGAATCTTAGAAATGCCCTTCTCCCTTGTGTTCCTGTTATCTACCAAAGCTCTGATTGCACTGCTGGGCAGAGCTCTGAGCGCGGAGAGTCATGAAAGCACAGGGGCCTCCTGAAGAGAGAAAGTTGGAGGAAGTATTTGGGTAATGGTTGATGACATCTTTCTTTCTACATCCTGCCTATAATGATGTGAAGTATGTATGTTTTTGGTGAAAACAAGCTTGTAGAAGAGGAAACTAATAGGAAGCTGAATTGGCTGGAGCAAATCCAGTAATGATGACCAGGACACCCAGAAATTTGACACAGCTACTGAGATGAGCTGGCTTATGAACCCTTGTCGTTAATTGGTGGTTGGCTGGTGGTTATGCCACTCTCTGGGCTCCCTGAAGGGATTGGAGCCACCTTCCCACCCCAACAGCACTGCTTAATCATGAACAAGTCTGCCTCACAAAAGGAATGGTCTCCATCATTTACCCATCATATGTAGTCATTATTTCAATCAGCTCAGTGTTTTCTCAACTGCCTCTTGTGCAAGTTGGTGTTTTCTCTCTGAGATTCTTAGCCTCTCCAAAATATAAACCTATAAACCTCATTTGCTTTAGTGTCTTCAGCAATGTGCATGCCATTTGCATTCAGGAGCTCTCTAACTACTTTTGATGACAATGATGGCAACTGCTGACTGGCTGTCCCCTTACTGAAAGCCAGAACCCACAGTGCTCTGGCTAGTAAACATTTCAAGGCCTGCACAGCACACCCCTGGCAGATTGTAACCTTGGGGCTAGTTAATGACAAACACTGTCCATGGCAAACTCCTCTCCTGTTACCAAGATGTCCCTTCCCTTTCATCTCCCAACTTCCTGCTTCCTAAATTCCTGTTATTTATAGTATCTCAGGAACAAACCACTCCCAAATTTCTCGAGTGGATTTACAGTTGATACTTGCAATTCCTCACCCAGTTCACACCTCCATCCATTGAAGCCTGTGTTCTGCTGTAACCCATCTGTCCTTCCAAAGATGGACAGTGGCATCTTTGTTCAGTCCAAAGGCCTGTTTCATGGTCCTTGACTTTTTGACTGATTTTTTTTTTCCCCTGGTGTTCTCATTTACTCTGACTCTTGATCTCTGGGACAGTTCATTTTTTCCTTCTTTTTCCAATAGCTCTTGGCCCTCTTTCTTTTTGTGGCAACCAAATATGACTGATCCTCAAGTGCTTACTTCTCTCTGAACATGCTCTGTCAGTGACTAGAAGCAGAACATTGGCCGCGACAATCAGCTCCCTTTAAACAAAACCCACATCTCTACTTTTAGATCCAAATCCCTCAAGCTTTACACTCACATGCTCAATATTTTGCTTGCTCTTCGCCTGCACAATCTGCTTAACACTTAGACTTCTCATGCCTGTCACTGAACTCACCTTCTCCCCTAACTGTGCTCCTTCTGACATCCCTTCTTCTGTTAATTCTGCACCACCTCCCTCCCAGATACTTCAAAGTGAACTTTCCATGTGGGAAGCAAGCCCTCTTTGGACAAGGTCTCTTAAACCCTCATTTTTTTTTATCTTTACCTGAGGATATGTTTGATTTTCGAGAAAGAGGAAGGGAGAGAGAAATAAACACCATCAGTTGCCTCCCGTATGCTCCCTGACTGGGGATCCAACCCATTACCTAGGTATATGCAGTAATTGGGGATCGAACCTGCAACCTTTTGGTGTATGGGATGATGCTCCAACCGAGATACTCAGCCATGATAACCATAATTTTCATTCATATTTTTATGCCAAATTTTACCTCCTTTTTACTTTGCCTGGGTTTTTGCAACAGCCCTCTTGCCAGGCTTTTTCAACTTTTATTCCCTATCCCAACACACCTGAGGCACATGGCACACTGTAACATTGGCTTGCAAAGGCAGTGATTCTCAATTACCGGTAGTAAAAGGAGTGCAGAGGGTATTCCCCATTAGGAACTATATCAAAACCTTTGGGATCAAGGTATGCAGTTTGCAAGAGCCCTACATGTTGAACATCATTCTTCTAAAGGTATTATGTTCACTTTTTGTTCTCTTTTGTATGCTGCTGACAGATTAATTTTTTTGACAATCAAGATTAAGATACAATTCTTACCCTGCTCAAAAGCCTTTGATAGTTCTCTATTGCCTACTAAAAATTCCAACTTCTTGACCTTGTACCCTTAACAAACCTTACCATTATAACTTATTTTTTTTTTATGCTTACTCTATGTTATAGCCAAACTGAGAAATTTCTCTGAATACCTCCAGGCTGCTTCACCTGGTGGTATGGTGTTGGACCACACCACCCCTCTGTTTGGCATTCCCATTCCATTTACCTCCATCTGGATCTAACATCATTTCGATTAGGATGTCTTCCTGCTTTTGAGTTTGAAGGACCAGAGGGGTCCTTGTGATGTCCCACAAGACATCGCAACTTTCCTTCAGTGTTATGTTATACTTATTTGTAAAGGCACCTTTTATCTTATAGCAGAGTATAAATTTCTGGAGAGCAGAGATCTCATTCCCAATTATATCTTGGCTGTCTATAATAGAGAGTTCCTGAATTTTCATTCTTTATTCATAATTTATGCTCTTCTACTGCAATAAAAATACTTCAAAGTGGCTTACCCTATTAAATATAAACAACTTAGGACATTAAAGTAAAAATTAAAAACCAATATAAGAAACTATTTGGATCAGTAGGCAGCCAATTACAGACCATGGCCCAACTGAGCCCACAGCACATTTTTGTAAATACAGTTTTATTGAAGCATAGCCATGTTCATTTGTTTACACATTGTTTAAGGTTGCTTCAAGGCTCCAGTGTCAGAGTGAAGTAGCTGTGATAAAGAGCATGTGACCTGCAAACTTCAAATATTTACTATCTGGTCCTTTACAGAGAGTTTGCCAGCCTGTGATTTAGATCAATGATTCTTAACTGAAGCGAGGTGAGAAAGGGAACAAAAGAGTGGGGGCAATGTGCACACTCAGGGCAATCTAGGTTAAGGGTCCATGTGAGAATCCTCACTTTTGTAGCGAATCCATTACTGATGAGAATCTGCTCTTCTCCCAAAGTGACATTCTTGTTCAATATAGAGGCCTTTTGGGGGACTTTTTAGTCATTTCTGGGTCAGTGCCCTACTGTTACAGTGAATCGGTGTTACTATAATCAGAGAGAAACAACAGAGCCTCTGCTGTTTCTCTCTAGTTGGCACGAAGGAAGAGAATTTTAAAAAATGACTTAGACAGGGAGGAAAATTACGGTATTATACCAGAAGCTCTCGGAAGGTAGTTATGCAAATTAAATAGTAAATTGAATTCTTAGATTCCTAGCTGCCAATGCAAACAACAAACATGGAGAGTTCATTCTTGGCTAGCATATGGAAATGTGCCCATTAGTTTAAAAGGACAAATTTCTCAATGCTAAAGTCAAGAAGGAATGTATTGAATTATCTCTGAAAGACATAGGAGACAATTCATTCAGCTACAGTTTTGCAAAAGATCTAGCCAATATATTGAAATGGACAATTCTCATTACATAAAATTGCAATTAAGGAAGTAGGTTAGGACAATCCAGGGACATTGGTTGTTGATGCCCTAACTTGTTATAGGCCCTTGAGAAGGGAGCCTCAGATAGCCTAGAGAATTGTGTAGTTAATATGTTTTTCCATTGGAACATTAGTTGGCTTTTGCAGGCCCTGAATACAGGTCAAAGAAGTGTAGAGTTCCAGTAAGTATTGAAAGTGCAGGTTTTCTGGGATAACAGCTAAAGAGTAATCCATAAACTGGAGACAGGCAGCAAAGCTGACATTCTGGTGGGAGAACAGAGAAGCCTTGTAGATTTTTGCCTGGCTGGTTGACCAGTGCAACTCCACAAGGTAGTAGGTAGTAGCTATGGGCACCAGAACAATTTTATATAACTCTGTGGGGGCAATTAAACAACTGAATGAAGGATAATGATGGCAGTAAGTAAACCATAAACTATCAAGTGAGTTTATAAGGTTATTAACATCTGCAAAAGTCATCTTTAAAAAGTTATTCTGGAGCTCAGAATATGATATCATCCTACTAACTACCCACTCATTGTGCCTATTTAATTATTATAGACAGAGATTATAGGAGGGTACAGTTTTAATAAATTAATATTTGGCATCTTTTTCTAAGCCTTCAGGAAGTAATGCAAGTTATAAACATGCATGCACATTATTTTCCTATATAAATAATTTTGAAGTTATGAAAACCAAGGCTTATATTACATTGAAATACATACCTTGAAATAACAAATGTTCTCAAAGGTTTATCGAAGGTTTTTGTCAAGTGAATGTGAAATTTGAATTTCCTTTTCTTCTTTATACACAGTGTACACCAAGGTAGCAGAAATATTTGTTGGCTATTGAATGGGAGAATAATTCCACTTTTAATGATTTTTAAAAATCTTTTAAGATATTTTGAAAAAAGTGGCTTTAGTAATTTAGTATAATTTTGGATCATCTCATGGAAGGTATAGTTATAGTAGGTAAAAGATATATTAATAAAATAATTTTATGGGTGATATTTATTTAAAAATATATTAATATGTAATTTCCCAGTCTAGCAAACCCACATAATCTTATTCACATGTTTGTTCTTCCAAACACACTGAAGACAGGGATGTTTCAAGTTGTTTCACCAAAAGGTTTGCAAGTTGTAACTTGGCATGATTCATACGGTGATAGCCAAAGACCAGGTTAGAACTCTGCCCATGGTGCAGCTGTCATACATATGACCTCTCAGGTATGTAAAGATTTTGTCTTAAGTGCAATTTCATCCCCCACAGAGTGTTTAAATAAGGAATAGTATGATAAGGGCCGCATTTAAAAGCACACATTCCCCGTGTTTAGAAAGGTTTGGAGATGGAAGTGGGCGATCCACTGGGAGGTCATTGTAGCTGCCCCAGTGTAGGATACTAATAATTTGAACTTGATTGCTAGCAGTTGTTGAGAAGAGTGAGGTATATTCTGGAGATGGAGTTCACAAATTAGATGTGGGGCCTCTCAGGTCAAGGCTAACTCTGAGGTTATTGTCATGGACCATGAATACATATAATGAAGTCAAGTGCTGAGGGGGAGTACTTTGAAAGACTAACCAATATGAAGTGGGAAGGGATATCAAAAGTTGACTTTGGATTGTTAAAATACCTGTGAGACAACCAAGGAATAAATACCAAGTAGTTAGTTTAATATTCAATTCTAAAAGCTTCAAGAGGCTGAGCTGGAAATATAAATATTTTTGTAAAGATTTTATTTATTTCCAGAGAGAGGGGAAAGGAGGGAAGGAGAGAAACATCAATGTGTGGCCACCTCTTGCGTGCCCTCCACTGGGGACCTGGCCAGCAACCCAGGCATAAGCCCTGACTGGGAATTGAACCAGTGACCCCTCGGTTTGCAGGCCAGCACTCAATCCACTGAGTCACACCAGCCAGGCCTGGAAATATAAATTTGAGGGCTATTTTATATATCTAGAATTTAAAGCAATACAAGTACCTAAGAGAGAATATAATATGAGAAAAAAAAGAGTGTCCAGGACACTTAATATCAAGTGAAAGAGGAAGAACCAGCAGAAAAGGTTAAGGAATAACCAGAGAGAAATGATAGCAAAACTTGGGGACTTGGTGTACTGTTAGAAACCCAAGAGAAAGAAGAAAGAAGTGAATGATCACATGTATCCTGAATGCTGAGAAGTTCAGAATGAAGATGGAAAAGTCTCCTTCAATAGAGCAATGTGAATCATTTTTTGTCTAGAGGATGGTTTTAGTATGAGCAAATATCCGATCAGAGTAAAATGTAGAGGCCAGGAGAATAAAGAAGCTGAGGCCCACAGTCTAACTGTGCAACTCTTGACCATCCAGGGTCCTAAATGGAGATGACAATAGCTGAAAGATTCTGTGGGGCCCAGGGTTTCCTAGACTCCTGGTGAGAGATTCAAGGTCATATTTGAGTGATGATGGGAGGAACTTAAAGGTTGATGGTACTATAGACAGAGGGGCTTGTTAATAGGGTTTCTGGAAGATTGAAGGTTTTGGGATCCATTGCCCATGTGTAAGTCTTGGCCTTTGAAAGGCAGAGGCATATTTCTTCATTGTAATGAAAGGGAAGGGCAAATGGTTCCAGACAGCTTTTGGTGTTAGAAAGGTGTATTTAAATGCACACTCTGCAATATTTATGAATAAATATTCAAGTTATGATCATGATTCATAAACTCCAATAAAAAGGAGGAAGACTGGCAAAGCATAAACTAGGAGTAATTCTGTGTAAACACCAGTTTGGGTGCTCCAATTTTCACATCTCTTTCCAACAACAATGTCTTAAATTAAAACAAATGGATCTTTTCTGGTATCTGCACTTCTGTTGAGTGGTTATTATATTGTAGTTGGTTCTACTTTTCTCTTTTGGCTTTGATCCGGAATACATCAATTGTCTATAATTCTATCAAATGGCGGGGCGGGGGGGAATCATTCTCTGTACACAAACTTTCAGTCCTCATGAGGATATTCATATGTAATCTGAGAGCTGTCACATGCCTCCCCTTCATCTAGCAGTGCAATTTACCTCTACATGAAGCTGTAAAAAGGGAAAAACTAAGTTTTACTCTCCACTTTTCTGACAGTTTTAAAGTTACATAAAAGTAACCTTGTCTCTTCTGGCAGTTCCAAAGTATTGTCAGGCGATCAATCTATCAGGAGTAACGAGATTGTCATTACATTCAATGATTTTGTTGTACTCGTTCCTATAACGGCAAGACAGCTGCAAAATGATGTCCTAATTTCAGATTCTGGACGGTCTTTCAAGGTAATTCTATCCCTTGCTTCTCATACACTGGAGACTTGGTCAGAGCAAAGTTACATTTGGGACACCTTTCCCGACCTCATCAGCTTACAGTGTGCAGTCAGATTATTTTCTGCGTCTGAGCCTGCATTCTGCTTGTCTCCAGTTGGCTGGAGTAATGGTAATGACTAAGATTTACTTGAATAGCATTTTATAGGTTAATAGTTACAATTTCCAAGGCCTTTTCACATGTTCCTCCTAACAGTCTAATGAGGAAGACTGAGTAGTGTGGTTTCTCCATTTTCTAGATGAAATTCCTGAGGTACAGAGGAGTTAAAATGTTTGCCCAAAGCTACATATCTGTAACTGCTACAGCCAGGACCTGCATCCAAATATTCTGTTTACATGTATCTCCTGTATTTTCAATAATATGATGGAAAGTAGAAACTTTGGAGTCAATAGGCTGAGGTTGACTTCTCCAGTGTATGAGGTCTAGTTTAGACTCTCTGAGCCTCATTTATACTGCCTAAAAATGGG
Organism: Anoura caudifer; assembly: GCA_004027475.1. Taxonomy (NCBI): domain Eukaryota; kingdom Metazoa; phylum Chordata; class Mammalia; order Chiroptera; family Phyllostomidae; genus Anoura; species Anoura caudifer. The sequence continues at coordinate 287,364 of PVKU01000274.1, read as the reverse complement.
AAAATAATATTGAATTTATGTCTCCTCCCAACCCCTAGAAATAAATGAGATAATATATGTGAAGTCTCCAGTATATGCAGGCAAAATAATCTTTCATTATCATATTAATAATAATTGAACCAATAGTACTCAGGGACTAAAAAAATCAACATAGAACTATGAGTATTAGCATTAATATATACCTCTTGGGAAGATTTTGATTTTATTCTCTTTCTGGTTATAGCAGCACTCTGAGTCAGTTTTCCCGTGTGAAAATTAGGGGTAGTTGGATGTAATTATATCTAAGCTTTAGCATTTCGTCAGAGATAAAATGATCCTGACCCATTTCAAACAAGTGGTGGATCCCCTTACAAGGCAGCCAAACATCCAGGACTGTCTCATCGCCTCACTCTCTCCCCCTGCTCTACTCTGTTCCATCATTCTAAGCAGGACTGAAATGGAAGAACTAACGATTTCCCTGATCTCTGTAGAGATGGTTGGTGCAATAGATAGTAGAGATTCATTTGACTTCCAATCATTTCCCCTTTAGGATAGTACACAATTGCCTTTTGGATTATTAAACCCCTTCCTGAGTGATCTTGCTGTGTGTGTTGCTTCTGGTTCCTGATTTATACTGTGGGAGCTGAAGAGTCCAGACTTTTCCCCTCCCTATTTCCTGGTACCTACACTTGACTGATCTGCCACTCTGTGTGTCAGTGGAGGAGTCTTTGAATCCTGAATCTGTGGCACTGGATAGAAGGAGCAGTTGAGGTCTCTCATTCCTCATGGTGATGCTGTACAGCTCAGACTCACCCTGTGCTGGAATTAACTGGGGAGCCTGCTACCCAGCCTTCAAGAGTGCCTGTGCTTTTCATGAATCCTTATACTTCCCATCAATTCTGCCAGCCCTCTGATATTTTTCTAACGAGTTCCCTTTTGCTGAAGCCATCTAGAGCTGGTTTCTCCTATTTGTCACTGAAAATCATATATATATGATTCATATCACATATATATGATATATATGATTAATATCACATATATATGATTATATATGATATATAATCATATATAATCATATATATGATTATACATATATAAAATTGGTGAAGGTCATCCCATCACTTCATAGCAGTATTGAAGTTTTAAAAAAGGTGTATAAAAAGAACGAAAATTTTTAGCCATAATAGTCAGAAAGTGGTGACAGAACGACAAGTTATTGGAACTGATTCTGTGATCCATCAGCATGATGTCTTGGAAAGAGTCAGGGATCTGTGCGTGAATTCTGTTTCCGCTGGTAAGTAGCTATGTGGCCCCGGGCGAAGTCCTTCACATCCCTGGGTCTTACATTTTTTACCCATAAAATGAGGGACCAGAAATGGAAAGCTCTAACTTTTCTTTCATTTAAAAGGTTTATGATTCTAAACATTGTTTGAAGATGGACTCTGTGCTAAATATGTGCAAGCCATCAAGATGGCAATAGAAGTAGACCCCAGGAAGTTACAGTTTTATTGCGAAGACAGCATATAATTATGTGAAGCTAGTGCATAGTATTTCAAGGTAGAATATAAATTTTGTTATATATTTATTTTATATATACCAAAATAGGTTGTGCTGGACATGTGCACTGCAGACATTTTGAATTGAAGTCATTCAGAAGAATCTCAGAGAAGAGGATGTGTTCTGAATTAAGTTCCAAGACAAATCATATATATATAATATAGATATATATCTATATCACACATATATATATCATCTATCTATCACATATATATATATATATATATATATATATATATAGCTGATATAAAAGGAGAACCAGTCGCATTTGGAAAAGGGTTTGCTGAAGATCAAGAATGAGTCGGGCATGTTTAGGGGTAGATATAGAGATCAGTTGGTTTTTATTTTGTTCATTTGCGGGGATTTTTTTTGGGGGGGCTGTAGTAATTAATAATATTGGAGCCATATTGTGAAGTTCTTGACTACCAAATGGGAAATTTGAACTTTAGTCTATGGCCAGTAGGGAATCAGTTGCTTTCTATTCTAAAGCAAGAAAATAGCATGGATGGGTTGGTATTTTTGGAAGATCAATTTGGCACTTAGACCGATTGGACCTTGGAGAAACTGGGGGCTAGGATATTAGGTAGAAGTCTGTTATGATGGTCCATGTATATGGAAATGCAGGTAAAGTTCCAGGATGGGAGTGGAAACAAAGCAGTGGGTATATGAAAAAGAACCAACTGTATTTGTGAACCAAAGATAGGAGATAAAAATGGAAGACAATGAAAGGGATTTAAATTTCCATTGGTTGGAATGCTTTTTATTTTTTTTTATTTTAAAAAATATCTTCTTTATTTTTAGAGAGAGAGGAAGGGAGAGAGAAAGAGAGGGAAAGAAACATCAATGTGTGGTTGCCTCTCACGTGACCCCCACTGGGGACCTGGCCTGCAACCCAGGCATGCGCCCTGACTGGGAATCAAACTGGTGACCCTTTGGTTCATAGCCCACGCTCAATCCACTGAACTACACCAGCCAGGGTAAATGCTTTTTAAAATATAAAGCAGATTGTGTCATTTTTCTGCTCAAAACCCTCCAATAGTTTCTAGTGATACTTAGAATTATATTGACTTTTATCATGGTCTACAAAAAGCTATGTGTCTGGGCACCTGGCTGCTTCTCTGACCTTCTTTATGCCATCCAAGTTCCCTAAGGTCCAGCCACACAGTTTTCTCTGAGAGTAACCTTCTTATCCAAGGGACTTTATCTTAGAGGTTTGCTCCCTTTGCCTGGAGTGATCTGCCCCAGGTGTTCACGAGGCATTGCTAATTCAGCCATACAGGTCTCTATACAAGAGTTACTTCTTCAGGGAAGAATTCCCTCATCATCCTATGTTAACTGACAGCATCTGTTTCTTTCTATCCCATTACGCTGTTTTATATAGCTTTGCAGAAATGTATGTGACAATATAACCCACATTCATTTCCTTATTGTCTATCTTTTGTGTCAGCTCAACAAGGAAGACAATCTGCTTATTTTCTATTCTTGCGTGGCACTTTGTGGGTGCTCAATAAATATTTGTGAATGAATGAATGATTTCTTAACCATTGGCTGTCAATTAAATTGTCCAAGATAACAAGAAAACTGATCTGAGGACAGAAGATCCCATGTTTGGGTTCCGTCTTGTGAGTGTGAAATGAAATTTTGGTGCTCAGCAGTATAAAGATTTTTCTGTTAACTTGAAAATGACATATGTTTTTCTCCAACAAATTAATTCCTCTCCCCACCCTTATCCCCTGAAAAAGCCTCTTAGGTATTTTTATGCTTACACTAGAAAGAGCACATTGATCTGATTCTAGTCAGGTATTATAAACTTTCAAAACATTTGTTAAATTCCTTTTCAATGGCATCCAGAGTTTTTAAACAAGAGGTTAATTTGAGCCAAAGGAGATAAAGGTGAGGCATGTCAATTGAATGTCCATTTTAGTATAAAAATCAATTTCTGAAGTAAAGTTATAAGGGAAAGTGATTTGCCTAATTTATAGGCCAGACGGTGTTTCCCTGACGCTGACACCACCCCCACTCCCTCAGTTTCTTGGCAGCCCTGCTCTCTGAAAGGGCCAATTCACTCATCTTTCTGGAGATATTTATGTCATCAAAGCTCCCTCACTGTCATGACAGCAAACAGCACATATATTTCCTTTTCACTTAAAATACAAACACACAGAACATCCTCTTGTCAATTTGCAACATCTAAGCAATAAGCATAGGTATTTGGCAACCCTGGAAGCAAGCGTGGTCACACTTTATCTACTCCAATATAATCAAGTGGAAGGCACCCTCTAGATGTGGAAAACCTGTGGAGCTGTATTGGGATGAAGCTGCACTGGGAAGAACAAGTTGGAGCGCAGCCCTTCAGGGTGAATGAAATTTGTTAATCTCTGGCTAATGCTGTTGACTGTTCCCTTGTTTTAATCCCTTGGGCCAACACAGGGTAGTAATGGTGGAGGTGGTGGAACCAAGAAAGGGAGACATGGCTTTTCTGTTTCCTTTGCTATCTTGAGGCTGACAAACAATGGCTTTAGAAAAACCAAAAGTACCACTGTCCAATGTGGCTCAGTTGGTTGAAGCACCATCCTGTGAGCCCAGAGGTTGCAGATTTGGTTCCCAGTCAGGGCACATGACTGGGCTGTGTGTTTGGTCCCAACACATGGTGTGTGCATGGGAGAGTTGCATATGTTGGGTTCAATGGGAATTAGAAACCCCAGTCATGTGTCAATAAGAAAGATTGCATATTGAGGTCTTGTTCAAAAATCCCACAGTTATATAAACTGGGCTGAAAAATGTAGGTCTAGTCCAGGGCTAATATAAAAATGGAGCTGAGATTTGAGTCCTTATTTGGGGGAGCTTTTGTTTTCACTCAAAAAAAAAAAATGTTCATTGTTTTAACATCTTCCAAATTAGCCTTCAGAGTTCTCTGTCTGGTCTCAACAGAAGAGCTTTGCTGGGGCTTTGGAGAGTGCATTCTCTATGGGGTACTGGGCAATTACATTCCAAATAGCAGCCTAGAGTTCTTAGTAATGATTGGATTGTATTTTTGCTTCTAGTGGATGTGGCCAATCATGCAACAGGGGTAGGAGCAGTGGGGGATAGAGAAAGGAAGAAAGTGGGTTGCTTTTACATTCTGTTGAAGTATAATACCACCAGAGTACTTGAAGGATTAATTTCTTTTAAAGTGTAAATAAATAAGTACTTGTTAGACTATAACCACTTACCTTAAAATATATGACCTACAGTGGCACTTTTACATCCTGTGAACTATTGGAAGTATCAGACTGCAATGTGGGAGAGTGTTTGTTTTCTTAGACATTGATCTTTGTCTGCAATAGTTTATGACCCATATTCATGTTAGGTCCACAGTTTAGTAAACTTTTGGGGTAGGAGATGGAGCTGCAAGCTGGAAGGCAGTGGGTTCTTGTTCTAGATTTTTTACAAATGACTATGAGGTGTCCTAACATCTCTGAGCCTTGATTTACTCACTTGTGTTAAGAGGAGTTTGGTTTTAAACCTTTCTTGCTATATGGACCCTAAAAAGAATTTGATCAAGCTGTGATCCCTTTTCCAAATGTGTGTGTGTAAACATCACATATGCAAATGGGCTTAGAGTATAGGATTCTGAAGTTCAGATCTTATAACCTGGATCATCCCTTCCAAAACTACTATGGCTTCAAATACAAATCACATGTTCAATATTTGAACCAAAAACAATTTTATTAATTGTTTATTTGTAACCTGCTATCTTAACAATTGTACTTCCAACTAGATTTTCCATTTATTGTTAGTGAGACTGATTATTTTGTGAATCAGGAAGAAAGGAATGATTTTCAATTACCTGAAGGTCCTAGAGGGCTGATTCGTAGGGAAGTTCATTACATATACAATAGATATATTACAAATATAATTAAATGGAGGGCAGTTTGCTGGTCCCTAATGTTGTATCTCTACATCTATCAGCTAGTATCTGCCATAACTGGAATTGTCTTGTTTACACATTTTCCAACAAGTTAATTGTTTAGCAAAGAGTTTACACATTGATTATAGACTGATTAATGGCCATTGACAAAAACAGTGCTCTTGGATTCACTCAATCAGCATTTTTATAAGCTCTACACCCTGTGATGAAAGGATAATGATTTACTTTAAGAAATCACTAGTAATCTCTAGAATTAAAACACAAACACAATTGGAAAGCTCATCAACTAACATCACAATGTAACAGGTAAAATCAAGGGCTTAGAAGTCATATGGATCTAGGTTCAAATTCCTGTTCTACCACCTCCTAGATCCATAAGTTTAAACTCTGTAAGCCTTGCTTTCCTTATCAGTAGAATGAGATGAAGATAATATACAACTCAGAGCCTTGTGATGAGGTTTAAATGAGATAATATACCTATGTGCTTATCACAGTGATAGCCATGCAATCTAGTTACTGTTGCTAAAACTGGAAAAGTAGGTGTTTATGTTGCCTGTCACTACCAGAATCGATAAGTAGAGACAAGGATTGAATCTTTATGGGCTCTTTAGGGCACTTTATTCAGATACTGGAGATCTGAGAAGATGGAGGGGTTACATACCTTCAAAAAACTGTCTTAACACCTCATCTGAAGCTTTTTATAAGGAGAAAGTTTAGGTAAAGGGTTTGGAAAGAAGGTTAATTAAGAGTTGCAGCCAGGGGTGGATTTTCCTAGTACTTCTTTATTTGCTGATCAACAATTCTTCCTGTACATCAGGGATTTCCCTTCCTGGAACTCAATGGCTCAGGTACCATCTCCATCCCTTGCAGAACCCCTGGGGCACAAAGGATGAATTGCTTGTCCACCTCCTGGAGTCACAGAAGTCCTGCATTCCGGTTCCTACAATAACATCTCTCCACGTGCATTAATCACTTAAGCATATCAACCAAGGCTAAAATCTTTAACTCTTGAGTTTTCCTATCATTACCTTTATTATTTTTATTATTATATCTGCATTAATAAAAATAACAGATTGACGTACTGAAATTATTCAGCAAACAACTTCACTGTGTGCTGTAGGCTATGCCCCCAAGATGTTGTGGATATACCATTGCTTTGGCTCCCAAGAACAGACACTGAACTAGAATAAAATGCTCATGAACTCCTCTGCAGGACAATGAGGCCCTTGAGGGCAGGCACTGCATCTCATTTGGCTTTCACCCTTAGTGCAATAAACAATTTTGGAGCAAGGTCTTGCCAGTCACTGTGATCTGCTTACAGGGCAGTGTCCAAGTTTCTACCCCAGGGCTTCATGAATGGGTCCCTGCCTGTCTTTCATCCACCTCTTCTCTCTTTTGTATATTGTGGACAATAAAAGGGGTTCTCTGAAAAGTTACCTTATATCTGATCATAAATTCTTAACTGAGCAGGTCATGGTAGGTAGTCACGCCCCACCAGTCACTTCTTTAGTAAAAGGCTTATACCTTTGCCTTAAGCAAGCCTTGTTCATTGTTTCTGCACACCTGGGTTAACACACCTTTAAAATGCCTCTTTTCAGATCCATTCTTCAAATAGGTGACCACCCTCAAGACAGAACTTAGTCTTAACTATCTTTGAATCTGATCCACTTCTTGCTTTCTTCTACCTTTATGTAGTTTTTCTTACTTTCCCTCCTTATTTTAAAAGGCATAAAGGGAGAAGGAAACTGTTATTCTTGGAAGCATTTATCTCAGTCTGTTAAGAATGTGCTTCCAGAGTATTCTTTGTTTGACTCAAATAAATGTTTATGAAAACTGTCTATAGGTTTGGACATTCTTACGTTGACAATATTAAGCTCCCTCAAAACTGCTCTGTAACATCGAATGAATCCAATCTATTCTGTCTCCTCATGACTGGTACCTGTGGTTTCCTTGGTTTCTAATGTCAGTGACTTTCCTTCTGATACCTATTGTGCACCTACTGTGCACTGTGTTATCAATTGAATTGTGTCCCCCTCTCAAAAGATGTGTTGAAGTTCATTTGGAAATAAGGTCTTTATAGAAGTGATCATTTAAAAAATGAGTTCTTTAGGGTGGACCTTAACTAATATGACTGATGTCTTTCTAACAAGGGCAAATTTGTACAGAGACACAGATGCTCACATTGGGAAGATGATGTGGAGACTCACAGAGAGAATGCCTTGTGAAGCTGAAGAATTGGAATGGTGCTCTGCATAAGGCACACAACACCTAAGACCACCAGAGCTAGGAAGAGGCAAGGAAAGATTCTTCCCCATAAGTTTCAGAGCCAGCACAGTCCCGCCGACCCCTTGATTTCATACTTCTAATCTCCAAAACCATAAAACAATAAACTTCTATTGTTTTAAACCACTCAGTTTGTGATATTCTGTTATGGCAGCCCTAGGAAACTCTTATAAACCACACGTTAGAACCAGGTAGAAATACAGAATTATAAGCTTTTAAAATGATAATGTACCTTTGTAGCTTCCTTCTTTCATGTGTAAATTACAAATGATGACACTCACCTCTTGGTTTTGTCAAAAGGCTGAGCATATAGCAGGGCACGCAATGCATACTGGTGTAGAAGCAACACTGAGCTCCGAAACAAGCTCTGATTAGAAGCTACTAACCACCTAAAAAAAATGAGTCTCTCAAGTTCTTGGCTTTTTCAGTCTGTCGAAAAAGGGTCATATAGTTTATTTCATGTAGTTTGTCTCCCAGGTCCCTTTTGAATCAAGTATTCTATGAGGCCATGTTCTGGGTCAAGAATTTTGCAATTATGAAATTTATTTAGAAATAATTGTATATTTACATGCAGTTATAAGAAATGATACAGAGGATTTCTGTGAACACTTTACCCAGGTTCTCTAAATGATAACATTTTCCAAAGCTATGGTAATTGTGCAGTTTTTAATACAAGCTCATCTTATAGGAATGAAATATTGAAGACTTTTTTTTGCAGGCAGTTCTGTTTACCCATCTGGCTTAAACAAGATATTAAAACTTAGTCTCTGATCATCACTACAATGACATCCTCGGTCTCTTTGCTTTAATGACTATTTCACCCATTGGCCTTTATCTTACTTAAAGTAATTTTGGTTTGATCAAAGTGACTGTAAGAATAAAGACATTAGTCACTTTTTCACCACTTTCTAGAACAATGTGTCTGGCAGCTAAGGTATGTATTCCTATCACGGACTGCTGCTTTTATAGTAACAAGACAGGGTAATATTATAAGTATATAATCAGTACTTATTGAACACTTAGTATATGTCTGGTTAGCCCCAGGCTAAGTGCTTTCAAATCATTTTCTGATTTAATTTTCACTCCTACGAGGTAGATACTGTTACTACATCCATTTTACAGATGTGAAAACTGAGGCCCAAGGTTTCCAATGAATGGCTATGACTTGGATTTGAATGCAGATAAATCAGGCTCCAGAGTGTAACTTAACTGCCATGTCACAGTGCCAGTGAATAAAAATTCACTCATTCACAATTGCTATTCTTTCGTTGAGTTTTCAAACTGAGCCTAAGACATCTCAATAAGTTCTGCCCATAACGGGCTAAGTTTTGTGTTGTGATTGTGTGGGCACATTGGTACTTCTCTGTCAATGTCCCATGCCCCACTTGAGGGACAGAGAGAAGTCCCCTCCTTCTGATCAGGGTTTTGGGTTGGCTCTGCAGTTAAACCCGGGATTGAGAAAACAAAAGATGAGAAGAAGTGAATGTATATGATTGCAACTGCCTTCCTCTTTTTACCTTGGGTTCTCTGTTCTGACCCACAGTGTCACTTTCCCTTTTCAGAATGGGAAGAGTTTCCACCTGACTTCACTCTCGTTGGTGATCAGTTATGCCGACGGCTGCTTCTTTCAAAGGTCGTGGTGAAAAGAAACCCCAATCCTTGTGCAGTAGGCTTGTGTCTAAATTATTTATTTGAATTGTGTTGTCTTGTATTAATGACCTTGCTTGTTAAAAACACCATAAAATGACTCATAGGATGGCGTGCTGTTAAGGATCCGCTTATGCTAATTACCCTTGACTTTATCCATTTGACTTTATCAACCTGGCTCAGAACTTGGGCAAAAGTCAACCCATTTTAAAATGTTTGCTTTTTTCCTCTTGGTGTTTGCATTTTCAAAGCTTTATTCATTTGTTCCATGGTAATTTAATCCACATACCCTTATCTCTCTTCCTTCATTGTCTTGATAAATTTTCTCATTTTGGTTATTTCTCATCATTTAGCCTGGTCATATTTATGTACATTTTAAAAAAGATTTTGTTTACTTGTTTCTAGAGAGAGGGGAAGGGAGGAAGAGAGGGAGAGAAACACTGATGTGCAAGAGAAACATTGATCAGCTGCCTCTTGCATACCCCAACCAGGGACCTGCCCCGAAACCCAGGCATGTGCCATGACTGAGAATCAAACGAGCGACCTTTCGCTTTGCCAGACCACTGCTTCACCAGCAAGCCACTACTGTCAGGGCTATGTACATTTTGTATGTAACATTTTTGCATATTTTATCCTCATGAGTCTAAGAAGAAACTATAATGACCAGGTCACATTCTGTTCCACAATCCATGTCTAACATAGCCTTAATTTAAAATGCAAATAATGTGATGTCAGAATATGTGTTCTGGGGTGATGTGCCTTAAATAACCCTCTTAATCTTTGGGGAGATCTTGAAGACGCCTTCCCCTGCATTCCTCATTTCCTACGGTAAAGAGAACCCAAAGAAATAAGAAGATTATCTCTGAGGTCTAATTCATGAAGAATCAGCAGCCACACTAACTGTAGTCTGAACTGAATAATGAATAGCTAGCACTGGCCTAGCTGTGTTGGAGGAAATGGATCGGGACAGAAGTATGTTTTGATGGATGTGGCAAGGCCTGGGGTGGAGGCAGCCTTGTCTGCAGTGTTTGGGAATGGCTGATAATGCAGACATGTGAGGAGGAATTGAAAAAACACAGCCTGGGAGCCCAAGACCTCCTACCTGACCTCTCTATTCTGCCAGGAGTATTTGCTAGCCCCACAGCCTCAACATGGACTTTTCAGCCACTTCTTTTCTTATTTCCTTCGTTCTGTGTGACTCCATACTATGGTATCCTTTGAATTTGACACCCTGCTTCACAATGCTGCTGAGAGTTAAGGGGGAGAAATCCTCCTTAATTAAAGCTTAGCCACCGCCTTGGATAGCTGAAGTAAGAGCTAGAATTATTTGGAGCCATTTTTTTCATTATTCAGCAGCTGAGTCAAGGCAAGACTGCCTTAGAAGTGTTGTTTTTGTTTTGTACCTGCATCAGGTAAATAGGATTATCAGTTTGAGTTATATTTCTAAGGTAACGCAGGGCTGTGTTTGATAACTCAGGTATCTCCTTAGGGTTGCATCTCAAGCATTTATTATAATTAACTTTTCTGTCAAACATAAAATATGTATAAAGTCTATGAAATAAAAATTCTTTCTAGCTTTTTCCAAGGCCCCAAGGCTACTCATTTTGATCTACTTTCTTTCTTCCTAGGGTTTATAAATAACATGATTTTGGAAGCGTCCTTCCTAATTGGCATGGAAGGTTCACTCAAAGGCAACACTTACAACCTTTTACTCTGTAGTTCCTGTGGAATTCCCGTTGGTTTCCATCTGTGTTCTACCCACGTGGCTCTGGCTGCCTTGAGAGGTCACTTCTGTCTTTCCAGTGCTAAAATGGTGTGCTAGCTCCATCTGAGGTGGGTATTCACAACATACCTCTACCAGAAAAGGTTGCAAAGCTGAAAGAGAAGATAATGTTAACACACAGTCACTTAAACTCAGTGATGGAGATGCTGAAGGTAGTTGCTCCTGACCAGTCCAAGCTAGAAAACTGACCCAAAAACAGAGCTTGAGTATTAAGGTCAGGCCTTATTGCTGTATTCAAAAACAGGTACTGTTTGATAACTTCATGAGAAGGATTGACTTTAAGAATGGATAGGAAATTTGGTTTATTATGTTTACCTCTAGGCTGATTTCCCAAATGATTTGTTTAGCTGGTTCTAGAAGATGAGACATTAAGGAGACTTCTGTGCAGCTTTCATAGCTATTTGCCTTAGAAATTTTAGCTTTCTTATCAGTTTTGTAACAATTCCTGAAAACACCTTTAATTGTATATTTAGGGATTAAAAGGCAATGCTCCACGAATACTCTGATCTAAAGATGCATGGGAAAATAAAGTTGTACTTAATGTTAACTACCGTGATACCTACATGGTGCAGTTATATGATAGACAGTCATTTTTTTTAAATATAAAATATAGGTACATACATAACATTCACTGAAAAAAATTCTTTTTACTTGTTAAAGTATTTGTTAAAGTATTAACAAACATGTTCCACTTGTAAATTTTAAAGGAAAGGCCCAGATCAGTTTTGGAATTGAATCTGACTCTCTTCAATAACCTATAGCTCTTGTCAAGATATAAGATTCAGCAGAGAAAGAATTAGAACAGACCTCCCCCCTCAAATATCAGTGCTATTCTCTAGATTGTGAAAGACCCAAGATAATTTACACAGTGCAATGCATAAAGCTTACTAATGGTTATTCACTTAGATGTACAAAATACAAAAGGCTTTGGGTTAAAGCAATGGCAATGAATCATTTATGAGATATTATCTACTGAGATGGATTGGGTCCATCTGTTATAGCTGTAGATTTTTTTGTTGTTGTTTATATAATTTCATTTAATTTTGTTTACAGTATTTGGAATGAAAGAAGGATTACAGCATATAAACAAGGGATTATTCAACTGACAGAGAACTGGATTCAATGGTTTCCTATAGGAAAGTCAAATGCTAGCCACGTGTCATGGAGAAAACACAAAACAAGAAAGTCCCAAAGATCAAGAGCACGAAGCAGAAGTCTGAAATTATTCATTGATCTTCCAAAGTGCAGTCTGTCTGCTTTGGTTTTCCATTGAGTCCATCTAGGAGTTATTTTCCTCCCTCTGAAGAGATGCAGGCCTGTTGTTTAAGATATACTGTGGGAACTGGAAGGTTGGAAACTCATGTAGGTAAAAAACATTTCTATACTCAACAGTAAATCCATTAAGTAAAAGACTAGGGCTTCCCACCATGAGGTTTGAACTGACTTTCTGATTGAAGTTCAGAATGTCTTTTAATAGAGCAAGCTGGGTACTGTCAGTTTTCCTCCCAATATTCAAGGAGGATGGGAGAGAATGCCTCCGAGGATGGGACCTGTGGGCACACATAAATGGCTTCAGTTTGGTACTAAAGGTGGAAGGTACAAACTGTTGAAGGAGAATATGTGTGTCTTCATTTGAATTCTCCTTAAACATTCATCATGTCTTCAAATAAGTTGTAATTACTTAAGGCCTCTGACCTTCTTATATTTCTCTTTATCTTTTGTAGGGTTGGCTGGACAAGTGATAAATTTTCTGTTGGTATTAGCTAGATCTGTTTTTTAAGGTGGCAACTTAAATGATCTATTTTTAAAAATTTAGTTGTGGATCATCTGGAAGAAGTTACATATTGTGTACTTTTAGAGATCTGTTCCACTGATTAGCACACAATGGGGCCTAGACATTTCTAGTTTTCTCTCTACATTTTTCCATGGCCATGCATAACCATCTGAAGTGATCATTTCATTACATAAATGTTGTAAGGAAGTATGACTAGATTACAACAAATGTAGTCCACAACTGGAAAAATAGCCTACAGTCATGTTTAACTGTTTCTTCTTTACATTTAAACAGTTGGTACCTGCTGAGCCAACAGCCTATACGGATCATATAGGGAGTGACAAAGTTATCAGAAGATGCACACACCACATTTTACAAAGAGAAAACACAACAGACAGCTGTACATTTGAGATTAAAAAAGAAGCACATGCCAGTTTTCTTTGAGCAACTAAGGAGAAAGACAAATATGTCCCGAGGAATTGGGGAACAAGAGTTCCAGCCAGGAGTTCAAAGGGAGACAGTACCCCACAGGGGACTGAGTGCTAGCCTGGCTGGCAAATGCTCTCAGTCTCTTTCAAGAGGTAAGGACTTGACTTCGCAGTATTTCAGGTGGGAGGAAAGACATGTGATAAAGATATCAAGGATGCAGGGATAATATAAAGTAGAGGATAAAAAGTCTAAGTCTGCAGGAGTAGAAAACAACAAAGAAGATGAGAGTGATGAAGTCAGGTCATGAGTTTAATGAGGAAACGGCACAGAAGCAGCTGCTTCAATGTGCAAAGGTCTCATGGCTCTATCATAATTCCAAAATTGCAGATTAAGATCTGCAAAAGATTCTAATCTCCAAGGAGTGTAAAAGCATCTAAATCTGAAACCACTGTATAACTATTTTGTTTTGGAGTGGGACTGTAAAACTTGAGTCCTTAAACGGTTGTATCTGTGTTTTAAATTTTTTAAATAAGAGAGAAATCTGACCTCAGTGTCAGATGTAAGAATAGTAAATATTTATTTAGAAAATTCTCTCTCCCTTAGCTGCAGGGGGACTGCACTCGGGTGTTTTGCCATGCTCTCCTCTATAAAAGATATGTGTGCTAGAGGAAATGTTGCCTAATTAATTTAAATAAAAGGTAAAAACTTTCTGTCTAAATATTGATAGGTCAAAAGATTAAAAAGACCATACCATTAAAAATCTTGTAGTCTGTAGGGTGCTGTGAGAAACCCATATGTGTTTCTATAATAAGGGGTAGAAAGTGATCCACGTTCCATGAAAAGAGTTACAGAAACTCTGAAGAAGGGGAAAACGCATTTAAAATGTTGAATATGGAATGCAGTCCTAGAACCAGGGCTAGTGCTCCTCCTTGGATATTTACAAATGACTGCTCTGAGTGACCACTGAAGGGAATTTTGAATGGGCACTTCCCAACATTCTGTAACTCTCTGCTCTCACAAGGCTTACACTCCTTGGGTAGAGCATGCTTTTTTCTGTAAGCCTCTCTCAGGTGGAGTTATCTGTTGGTGAAAGGTTGTACCTCTTTAAAACTCAAGTCTAGATGCTGAAAATACTGAGGTAAATTCGTAAAAGATAATGAAGCATTTTGGCCTCTCTGGAACTGTTGGCTTTTAATGAATAAGGCACTTGCTTTTGCTGGTGGTGGTGGATTGTTATCCTCATGACATTGGCTTTTTATCTTTGTAACAGTCATCTCATGGTGGCAAAATAGTGGCCATGGATTCAAGCATTAAGTTCTCACACCATATCAAAGCCAGGGACCCAGAAGTGAGAACCAAAGGGATTTCCTCTTAACAGAAAGCCCCCTATTTCTCATGGGGTAGAATGAGTCACATACAAGGAGTCTGAGAAGTTGAAGATGAGAAAGAAGGAAATGGTCTAGTATAGTCACAATTTATCCCACATACTGGCATGCTGCTCTCAGGAAGAAGGGACCGTGGCTATTGGGTAAATCTTTAACCAAGGGATGTGCTATTCTCCTTTATTCATTGGCAGGAATTTTTTTTAATGATATTAGACTTAGGACAAAATAGGTGAGAATTATGACATGCTACCAACATCTCTAAGGGACCATAAATATCAGGATATGGGAATGAGGTAAGGTATGAACAGGAAATGTAGATAGTGAAAACACCAAGATTGGAGAGGTTGAATTCAGTGTTTTTTGGGTCACTTCTGGTTCTAACACTGCGGTTCAACAAAGTGGGGAGGCACCAAGTATCTTTTCTACTTCCTCATTTTGTCAGTGTCCTTATAGACATTGAATCTGTGAGCTGTCTAGGTATTTAGGAGTAACTGCTAGAGGGGCCTGCTTTACAGCTCACTTTAGGCCCCTGTTTCCAGGAGCTTGGAGGGAATATTTTTATAAGAATATATTCTTTGTATCTTATTGATATTTTGTCAACCAAGAAAACTAGGAAATATAGTTTCAGGCTATCTCTATTTAAACATGTGGGACTTCAAGTTTCACTTGGCCAGGGACTCCAGATCCCAGACATCCTGCTATGCTCTAAAGACCCACCCTGGAGATAGATGGTCTGCATTTGGAGTGCTCATCCATTTTGCCTAATTTCTGGTTAGGGCAACCAAATCTCATGCCAAGAAATTTGTGCCGAGGGAAGGTCATTTTACTTCTCTATATGTTTGTTTCTTTATCTGTTCAGTGGGAATCTTGCTGTAACTATTTCAAGGGGTTGTTGTGAGAAGAAAATGAGATAATGTTTGAGACAGTTCCTTTAAAAAGCTGTGTGGATGGCAAAATTATCAGATTGGCACTGATGATTCAGAATGTCTGCAGAACTGGACAGTGATGGGTTTGTGGTACCACTGGCTATTAGTGTAATTTCAATATTCAACTCTACTTTGTTTACTTTTAGCTTTCAATCCCCCCACCTCATTTTGGCCTCAAATGCTTCTCCTTTGCCTCCAAGTTCTTTGGGCAGTGGAAAAAGTTATATGGGCAATCTTCATTCATTTCTGATTTTTCCTAAGAACTTGTTTCTGTTAGCAATTTCTCGTTGAGCCATGGAAGAGAAACAGTGATATCATCTGATGTGAAAACATGGTGAGGATAGTAATTACAGGATGAAACAAACAAACAAACAAAAGACATGATCTTTCAGGCTAAGGAATTATATTCTAGTGAGTGAGGCAAGTCTGTAGATATTTAAATGCTCTTCTCAGGAGATATACTGGATGTACTGAACACAACACTGGATCAGGAATCACTAGGCGTGGGCAGAATGCTGGCTCTATAACTAATGTTCTGTTTGTGATTTATCAAGTGACAGGCATTCTGTGGGCCTCAGATGCAAGAAAGGGAATTCCTAGAATGTTGATTAAGAACAAGGAGAGAATGCATTATCAACCAGATGATCTCTAAGACCTCATGCTTCCAAACTAAAGACTCACGATCTTCCCACTGTCCTTATCTTTATGGTTGTGATCCTAGAGTGAATCATTCGTAGAGCATATTAGAACTGAAGGGGCCTTAGAGGTGAACTGTTTAACTTCTTCAAAAAAGTACTCACGGTCATACAGACTGCAACAAAAAGTCTGGGCTTTGAACCAAAGACTTCTGACTTCAAATCCATTGTGCTTCCTATCACACAAGACTAGAAAACCTTTTCCAAAGGAGAGACTTCAGAGAACAAGAAAGGTTTTGTTTATAGAAGGTATGCAGATTTAAAAAAAAAACTGCCCTCTTGCAAAGATGGTAGAGAAATGGAAAGGAAATCACCATATGTGTGATGGTAGATGTGAATGTGTGTATTAAAAAGGTCATTTGAAAGGGCATAGCAAATGTCCAATAATATGAGTAAAATCAAGCACATCTTAATAGAATATTATTAAACTTTTTTTTAAAGATTTTATTTATTTACTTTTAGAGAGAGGGGAAGGGAGGGAGAAAGAAAGAGAGAAACATCAATGTGTGGTTGCCTCTCACGTGGCCCCCACTGGGGACCTGGCCTGCAACCCAAGCATGTGCCCTGACTGGGAATCGAACTGGTGACCCTTTGGTTCGCAGCCTGCACTCAACCCACTGAGCTACACCAGCCAGGGCTTATTCAGCTTTTAAAGGTGATATTTATAAAGATTATTTAGTAAAATAAAAAATTCTAATTTTATAATATTAAACAAAAAAAGAAACATGAAATTTTATAAATATCTCAATTTCAACTGTTAAATTTGTATCAGAAATACTACAAAGCAACATATCAACATTTTAATTGTGTGATGGGATTATAGATAATTTGTTCTTTTTTGTAGCATGGTTTTATTATATTTATCATAAAATATTTTTGGTCACTTGTACTCTTTTTTTTTTTTTTTTTAAGGAAAGGCAATGCTACTAAACATGCAGGTGTTTTAGTTAAGATTTTAGCAGAAAACAGATGGTGCACAAAATTGGGATCATTTCTGGAGAGTTAAGAAGAAACTACATTCAAAGGAGTAGGCAGGTTAGTGATGTGCCCTGGGCTAGTAACACAGGGCTTGGAACTCCACAGGAGTTTCTGGAGAGTGCTGTCACAAAGAAGCTGCGATATTTACTTGAGGTGTGAAATCAGCTTAGAGAGATGACATCACAAGGAGCAACCAAGGGAATAAATATGCCAAACTTCCTCTCTTCCTCTTTCCAACATCCTGCCAGGGATCCCCATTAGCCAAGTCCTAGTATAAGCCAGTGGGCATGTAGTCCCTGCAGCTCTCTCAAGGCAAAGAGCTGGGTGGAGACAGGTGAAGATTGTATTAGGACTGGTAAACCCAGTGTAGCAGGACACACAGGAAGAGGGCTTGCCTAGCCTGTTAGCTTGTCATAGAGCTGGCCTCAAAACTCAAAACCTCCTAACCTCGTTCTCTCAAAACAGAATTTGGCTCAGAATCTCTTGACTGATAGATCACAGTGGATGAAGGTATTTGTAGACCATTTCTAGGACCTCTGATATGTATAAACTGCTCTTTAGATCTAGACACACAAAGTAGCCATGGCTTGGTTCCATTGGAAAAATAAGGGTAATACTCACATATAAATGAAGGTCTGTAAAACGATCAGAAATGGAGAATCACTGACGTATAGGAGGTGACTGATGCTATGGAAGGGGGTGAGGCGGTTCAGAGGGAGTAAACATGATCTGAGAACAGACCCTTATGAAATCCAACTTTTTTCAGGCCAGTAGAGAACAAAGACACTAAGAACCACTCAGATACATTAAAATACATTTAACATTTACTAAATACTTATTCTGTACCTAGCAATTTACATGCATTATTTCATTAAATCACCCCTGTATCTTTGTGTGAAATGTCATTATCATCTCTATTTTACAGATGTGGAAACTGAGGCTTAGGTAATTTAGGTTGTGAAATGTCACATAGCTAGTGAGGGGCTGACCAAGGATGTAAATCAGGGTGACCTAGATTCTAGAAACTGCCTCCCAGGAGGCAAGAAAAGAAGGGGGAATAACATGTAAAAATCCAAAAGCAAAGGCAGCTTTGGGACAGGGAGAAGGGGATGTTAGATGGTCTACAGTGTTAAAATTCAGCAGAGGTCAAGTAGGTTGATGGCTGAAAAGAAACCATTTTAGTATGATGATCTCCAATCTGTTTTTAAATAGTTAATGCATATGACTAGGTCCAATACATGTTTTTGGACAGTTGCTTTTTGTTTGTTTTTATCCTGAGCCTAGAATTTGGCTCCACAAATGTTACATTATTTTTTTTTAAATTTTGAGTACAGTCTCAAATCTCTATCATAAGATTCTCTTTTAGGGTTATTTTTTTTCTTTAGCTTCCTTTAGAATTTTTGCTTTGAAAATTTCATTTGTGATGAAGCTTGATAAAGTAAATGTTGGCTTTATTACTGTGTCTATTGTTTAAGGTTACAGATACGATTTTGGTGTTTATGAGAGAATGAGACTTAAAGCGGCTGACAATTATTCCATTCGCATATGTAGACAGGGAACAGCATGTGTATTAACAAACTGAATGGAATAGGAGTTATATCTCATTCTCTGAACATTTGACTTGGGAGCCATCAGGCATTAAGCTGTTATCACATTAGAGTGCAGTAAAAAGGCAAATTTGGAAATTCCTGAAAAGATGATTTCTCCTATGATCTGATGATGGTACAGTAAATTCTTAGTTTTAGAGTGTAGATGCCATTTCAAGTTAAGTATATGCAATTTAAATTAAAGATGCTCAGATGTTAGCTGGCTGCCACAGCATATTGGCAACAGCATGTGTTTGAACTAGAGCAGATAATTCAAATGGCTCGTTATCCACTTACATTCTAATCATCTGCGAGGTGGCTTCTCTCTGGGCAGGCTCAGCATGCTCTCAAGGGAGGCTTTATATCTTCGCAACCTATAGAAAGGGAAAAGGAGTTCTGGTTGCTGTGACTCAGCCAGTCCCACCCAGTTTCTCAACTGCCTTAGCTCTTTCTCTTATTACGAAAACCCAGCTCTTCTTTGGGCTTTAATCCTCATGTTTACAGAAAGTGCAAACGGGTTTCCAGGCTGGGTGTTTCAGTTAATAATGTGCTGCATAACAAATCACCCCAAAACTGAATGACCTAAGAAAAACAATTATTTTAATGTTATCTCTCGTGGTTCTAAGGGTTGGTTGGGTTTTGATTGGGTTTGTTTAGATGATTTCTTCTTGAGGTGCCTCATGTGATTGGAATCAGATGGTGGCTGCAGCCAAAGCCATCTTGAAGGCTTCCTCATCCACATGTCTGGTGGTTGATGCTAGCTGTCACCTGGGACCTTGCCTGGGCAGTTGGCTGGAATATCTATATGTGGCATCTCCGTGTGGTTTCTTGGTTTTCTAACAGCCTGGTTCCAAGTGTAAGTGTCCGGGAAGGACCAGACAGAAGTTGTATCACCTTTCTGACCTAGTCCTAGAAGTCACATAGTATTACTTCCACTGTAGCTTCAGACCTCCCCAGATTTAAAGTGAGGGAACACAGGCTCACCTCTTAATGGGAGGAGTGTCAATGTCACACTGTAAGAAGAATATGATGAATGAGAGATCATTTTGTGCTATCTTGGGAAATGAAATCTGCCTCACTGGCGACTTTTCTATAGACATATCCCTAGGCAAATCTGTGAGCTGCAAAGTCATTTTCCATTTTAGATCCCTTTGGCTTTCAGAAAGCATTTCTTTCTCAACTGTGCGTTCCCCTGAGGAGCTAGGATTCCGTGTCGCCCTAGGCTTGGTGCACCTAGGCAGTGACCCATGATCGAGACCTTTCCTCTGCGTATCTCTTCACCAAAACTTGTCCTTTTTTTGGTACTCCAGTCTGTCTTCCTATGACCGGTGGGAATGTGGCTGCGTATAACAACCTCCCCTGTATAACATGTGTGGCCTACTTGTAAAAGAAGAAAAAGAAGATTCTCAGCCAACATGTCCTATTTTAGAGGTATTTTAGTTTAAATCCAAAGGACCCAGGAAAGCTCACGTTAGGTGGGCCAACTTGTTGGCCCAGCCTGTTGTAGATGAAGTTGGCCCATGTGGAATGATGGCAAGACATCCCAGCCTGCTTTTACAATCCAATAAATTTACATAGGAATGAGTTCTGTCCCAGGCACTGTGCTGGGTGTTGAGACGGCAGGTATAAATGAAGTATGAATTCTTTCCTACAGGTGCTTACCATCAGTGGTGAGAATCCCACAGTAACTACTGCTTTGAGT
This sequence comes from Anoura caudifer, assembly GCA_004027475.1. Taxonomy (NCBI): domain Eukaryota; kingdom Metazoa; phylum Chordata; class Mammalia; order Chiroptera; family Phyllostomidae; genus Anoura; species Anoura caudifer. The sequence continues at coordinate 266,730 of PVKU01000274.1, read as the reverse complement.
TAGCATTAACAGCCTGTGATTAAGGGGAAACCCATTATCTTTAAGAGATAACATGTCAAGCTATTTTTATTTGTTAATCCTTGGTATAGTTTCTATGAAGCAGTAGACATTATGACTCTCAGAGAGTTAAATATCAGATGCAGAAGATTTGATGGGAGAAAGAGGAGGTAACAAAATGTCATAACTTGGTGGAAGGAGGGAATGAAATAAGCTGTTAGGAGAAGTCATGTATTTCCCCTGCTGTACAGTGTTTTGGTAACAGGTGAGAAACTATAGACTATGGGTTTAACTTCATGGCATCTGGGCCAGAGTGCTCTGTCTTGTATCCTTGCTCTGCCACTTACTTATTAATTATATGGTCTTTGATAAGTTATTTACCATGCTTATGTCTCATTTTTATTATTTGTAAAGTAGGATTACTACTAGTAAATATATCATAGAGTTGCTCTGAACATTAGTTAAATAAACTAATACCAAATGCTTAGCTTAGCCCAGCACAAAGAAGACACTCTTCTTTGATTGTTAAATAAGCAAGATTGCTTTACCTTATATTTTTTGTACTCTTTGTCAAATTGACTAATGAATTGACATATTCCTACATTGTGATGTTAGAGAGTATTATTTTATTTATTTATTTATTTTTTTTGTAGAATGGCTTCCCTTCTCTTGTCTATTTACAGCATAACTCAGTATAACTCTTTATCACCCTGTGGTCATATATTCGGTGAATTTGATTCTTTTATTTGTAGATTTTTCTTCTTCAAACTTTAATATAATTGGGAAATTGTGAGGGGTGCAATAGACTTTCTGTTCTGGGAACTCATCAATTTAATGTGATTTCATTTGACAGTTTTATATTCTTATGTTCTTCTATTCTCTGTCAGTTAACCTACCTGCAAGGTGAAATTCTTCAACAATTGTCTACCCAGAGCACTGTTCTGTAAAATAGATGATGTGCCTGGAGTGGACACAGTCTGTTGAGTCATAGGAATGGTCAAGGTTGGAGAGGACATTAGGAGTTTCTATTTGAGAGGATAGTACAATAGACAAAACTTAGGATTCCCAAGTATTTGGGTGATATTATTTGTGGAGAAACCTTGAAATTATTTAGACCATTTGTGTTGTGCTTTCTCTTGGAGCTGTAGAAAATATTTTTGCTATGAGGACTTAAACCTGTCCCCATCACTCTGCTTGGAGCCTTGGAAAGATGGAAAATGCATTTGGTTCTCATACTGTAGAAGACCTATTTCCTAAATGCCAGAGTAGACTTGTGGTCCTCAGTATTGTTTGGGCATCACTTGTGGAGCTTCAAAAATTTTCCCAAGCACTCACAACTTCCTGAAAATCTGATTCATTACATCTAGAGTGGGGTCAGGGCTCTTTCTTCCTTTTCAAATAGACTCTGATGTTCAAAATCAATGGAGCACACACATAGGGCAAAAAGCAATTATTCCATTTGGTATCACCTTAGTAATACCATATCAGTACAAATATTGGCATGTCTCACATATCTGGTTACAGAAGCATCACACTTTAAATTTTGCAAGATCTTTGAAAGTATGTCTCTGCAGCTGGAGGCCTCAGTTTATAACAAGGGAGGGTCATATCTTTTGTTTCTAGGCTATGATTTAGATTCAAAATGGTAGAAATATTTCTTTTGCATCATTATGGCTTGCAAGTGGACCAAAGAAATTCAAGATGCACAGGAAAACATCTTTATCCCTTAATTAAAAAGAAATCCTTTTGGATCCAAGGAAATAAGAAAATAAAACGAACATCCTGGAAAGTATAATGGGAGAATGTTAAATGATGTCGGCCAAAATCACTCCTTGAGTTATTCCAGTTGTGGTGCCAAAGGCCAATTACAACTTGTTTTGTGGTAAGAGATGTGTCTGATTTAAACAATAGAAGATTATAATAGAATACTAAGAATTTTCACAGTCAAAAAAAGTTAGACCAATCTTTCAAGCTATTTGCAAGGCAACAGAATGCTTTCCTGGAACAGTTTAAACTTGTACACTTACACAGTGCTGCCATTGTTTCTTTCTTTTTTTTTTTTTTCCTACCTCTCTTTCTTTTTTAGTTCCCTTGCATTGCTATTGAAATGCCTTAAAAGTTCTGGGCTTATCACTGATGACTGACAGGGAAATAGAACATACTTTTTAAAAAATTCTAGTTAGAAAAATAATCCCAGAATAGATGTTTTACCAAATAATGCTGCTATGTTGCAAAATATTCAGTTTTATTTTTTGTCTGCTCATGATCTTACTCGGTGCCCTTCTCAATACAAAGGGAAAGAAATGCATTTCTCTTAAGTATTATTCCTTTCAGTGGTAGGTAATATGTCTGTTTGATTAAAGGAGAGGATTGGTGTGAGATGAGGATGTTGCCTCTCATGTAGGGGCTCAAAAGAAAGGGGCAGAGACTGTTTCCCTCCAGATTAGGCCAGCCAACCTCTGGTTCCAGGCAGAGTTAGCCGTATTCACAATATGGTTTTCCTTCATGCCTGTCTTGAAACAACTCCTTCCTTATCATTCCACCCCAACGCCTATGGACTACACCAAGTTGTCAAATTTCCCCCATTCTTGGGCTATTTCTTCTGCCTACATCTCCGGGGTAGAAGGTGGAAAGGGTTAGAAGTCATTATCTTTCTAATCTTTATTTAAATGGCTCTTGGACGGTGGTCTGATTTTCTCCCCAAACCACAAAATAAGATTACCTTTTAGCTTCTTTCTCTTTGCCAGCTGGATGCAGTTCTAATGAAGTTCTCTAGTAAACAATCAACAAATTTGCTTTAAATGAACTGGATATAGTGACCTCCTTCAAATGAATTATCTAGATTCTTCTTGATTTCTGTATCTCTCTAATATTCTCATCTCCATGAGGAGGATCCAGCTGTGTCTTGATCATATTGTATGATATTCTACATAATGATCAAGCAATATTTATTGTAATAGACACTTCACAAGGTCAGTTGCTTTTGGAGTCCTGATAATTTTTACTTGCTTCTTGATTTATTTTTTAAGGGAGGATAGAGTATGAGGGGAAAATACTAATAAAAGGAGTGGGAGGGTTGTTGCCAGGAGAATTCATCCAAAGGTTTCATTGGCAGTTTACCTGGCACAACCAATTTTAGATTCACCTTGAGGGCAGATGGCCATATGGAACCTCCTCAGCCACTAGTAGGCCCAGATGAAGGAAAGGGCTGGCTAAAGTTGTTGCTGGACAGGTAAAGCTAAAAATCACGTGTGAAGTAATTTCATAGCACTTGAAAAATGCTTTTAGTGTTGCTTTCAACCTGCAGCTTGACTCACAAGTCCATTCACAATCATTAGTGTATAGCAGACGTGCTCCTTTCCAAGTGTTTGAAACTGTGATAATGTTGCAGTGGAAGAAATGGAAATGTGACTCACGGCTCATCAGTTGTCTCATTACAACACACATGTTGCCGTGATCTGCTTTTTTTGCCAAGTGTGTTGTTTGATATTTGTCCCTGAATTCCTCTCTTGCCCTGCTGTGTCACCAGTGGGATACAAGTACTTTGTGCTGAGTTTTGCTCAGAGGGTAAACAAACTTGCTCTACCTTGCAGATGGGTCGGTAAATACGGCGCATGAGGCTCCCCGATGTAGCTGAAGGATTTAAAAGAGGATAGGGTTGGAAGGCCTGATTTTTGTATTGTCTCTGCTACTTAACTGATAACTATGTTCTGCCATCATTCTTCCCCCTCATTTTTACTTCTTAAAGGGAAAACAATGAGGAAACTTAAAAAAAAAAATAAAGGTGTCACATGTGGCACTGGAACCATGCTAGGGAACAGAATTTCTGTCTAGATTAAAAAAAACAAAACAAAAACACCAACCCTGTAAAATTCTTTTCCTGCTGATTCAAGAACTGCTGGCCTTTCCTGCTATGAGGTATAAGTGCAGACAATTTCTACACTAAGGAGAGTTATCTGATGAGCGACCTCATTTTCCAGAGTTTTATGGACTACATCATTATATCCCACTCTAAAATTCTCTGATCATCTTCTTCAGGGAAAGAGCCTGGGGGAGAGCTGACTCTAGTCTAGGATGTGGATTGAGTTCCTGAGATTTATAATAATCAAAATATTAATGAAGTAGTCGATACAAATGCTGTTTGTGTAGAATGCCTAAGTAACTGGTTGTGTAATATATCAGGAAGAGATCCAGAGATGAGCAGAGGCACAGCATAATAAATCAGGTCATTTGTTTTGCAATAATGGAATGATAATTGTGATAATTTCAGAAGTCACTATCATCCTGCAGCGTGAAAGAATCTTTTTGCTGGCTTCCCATTGTTTAAATATTCATGTGATGTCTATGAGTGACTTCCTGCTGAGAAAATCTTTGCATACCTCTGGCTGGCACAAGAAATGGAAATTGTGCTTTGCTTTAACCTGGTAAGGTTTTGCAGGAGCCTGGGTGCTCCTTTGGTTTAGGGGGGGGGAATGTTCCTTAAAGAGCAATTCTTTCTGTGAAATAAAGGCCGATAATACTGAACTATTTTCCAAATGCCTTCTCCCAGCCAGCAGCTGTGTGAATTTATAGGCCCTCACCTTTGCCCCTTTGCTCTGAGTGATGAGGCAAAGGCAAAAATAACCATGCTAGTTTTGAATGTATTTATGCTATAGAAATATAAACATAGCTAATGACCCCACAGGAGAAAATCTGCAGTTGTCATCCATGCTTGCCCTCTTCCTTTCCCCCAGCTCCCAGCTTTTCTTCTTGGTATGAGTGAATGGGGCCGTTTTAATTGAGTTATCTAAATTTGGCAGGCTATACACCCCACTGTCTCATATCTTAGGACTTAGGTCCACCTGTTGCCATTATCCCCCATCCAGCAGGGTAGGAGATAGACAACAAATGCTTTCAAATTCCTCTTCTGTATAAAAACTAAAAGAATTGCAATGAAGGTTTTAGAATTATTTGGGTACTGCAATAAGTGAGAATTTGGGTTCTTGCAACAGGCGCTATTTTAGAATGAGCCCTATTGTGCTGTTGCTTTAAGCAAATATTAGTAGTATATACGTTAGATTGCATATTAGATATTGTATATCAGAATGTCCTGGAGTTGGGTATTCTGTCAGTATTTAGACTTTTGGCATTAAAAGCAATTCTCAAGTGGCTGACTGAGGGGAAAATAGAAACTCTAAAGAGCTAATAGGCCTTTTCTGAGAACGCAAGGGCTTTATGTTCATTGTTTTGTTAAGCTTTTTAATTCTTATCTAGCACTAGGAGAGAAAAAAATTCTCTTAGGAGCAAAAAAGGAGGCATTTAAAGATGTGTCAGCCCCAGTTCTACAAGAATTACATTTGGAGTCTCTCCCTGATAGAATTCAGTTAACTGAGTTTCCTTCAAGAGTTAATGGCCTTTAATGGCAGTTTGATTTGGAGGTGATTATGCATCTAAACTACCTGATTAAAAAATACATTTCCAAATGTGGCTGATTACCTATTTACATATTGCTAGGGTTTAGGTGAAATTGCGAAGTTTAGTTGGGTGGTGATTTTCTGAGCTGTGCAATGTGCAGAAGCAAATTCTGTTTTTAGCTTCATGATTAGGTTGGACACAAGTTAATGTTTAAATTGATAGTCATTTTTCCACTGAGTTAAAAGGAACCAGTCCTGCATATATTCTTTCAATCAAGATGAAAGCAATGACAGCAATTTCTGGGTTAGCAGAGGGTGCTTGGATGAGGCTTCAGAAGGGGAGGGCTCTGGTAAAACCACAAAGTCCAAAGTGAAATGTACAGCCTTTGTTTAGCACCACAGTAAGGTAAGTGGGCGGTACAGTTGGATCCACTTAACTGGCTGCCCTCTGGTATTTTAGAGCCTAAGGCCAATCACACCAGGGTGGGGTAGTCCTAAAGAGGATAAGGACACTTAAAACGGCAAATAAATTGAATAACATTGCAGGGATAGAGTAACCTTCCATATACAAAGAAGGGTTGCTAGGTAACAAGTGAGGGGGTGTCAAGGCTTCAGATCAGAGAGGGCTGGTTAGAAAATAAAATGACAACCTCTCTTCTAATTAGTCCTTCCCAATCACATGCATCACGATAATTTTGCGGTTTGGGATTTTAGCCTAGTTTGCAAAGCAGGATGCTTTAATCTCATACTTTAATAGAGCCATTTTACTTTCTGCGTTTCAGACTTGGCCCATCAGCCACTGTTTTTATTCTGGCAGGAAGCAGCAAAGCCAGTTAACTGCAGGCAGAGGTGCTCGGTTTGGTGGTGATAGTCAACTCTCCAGCAAATGTTTCTCTAAGCAAATACTTCCAGTTTGGTGAAAGACAAAAGCAGCCTATTTGTCTCTATAGATTGAAAAGCATAGTTAGTCATTCAGTTAAGATCTTAACTAAGAATAACTCAATGGATCAATTCTTTAAAATTAATTTGAGCTTTTCTCCTGCACAAAAGTTTTAGAAGAAAATCTTTCAATATGCAAATCTTATTAAAAACAATGAAGACTTCTATGTTCTATTCAAGGAATTATCCGATCCCCTAAAGCAGTGAACCTAAAGATCTCTAGAGGAAAATTTTCAGACCATGCAAATTCCAGAATCTCATGTAGGGTGTGGACACATACATGTAGCTTGGAAACAACAACAAAACAACAAAACACCTTTTTGGTAGTTTTTATACATTTATCCCTAATGCTGTTGAGAACAGCTGCACTACATCCTTACTGCATCACTATCACCTATATTGATGTAGGACGTTCTGTTTTGAAGCCCTGAAAAACCCTGGATTTAATTAATTAAAGTACAGTTGACATACAATATTATATTAGTGTCAGGTGTACAATATAGTGATTTGACATTTATATAGCTTATATTCCTCCTCACCTTTTTCCTACATTTCCCCCACTGGAAGTCATCAGTTTGATCCATTTGTACGAGTTTGTTTTATTTTGAAAGGAAGGATCAATTATTTTAATACTGTGCATTTGCGGCAATAGAAAAATATTAATTACCTTATAAAATGCATTATAAAATTGATAAAAATAAAATATAGGGAATTATTTCATAATGTCTTCAAATAATAAGGAATATTTCATTCTATTTAAATTGACCATAAAAGTGAATTAATTAGCTTTAAATAAGAATACATTTTGGTCTTCTGATACATTGAGGGTTTCTTATTTGGTATTGAAAAGAAGCAAAAAATATTGCCTCCCAATTATCTTAATAACCCATGAGCATGCACATTTAGTGCTTTTGTCTTAGGATTTTGCAGCCGAAAAGGCTGTGGTGAAGGCACTATGTTTTTCAGTGTACATTTAGATAATTTCAAAAATATCTAATTCAGAAAATGGGGATTAGAAACTTTTAAAATACTATTTTTCTACAGGAAAAGACTGAGAAATAGTAAACCATGTTTGACATAGTTGAAGGCTGAGCTATTACTTTTCTCTGGTTTATGAGCCTATGCTTATTTTTGATTACTGAAACTAAATGAGATCATTATATGTTCATTTTATGTTTATTTCTTATAACTTTCATTACTAAATATGCTTGCTTACTAAAAATATTTTGAGTCTTTAAGTTGTGACTATGATGGAGTAGAGAAGATTTTCTGGGGACAGCTGCTTTTTATGACAAATGATTTATAGATATAAAAACAGAGAAATGATAAAAAAGCAATTTTTTGATTATTGTAAAAAGAAGCAAAATGATTTAAGAAATAATGCATATGAATTTTATTTTATATTGGAATGAATGTGTTACTAGGCTGTCTTCTAAGCTTGTTCAGAGTGGGGTGTGTTTATTGATATGGTTTGATATAGATCTTGGAAACAGCTGTAAAATTGGGGTCCTGTTTACTTCACCACCACCAATCCTTACGGACATGGGAAAACAATGAAGAAATGAATACAATGCTTCCTTCTCTGCTCAGATTTATCTTTGTCAAATTCCTTTTCTTTTTACATGGGGTTCGGGAGATAACCTAGCAGGCAATTTCTAATCCAGGTTCTCTGTTGCCCACCCATCTACACTGAAGAATGACAACACTTCTGTTCTTGGATGCTTTTCTCTTCAGCAGAACTTTAGGCCTAGGGGAGGATTTTTGCCAGTTTAAGGAACTACAATTATTACACTTCTGTGAAGATGTTTCCACATCACAGGGAATGGAGCAGAGGTAGAAGTGGCTAATTTGCTCTTCACTTTGTGAAAGTACCTCCCTCATTTTGAGTTGTTATTGGCTAAGAGTGCAAAGAAAGGCCATGTTTCCCAGAATATGTAACCTACTGCCACAAATCAGTGAGTGTATAGATTATGTTTTTGCATTGAAGATGCCAACAGCTAGATGAGGCTTTGTTCAGGAAAGATTAGGTAACATTTGTTTATGTCTGCACTTTTCAATATTTATTTTCTTTAGCTAAACATTCTCATCTGAACAATACTTTCAGATCAATTTATTTCTAAAGATTAAACTTCACAGGATTATTAGGTTTATAAATCTGCTTTGAACTAGCTGAATTTTATTTGGTGTTAAAAATCATTGAGAGTTTATCTGATGGGTATCGGAAATAATAAAATTATCATGACAACAATAATTTTATTTTTTAGTGTCTATTTCTGACAAATTTACAGCTGTTATATCCTCATAAAAATTATTAACTAATCATAATCCTTGAAAAATGTCTATGATGAAGGCAAAAGTCTTTCTCTATTTTTTCACTCAATACTTCCTCTCAGACCTAGTGTGCTATAAGTATACAGAAAATTTTGTTTAGATCAAAGTGCAAGTGGTGAACTCCACACCCAGCAGAAGATCATAAAACCTCATTGTGAACAGAACCCATTCTTCAAAATAGGTTTATTAATGCATTAAACATTTTATGTTTTCTAAAACAGCACTATAAACAGCAGTATCTGACGGGCTTACACAAATCATAACCAGTAATAACAGCAGTGTGCCAGTCAGGTTTGCCTAGGTTATGCTGCAATAAGAAGAACCCCCAAGACATCGTGGCTCAAAATTACAAAGTTTTATTTCCTGCCCACAATACCTGTCTACTGTGGGTAGCTGGGAGCTGTGCTCCAGACATTCTCAATCTGTAGCTGGGCTTATGGAGCCTTGGATGTCTGGAGATTTGCTGGTAATATTGGTGGATGGAAGGAAGCCTGCAAAAATGCCTGTCCCTAAATGGGTTTTGTGCCAAAGCAATACACAGGGTTTTTGCTCACATTTTTTTTTTTTTTTTTTTTGGCAAAATAAATCACATGTCTCTGATCAATTTCAAGGAGGCAAAGTGCAATCTTAGCCTGAGCCTGAGGGAAAATCTGGAATATTGGTGAACAACCTTAGTATTTATCACAAGCAACAAGAAGAAAGCCAAGACACTTTACTATTATCTCACTGGGGAAACGAGATAGCAGAGAATATAGCAGAGAATTATATGTGGATAGAAAAATAAAAAAAATATAAAATTAAAAATGAAATTTAATTGATAAACATATAAAAAAGATTTGCCTTTTTACTCTTTAAGCAAATGACCTGTGCTTCCTGCTCTTCTCTCTTTTTCTCCTCTCTCTCTCTCTCTCTCTTTCTGTCTCTTGTCCCTGTCTTCTTCCTTTCTCCCTCCCTCTTTCCCTCCACCCACCTTTGTCTTATGAATGTGCAGGTCCTCTGCCTTTGTGGAGGGTTCAGTGTTATTGTGACCTGAGCTGACGATACTGAAGCTTCAAGCATTTAGCCTTGTCTAGGCTGTAGCAGTCTGCCCTGGTCCTGGATATTTCTCAGGAACACATCCTTGGTCATGGGTGGAGAAAGCTAAATCACAAATCCATCAGGACTCCAGGAGAAACACCCGAAGTGTACCTTTCAAGGTATTTTTAGTAATTCCATCCTTCCACAGAAAGGAGAGCCAGTGCTATTATGACTGAGGGCCTCTTGAAAACACAAGTGGGCTCCTCAGTTCAAGCAGCTAACTCCTACTACATATTAAAGTGTGTAGAATCCTATTTCCTTGTGATTCATTCCACCCCCTTGGTGAAAGTCAGATAAGAGGTTAATGAAAAAAATAACATTCTGGAAAATGCTCAGTAGCTGGGGCACCCTCATTACTCTCACCTGTCTTCTTTCTGCTTCCACTTGTCTCCAAGCCATACCATCTATGGTGCCTTAGTGAGTAATCACAGAGACTGGCTGAAGGGGAGGTGAGAGAGGTTAGTTCTTCTCCTTAATGTAATAGATGAGAACCCTGAGTCTCAGGAAGATGAAATTTCTTGAATCTAGGGAGGAACTCAGATCTTATAACATATTCAATATTTTTTTCACCTTGTTGCTGGACAAGGGGTCTGGCCCTGACTGGGTCTGCCTGGGGCCAGCTGTAGCGCATGGTTCTTTGTGTAGAAAAGATTTCACAACACAAGTCTAGGTGACTATGAGGAAACATTTATTAAAGTTGGGGACAGTAAAACAAGAAAGTGCTTAGCATAAAGGAAGCAACAGGAGAGCTTAGGCTGGGCTACCTTAGCTCACTGGGAAGTCAGAGAAAAGGGGGTCTTGGGGACAGGTTCAGGGGATTTCCTAAGACAAGCTGCCAGCTGCCCATTGTCTTAAAGTTGAGGATACACATGCCTGGGAAGAAAGAAGTGGGGAAAGAAGAAGGGAATGTAGTGGGCTGTTCTCCAGAGGGAGAGCATGTGCTGGGTCCTTTGTCTTGAGGATTTTATCCCTTTTTTGAAGGTGAGAATCATAGGAGAGACCTTGGGGGAGGATTTCAGAGGAACATTCATCAGTTTTCCAGCTGTGCCCTTTCAGGGTCATGGTCTCCACTGATTGTCAGTGTGCGGCAGGGGGTCCTTAGTCATTGCAGTTGGTTCTTGTGTAGCCGACATGGTTTTGCTGCTTTTCTGGCCCTGGAGCTGAAATACCACTGAGGCCTAGATGTTACCTCCAGGGAGGAAAGGCTACCCTGGGGGTGGGATCCTTGTGTTCCTAGTTTTGCCCCCCTACACCAGGCACTCTGCCCTCCTGGTGACCATCTGCACCTAGCTGTAAATTGCTTGGCTAATTTGTTCAGCTGTCTTAATTTTTCTATTCCACTTGCCAAGGAATTTTCCTAGCTTCTTACTATCCTGTCTCAACCTCATTGATACAACCGATTCCCAGGGACTTTGTGAGGTCATCCTAAGAAATTCATGCAAAAGATGAATGTCAGGGAATCCAGCCTTAGATAACCTTCCCAAGGCTAATTGAGCTATTCTGAGATGCCAGGTCAATGTGGGTATTTCCCAGGCAGAACAGGCCACTTTGGATCTCTTCATTTTCTAGAAAGTTTCACAAAGTGAAATTTACCCCCAAATTACCAGGCACAGTGAACTCAATGTTGGGAAAACTCAGTGTTGGAAGGTTGGTCCCAATACATGCCTCAAAGGAGAAATGGGATCATCCAGCATACTCATTTTTTTTTTTTTTCAAATTGAGAACCTATTATGCAAATTTAGTCTCATTAAAAATACTGGCAAAATGTTGATTTTTCTTTAATCAAAGCTCAACTCCATAAGAATCTTTCTTTTCCTTTCTTAAAAATTTCTTTTTTTTTCTTTTTTCTTTTGGTGGGGGGATGGGTGGTGCTGGACAGCTTTTCTATTCTTTCAGAGGAAACAAGAAGGTCAGTGACAGTACTTTTCTTTCCGTAAAATGCGGGCAGCCCAAATGTCCTGGCAGTGAATGTCATTGCTGTGAAAACCCCACCCTGACATAAAAATGCAGATTTCAGAATATTCAGTAGGTGTATTGCAGACCAATCAGGGAATCAATTAATCCATGGGTCTTTACTGAGAATTTTTATAATTGGAATTGTTCCTGAGATAAGTAAGCCATTGCCTGGGAATTGGGCGCTGTGTTGTTTACTTAGAGAACATTGTCTTAATGGTGTTTGTCGTAACTGCTTTTGGCTTATGAAATGTTTTCTGTAGGCATTGTACATGTGGACTTGTTGGTGATGGTACTTGAGCAAATGACGCAATCCCTGCCAAGGAGAACAGAGGGCAGAATGAAGCCATTTCTCTTTGGTGCCTGACGGCTCATCAGCCAGCGTCCCTGGGGAAAAATCTCATGCACAATGGCAAGACATCCTAGTTTCCTGGGAGGCCAATGAATACAACAACTGCTGTTTTCCTGACAGGCACAGAAGCAATCCCTTTCTCTTGACAACAGTCGGTGATAGTGTTGAGTGTTAAAACGGATACTCCACAGTGGTTTGAGCCTGGAAGCTGCTTTAGGCAGCTGCTTGAGGTAATTAGGAACTGGAAGGCAACTTTCTAAGGCATCCAACAAGAGAACGGAACATCCATAGGAGGGAATGGTTCTTGGGGATGACAGAAGAGCAGGCTGAGAAGAAAGGTGGGGTTCCTGAGGGAATTGCTGCTGGTGTGTAAAAATAGACACTTGTAGCTTATGTCTAAGTGCCTATAGTTGAGTTACAAGTTTTCAGATGATCTCAACATCAACACCAGGCTTCAGCACATTGACAAGAGTTGAAAAAGTTGGGGCTAAAGGCCAGGCTGTATTATAGGGAAGCATTTTCCTGACTCATTCTATCCCTCAGCCTCTGCTAATTTAGCACCTGAACTGTCTAAGTTATTCATTTCTCCTGTATTTGGTTTTTAAATAACATGCCAACACTCTGAATTCTGAAAAGTGCCTGAAGGGGCATCGAATATTCTTTTGACTGCAATATTATTCTTTCCTGACAACCCTGATAAGATTATTTTGAATATGGGCAAAACAAAAGAAGTTATATTTTTCTTGTATGATCTGTAATTAAAAACACTGGGGTGGTCTGTACATGGCTCAATAATCATTTTTCACTGTTCTTGAGCTCATACTGTATAGTTACTAGGATGGTAATACGTGGAAGAATTTTTGTGAAATTCCCTTCCCTTGGGGTTAAGGTGGTGGGTCTTCTGTGGAAATGAAATGCAGAAGGAGATGGGTTCAAGGCCTTTGTTGCTCAGGCAGAAGACATGAGGCCTCCATAGAAAGTCTGTTAACATGGCTTTCTCCTGACCCAGGTCCGCCCTCACTTTTCAGGTCTCTGACTGGCCTTGAGTAAAGACAGTCAATGGTAATTAATCCAGCTCCATTTTATGACATGAGTGAGTTCCCAGAAGAAAGTCTAAACTAATTTCCTGTGTCTAAACACTCATGGATAACATGGACTCTAGGTAAGGTGCTGATGGTGAATTAACAGAGCTGCTTGAGCTCCATCCAGTATAGTTGACACTGACGTGGCTCACACATTTATTTATTTATTTATTTTAAAAATATTTTATTTATTGAACTTTAGAGAGAGGGGAAGGGAGGAAGAAAGAGAGAGTGAGAAACACTGATGTTCAAGAGAAATATCAATTAGTTGCCTCTCCACAGCCCCAACTGGGGACCTGGTCTGCCCCCCAGGCATGTGTTCTGACTGGGAATCGAACTGGCAGTCTCTTGCTTTGTGGAATGACACCCATCCCACTGAGCTACCCCAGTTAGGTCTGGCTCACACATATATTAATCTACCCTCCTAGGAGAGTCACCAGTATAGGTTCCTAGGAGACACAATTTCATGGAGGGGTACTGGGCCTCAGAAATTGCAGGGTTCCTGAGAAATATGAAAAGTGCATGTACCCCCAATTAACATTTATGGAGTGTCAGGTGCTTGGCTAGCTACCTCTCCAGGTATTGTTCTATCTCATTCTCACAGTAGCCCCTGGGATATAGGTGCTACTGCTTTACCTTCAGAGCTGAGGATCGTCAAGTGATTTGCCTCAGGTTATTCATACTTGTGCTTGATTAGGTTTGAACCAAGGTTTGACCTTATTTTGGTACAGTCCACTTTTGCTCTGTGCAGACTGCCCTTATTTTTTTGTGCAACAAACAAACAAAATACCAGAAACCAGTGTGATTGGGTCCCTGGCCTAAATAAAGCCATTGGTCTGGATATAGCCATTAGCCTGTTGTTACAACAATTGCTGATTGGCAGGTCCATCTTCTCCCTCTTCTTTGCCCACATATTACAGAAATCTCCTGGTAGAAGGGACTGTATCTCATTTTCTTGTCTCCCTAACACCTAGCTCAGAACCTGGCAGTGGAAATACACTCAGTAAGTACACAGTGGAGGGGATGAGTATGATCTGAATATCTGAGCAGAATGCTTTGGGGGAAAAGGGAAGAGAGAAAGGGCATTTAGGAGGGAAGTCATTCAGAGTATCTACCTTCCAGTGTTCATGAAATGACCAATTAAAACCATCTATGTGAGTGGCTTAGATGGACAAATCCTAACAGCAGCCCTGGGACCTTCAGGGGAAGGGAGGCAAAGGGAGCAATCAATAGGTATCTCTTGTAGCTGCTGCTGTAAACGTACTCTCTGTTAGACTCCTGTGTAAGATTATAGAGGGCAGCCATCTTGTCATTATCAAAAGCAAAGTGAAATTAGAGCTTAATGACATGAGTGTTCAAAGGGCAGTGGGAGAGGGAACAATGTCATTAGAACAGGTAAGAAGGGGGCCTGTGAAAGGGGCACTTTTAAAAGCTGATGGTGTACTGAGACTAATAGATTTAATGGGCATGGTAAATAGGGTGAGACAAGGCCTATTGTGCAGTGCTCAGCCAACGGTGTCTCACAAAGAATGATGGATTAAGAAGAGAGGGGAAAGGATGAAATTGGAGACCCAGGGAAACAAAGAGGATATGAGATGTGGTGGTAAGGAAGAAGTGCGGCTGAAATTTCAGGGAGAGTTCTTTAGTCAAGCCTGTGAAGAAAGGAATAGACTAACCAGTGCAAGAATAATTCATGATGACAATAATCATTGGTAAGGTGGGGGTGGAATGTGCCTTAGGATATAGCATATCACAGATTAATAGGACTGGAGAATAGCTTGTGTATCTCTACCACAGGACTCTATTTAGGCATTGCCCCTTCCATTTTACTCTTACGCAGAATCTCTCTGTGTCTTTTATCATCATGATATCTGTTAATCTCTTCTTTCCTTCTTTCTTTCTTTCTTTCTTTCTTTCTTTCTTTCTTTCTTTCTTTCTCTCTCTCTCTCTCTCTCTCTATATATATATATATATATATATATATTTATATATTTATACACATGCATATACATATATAGGGTGGGGCAAAAGTAGATTTACAGTTGTTCATATGGAACATAATACAATAACTAATAACCAATAATACAAGAATAAACTGTGTTTTGTGTACTCACAACCATAAACCTACTTTTGCCCCACCCTCTATATATGCAAATATAGCTTGATGAAAAAACATTAGAAAAGCCTCCAGGGAAGGATTTTACAGTGTTCTTCCATAGCATGTTTTTATTCTCACGAGCTGTACTGTGGGGAGTTCTGTTCCCAGATGTAATCCTGCTGCCTGTCTGCAGTGGAAGAGAACAGCTGCTCATGACAACCGTGCGGTCGCCCCTGATAGATGGAGGCTGTTACTGTCAGTCTCCGCTTTCCCCTGATTTCATTTAGCAGCTCCAAGAAGCTCCTGTACTTCATTCTCCATGGCTGTGCTCACTTAGACAACAGTTTCTCTTTTTGATTAATCAACATGGCCAGAGACACCCCTAGTAGTTCATGCATCACCACTCCAATCTGACTCAGTTGCTTTCCAGATACTGCCAGTCACAGGGAAGCTCAATGAAAGCCATTTGGGGGTATCATTTTATGTTTGTGTACAGGATGAGAGAAACACACTGAAGCAAGGACATACATTTTGGGGGAACGTGTCAGTTATGAAGCAATTTTTTTGCAGCTGAATCTGAGGTCCTGATACAACATTCTGGGGATATTTATAAACAGATTTTTAACAAGCAAATGGATGGGGGCAGTAGTTAACTAGTGAAGAGAAGTAAATGAATGAGAAGGAATAGTTAGTATCTGGATGATGGCGAGGACCTGAGGATGTCTCCCAGTCCCTTCACTTTTTTAATACTACTTTTATATTTCCCCTTCTTTGTTTAGTTGTATGCCTTTGGTAGGAATAACACAATCAAGACTGTTGGACAGTCTGTCATCTTGGATTCCAAAGGCCTAACCAAGACCTAGTATTCTGGACTGGTTATCAGTTAAGATGCATCAGCTTCAGATAACAGAAGACCCAACTCAAACTGGTTTAAACAATGAGTAGATTAAGTAGTTCACTAATGAGAAGTCTGGAGGGCTTCTTGTTAGGGCACCTTCATGGTTAATTATTATCTTCAGTGCCCATCAAGGACTCCTGAGCTCTCCATCTTTCTCCTCTGACATCCTCCTTAGATTGACTTATCTTCTTACATTGGCTCCCCTTATGATTGATCTCAAGCTAGTCATGGTAGTTCCAAGTATCACATGAAAAAAGGAAATTTCTTCCTAGATGTTTACTTCTGAAACTGAAATTCCTTTTCACAAAGTCTGCCATTAGTTTCCTATCTGGTTTCCTATCACAAGTCTATTGTTAAACCAATTGCTGGCGAAGGGGGTGGGAATACTATCATTAGTTTAGGTAAATAATGATTTACTACCTGGATTTGGGAGGGTCCTTACCTGCTTAAAGCCAGTGGCTATGTATCCCTGATTAAAAACTGGGCTGTGTTAGCAAGGAAGAGGGAAAGGAAGAGGGGCAGAGTGTATGGGCTTTGAATAGGAAATTTGGTACAAAAACAAGCCAGTTCACATATGTGGGTGACCTCATATTTCTGGTGAGTGATATGATATTTCAGAGTTAATGTCAGCCACTATTTTTGATTATTTAGATTGCAATGTTGAGGTAAAGTTTCATTTAGCATCCATTTGGCTTTTTTTTTTTAATAGCCTTAGACTAAAGTCCAGCTCTAATTAGTTAAGTTGTCTCTTAAGCATTTAACTTTGCTTTCAAAATATATGAGGTCTGTCCAGAAGGTATCCAGCCATGTAATATAAAAAAAGAGACCTTTATTGAAGAAGATGCAAGATACAAGCAGTATACATAGGGTAATGATGCCTCAGTCCCCTTCAAAGGAGGCACTTGGGACCTCACACAGTTCTCCTAATTGCTATCAGTTCCCCATCGTATTTGCCTGCATCTTATTGATGGTATGAAATCTCATCTCTTTCAAAGGTGATTTTAGTTTTGGGAAAAGCCAGAAGTCACAGGTCACCAAATCTGGGCTGCAGTGGGGCTGAGTCACCTGGGTAATTTGATGTTTCTCCAAAAACTCTGCACGAGATGTGATGTATTGGTGGGCATGTTGTCATGATGAAGCTGCCAATCACGAGTTGTCCATAGCTGAGGCCTTCTGAATCATCTGAATGATTTCCGTGGAGGAATGTTCAAACTTAATGCAGAATTTGAAGCAGATTTGTTGCTCTACTCCCTCAGTCATTTCAAATGTGACAGACACACAGTGCACATGCTCACTCAACAGCATCTACCACCACCACTCACTAGTACAGTGAAATCATCATTGTTTAACCATGCACATTCCAGTCCACTCTCCTTTGCTGCCAGGTTACAGAGATTTTGCATAAACAATTCTCATTATATTAACGATGCCTGGACTTTATATGGATAAAATAGTTTACATGGCAATTGTGATTCTCCTATTAATGAAAAACTAGTACTAATAACTTTATTCCTATTGATGAAAATGTAGTTATATAACTTAAAATATAGTTATTTTATCAGGGTAGTCTTGAGATTATAAAATAATCATCTGTCAAATACAATAATAAGTACAATTTAATGATTAGCTATTCTGGGCCAGGAACTATACTAAATGCTTTGTATGTATTATCTCATTTAATTTCTCCATCACTTCTGTAAGATATATAGTACATTCTCCATATCTGATGAAGAAACTGTGGCCAAGAAAAGCTAAGTGGCCCAGAGTCTAAATCCAAGAGTGAAGAGGTAATATGACATAAGGGTTAATACACATAAATAGATACAGGACTAATGCCTGGCTCCATCACTTACTGTGACCTTGGCCAAGTTACAAAACATTCTATGTCTCAGTTTTCTCATCTGTAAAATGGGGACAAGAGTAGTAGTTATCTCACAGAGTTATTGTGACATAATATATGTATAGAAGGTAAAGGAATTTACTCAGGATGGGGACTTTGTAGGAACTCAATAATTATTAACACTTAATGTTTACAACTAAGTGACAGAGCCAAGACTTGACTGAAGGGTTGGCTGTCTGCACATCCCTCTTCCTTTCCCCTTTTCAGTGCTGCCTTCAAGGAAAACAATAGGCCAAGGGGCCATGAGAAATTTTGTGTTGTTGAATAACTCAAAGACACACTTTCCCAAGAAGCACATTTTGGTTTAAGGGCAAGAGGAAACATGCCACACCCAGATATTCCTTTGTTATATTTGTTGCTTTTCATCCTTCTGCTTAGAATATAGTCATTTTGGTAAACTGCAAAGCCCAGAGATTCAGTTAGTTATTGTTAAATAAAAATGAATCACCTATACATGCTGAGCAAGGACTAATCTTTTAGCTAATTGAGACTCATGGGGGCTGAGTTATCATAATTCCTGGGCATGATATGTTAGCTGTACATTTCATTGCCCTGTTATTGCTAAATCTTTCCTCAAGATCTATGGAAGCAGACATTTCCTTTTTTTTTTTTTGTAAATAAATAGTATTTCAAGATAAGATTTGAATTTATTATTGCATTTTGAACTTTTGTTCCCAAGAAGCAATCATTGGAGTTATTACACACATATATATTTCTATTCTTGGTCTTCATGGACAGAATCACTGAGTTGACTCTCTTTATCATGTCTACCTTTAGGTCACAAGCTGTTAAATAATTTATTCCCAAGTCTCATTTGTGGTTTGGTGTCAGATTCCTGCACCCATTTCTTCCCCCTTGGGGAGGAGGGAATGTTCCTACCATATAGGAAACAAATGCAATCCCTGTCTGACTCTGGTGGCTCAGGAGATAACCTATCTCCTCTTCCTTCCCAGTCCCATTTGAGTCACATCTTTCTCATCCTTATCTAACTCCTCTGAGTTCCTTAGATAATATCTCATTTCCACCTCCACTTTCGCCTTTCTTAGTCTTTTTTTTTTTTACTTGCCTACTTTGAGCTGCCTACATCTCTAGCGCCCATAAACTATAATATCTCTTTATAGGCCCTGTTCTACTTCTTTGGGGTAGCCATGTTTTTCCTCACTGTTCTGATCATTGGCTTCCTCATGATTGCTCAAGTTTACCCATGGCATTCTTGGGATCCATCCAAAGATCCCATCCCAGCCATACACACTTGCCTTTCAACTGCACTCTTACGGTGGGGTCAGTTATTCAACTGTACATTATGTTTTATTATTTTTTATGGGTCTTCCACCTAGTAGGTTCTCAAACCATGTTTTAGAATTCATATTCCTACTCTTTGTGCTAGATTCGTCTGCTTTCTTCTTTTTTTCCTATTATAATGGCAGTAAATCATAAAACTGTCCTAAGTAATAAAACAAGAATCAAATGTACAAAAGGATTTAAATTTCTGCAAAGGAAGAGCTTCATAATTCATTGAAATTTACCAATGTCCTTCTCTGAACTCCTTAATTGTGACTGATTTATTAACATATTTGATGCTTTGATTATTCTAGATATATAATTGTGTAGTCTTTTGTGTACATATTTTGGCTTTCATCAGATTGTCAATCCCATGAGGGAGGTCTCCAGCATTGTGTCCAACTCAGTTCCTGGCACATTTCTGTGCAATGAATATTGTTGCTGATGATGAGCTCAGGGCCTACCAGAGAAGGTAGATTGGTGAGTCTTCAGAGGAAATAAAACCCTGTCTGAGGCTCATTAGATTCTTTCAGGATACACCTTAATTTTCAGTGGGTGTCCAGTTTCCTGGAAGAGCTTCTCTAGTTGGGGTAGAGGTGTTACCAGTTCAATAACTCATCACAGGTCAAGGCCCAATCAATAACATTGAGAGTGGTGCTGACATCAGAGAATACCCTCTAACCAGGTGTGGAATAGACAACCACTGGTGCAAACTCAGCAGGGCCTCAGGGTGGTGACTTTGGCTTCTGATCACTTTATTTGAACACTGTTGGCCAAAGGGAGGTGACCTGACATCACACCACCAAGCTTGAATTCACTGTTTGTGATTTGGATTTGAAGGTAGAAAGTAACTCTGCAATCACTGTCTTGACTAACTCAGACTTTTTATGTTAAATTAAGTAAATCTCAGAAGAAGAAAAAAGAAGAGTGCCTAACACATTTTAAGAAAGCACAAACACCTTGTGAAAAGTCAACTTGTAAAATCCCAGCTGTTGAAATAGTATATTTAGTAACTCTTTATACCTGCAGTAGGTATGGATACATGAGTATGCATGTGTGCATGCACATATTTTGGACTTATTTCAGTAGGAAAAAAAATACTGTTCAGGGACAGGTAGATCAAGGTCTGTCTGTATTGCTTTTTCTTTTTGTGGTCATCCCATGGACATTAGATATTTGGAGAAAGCCATTTTTCTTTTTTCAGTTCTTAGTCTCTCATCTCTAAAAATGAGGATGTAATCATATACCTCCTAAGGTTCTCTTGAGCTCTCACTTTCTGATTGATTGTTAATAATTTAAAAGTCATGAACAGCTTATTTTCTGACAGTGCTGTCTGAACCAATAACAAGGAATGATGACCAGTGCCTACATTTTGACCTGAGAGGAACAGAAGTGGCCACTTACTTATTGTTATAGACTGAATGTCTGTGTCTCCCCAACATTTATATATTGAAATCAAAACCCCTAATGTGATGATAGTAGGAGATGCTGCTTTTAAGAAGTGATTAGGTCATTAGGAGGATGCCCTCTTGAATGGGATTAGTGCCCTTATGAAAGAGACCCCAGAGTGCTCACTTGCTCCTTCTGCTGTGTGAGAACACAGCCAGAAGACACCATCTGTGAACTAGGAGGTGAGTTCTCACCAGACACTGAATCTGCCAGCACCTTGATCTTGGACTTCCTAGCATCCAGAACTGTGATAAATAAATTTCTGTTGTTTTAAGCCACTGTATTCTGTTAAAGCTGTATTCTGTTAAAGCAGCCCAAATGAAATAAGATGCTTAGTTAAAAAAGATCTCTTTTATTCTTTCTCTGACCTTACTTTGTGATCCACAAGTGTACATTTTGTCCTCCCAATTCCATTTCTGAATTTATTTATATCTCTCCTTCATTTATTCATCTATCTATTCTTTCATATATTTGCAAATATTTGTAGATATAATCTGCAGAAGGGACTTCCATCTGCACAGCTTCAGTTTCCTTGTATGTGAAATGATGGATTTGGACTAGGTGGAGTTTCAGGTTTCTGACAGCACTAACATTGTTTAACTCCATGAGGACCTTTCTTACATAACCCTGTCAGGAGGAAGATGCAATCTATTGTTCAGTCTCTGCATTCGTTCACCCTACAGGTGCACAGTTTTTCCTGGTATGTTCTCTCAGATGGCAGCAGAGCTAAGCATGAGGTAACTACTGAACACTGGCTGCCAAAACCTTGTGTGGGAAAACAGAGTTTTCCAGAATTGATATTTCTAGGAATAATTAAAGATAAAAAAATAGATATAGCTCAACTTGGCAAGGTTAACAGCAAGGCAGTAGGCTCTTGGGCTCAGCTGCCAGCATGACCTTGAATAAACCAGCTTTGCCTGAGAAGATACCTAACAGGACTACAGGGTGCGGAGTGGCCCTCAGGCTGCAGGAATGACATGGAAATAAATGTAGAACTGCAGAACTGCTAGGTGGAGATGCAAAGGATGTCTTTACTTGTCTCCAAGTCAGCACGAGCTGGAGTTGACTGCTATGGACATCAGCCATGAGGAAATAACATGGACCAGCTTCTCTGAGCCATGGGGGAGGATGCCCAGTTGTTAACTCTTCTGTCTGCCTTCTTCAAATTTTATTTCGAGTGTCTCCCAAGGAAGTGACTCTTCCTTTCTCTGGAGACTGGTCTGAAATGGAGTGAGTCACCAATCTGAGAAGTTCTTCATCTTTTGATATTTTATTACTATTTTCTTTTGTGTTATGTACTTTCTGACCTTCTGCCGTGATGTCTTCCTTGTAGCTCATATGAATAGATTAAGTAGAGAACTGGAATCGAAGAGATCTGGTCTTTTGTCTACTCAGTGGTTGCCTTCTCCTTGCTAAGAGATATCTAATTAAGAACTCATTTGAAGGCCTAAGAACTAGAATAAGACCAGCAGGAGAACAGGGAAGAACCTAAGTGATAACTTAATCCAACCCATCTCTTTGTAGATGAGGGATACATCCCGTACTTGTACAGGAGCCAGAACCAGAGCCAGCGTTTCCAATCTCCAGTTCATTCTCTTTCCATCTTCTTCCAATCCTCGTTTAAAAACAATGTATATGTGCCGTTCATAAGCAGATTGTATAAGCAGATGACCTTTTGGGGATGTGAGGAAAGGGGCCAGTTGAGTGAAACAAGATATATCTCAGAAAAGAATTCCCCAATGTGAGGTTGGAGCCCGATTTAGAAGATGCTGAATTTTAAAACTTGCTCTGGGACATAGATATTTGGGCACTAGAAGAGGACTTAACAATCATGCCATCCACAACTCTCCCTTTACAATTGCAGAAACTGAGGTCCATAGAAGTGAAGTGGTTTTTGTATTCCCCTGAGAGGTAGCTTTGTAAATGCAATGTTTTAACTTCTTTCCACATTTTTATTACTTAGCTTTTGGATCCCACTTTCCTTTTCCCTTCCCCCCTTTTTGACTGTGACTTGGCAATTTTTTAAGTTCTCTTAAGGGGAATTCCATCAGTTTTGATTATTTGTCATTTACTGGTAGTTTTTATACCTCTCTGTTTTTCCTGTTCTATTGTTTTTAAAATGCAAATCCATAAATAGCACCTTAGATCTGATCCCACAGACTCTTCCTGTGGAAGGTAAATAAAATCTTTGCCTTGTCCGCATGATCATCCGCATGATCCACGCACATGGCTTGCAGCAACAGCATTTTGTTTCTTTGCCATACGCACATTCTTGTTAAATTGGCCACCCTTTCTGATCCTCCTGGCAACAGTGTACTTATAGACCTTCCATCACTTTGTAATATTTATTCCCCTGGGGTGTATTTGTCTGAACTATTTTTTTTTTCATGCCAAATTTCAGTTGATTTCCTCTCCTTGTTTTCAAGGTCTTTTTGCCTCCAGTTGTCCTGGAGAAAAACACCATTGTAATCACAATAGCAGGACTGATTTAACTGATAATTGACAAAACAACCTGGAGTAATCATCACTTTCTTATTCATTATTTTTCTATTTAACATTTCCTCCCCAGCCGCCACGGATTTGGCAAAGTTTTCTTGTCGAAAAGCCTGTCAATAATGAGACCCTACACCAGCATACTGTGCAATTACCTAAAGACTTTCTGGGCCTTCACATTGCTTAGTCCTCTTTTGCTTTCACTTAAATCTCACTTCTCTTCTTAGGGATTCCCTTTGCTTCTCCTAATGGATTGATGGTGTGTGTCCCATGTCTTTGTTGTTTAAGATTCAAAAGCTCCCATCGTTTTAGGAGCGGCTGAAAAATCTATCCTTCAGGCTTATCTGCAATATCTTTTGGGCCAGTGAACCTCATGGATGAAAGGTTTCAGTGGCTGTTGATTAGTATGGGTGAAGATAAACTAATCCAGGCAGCTCCTTTCTTAGCATAGTCTCCTTGGGTTTATGCAAACCAGCCCTGTGAACTGCTCTGTACCTCCTCTACTTACAGCCAGCCCTGTGGGAGCCTGTGTCCCTCTCCCACCCATGCCAGCTCATGGGGGCCATCTGTACCTCTTCCACCCATAGCCACTCTTGCACAATGCTCAGGATTTATCTACTTAGGTCAGCTCTGTGAGACTCTGCCCCTTTCCCACCATGGCCAGTCATCAACTCGGTCTTTTTTATTATTATTATTCATTTAATAATTTAAAAAAATTAATTTTATTGTATTTTTTTCCATTACCATTTAGTCCCCTTATAACTCCCTCTCCCTTCAACTCAGTCTTTATCCAGCAGCTTGAAATGACTTGGGAGTGTAGTTTGCTTGAAGTGGCATCCTGACAATGATGAATGTGATTTGTTTTTTGACTATTCTAAGTATGAATTGCTTCCCTCAGGTTGGCAAATTAAACATGGCAACTTAAAAGCCAATATTCATGGCTTTTTCTCTGCTCCAAGCTACAGAAAGACCTAAATCAGATAAACTAGGCACCAGTCAACATCATTTTGCTCCATGCAAAGGCATTTTGAAGTCTCTAAACTCTCTCAACTGTTTTGTTGAAGTTGGATGACAAAGGACAAAGCGTATCAGTAGCAGCTCTCTATACCAAAGAATCAGTCAATTTTATCTATCTCAAATTATCTTCAAACACAAAATATACTTTTCACTAAAGTACTCTGTTTCCCAAGGGGCTATTTTAACAATTCTTCTTTCAGGTCCTTTGCTCTCTCCATGTCTAAGGATTCCACCCTGGGTTGAGTAATTGGAGTGTTTTGTCTCCAGCCTGCATAGGGTCATTTGTTCAATGAAAATGCTTTCCTAAAATGTGTTGTCAAAGCAAAGCATGAAAAACATGAGATCTATCTACAAATTAATACCTATAGTCACATTAACTTACAGATATTAATCTCATAGGGCTACTACATTACTCTCCTCAGGTATGCTGTTCTTCAGGCGAACTAAAATATCCCATTTTCTTTTATTGTTTTATTTATGGCATGATTTCAAGACCCCTTACTACCTGGTTTCTCTTTACTCTCTACAATGCAGTCTGTCTAAATTCCCCCAAACATCACCACAACTCACACTCAGTTTTACTTTTCTTTAAAGAGGAAATCCATCAACTAATGGTATATTTTAACTCCAGCAAGAAATCTAGTATTTCTAAACATTTTTTATTTACTGTTGCTTAGAGAGCTCTTCTAAGAGGTGTTTTAAAAATATTCCTAGAAGATAAATTAGGCCCAAATATCCATCTGATCTGCTTAAGATCTGATTTTGATAGAACCTGAAATTCTTGCATCAGAAGAAAGGAAGATACAGAGAAAAGAAGAGGATGAGAGAGTTTTTGAGACCATTGACTTCCTGTCTGCCTGGCACGAGTACATTAGCTCTTATCAAAGTTGGAAGAGCTGGTACAACAAAGCCATTGTAGGTATTGGATCAATACCTGGCAAACAGCCTGAAGGTCAGATAAAGTACTTAGGCAGGCAGTTTGCCAGGCTAAAGAGATGTCAAGAAAATCAATTAGACTCTAAAGAAAGAGTAGCAAGCTAACTAGAATTTCTATCTTGAAAGGCTCTCTGTATTTCAAAGGTGTTTGATATACATTCACAATATCTTTATCTTGTTCATGAAATCACATTTGATAAGCAATTAAAACTATCCTTGGGTCACCTGAAGTCAGCTCACAAAAGACTGTAAACACCTGTACTATCCAAGATTAGAAACAGCAACAAAGAGTAGAGATTTAATCAGGTTCTTTTCAGGGTATAAGATTACATAACTTTCGATTAATTTGTTCTTTTTCTGTATTGATTACTTTATTTGGAATGCCGAAGATGCCCTTGCTATTTGAGCAGTGATAGACAGCGTGGACTTTGAGTACTCCAAGGATGCCAGTTATTTTACCTCGTAAATTATTGCCCTCTCAAGTCAAAAAATAGAAGGAAAAACACAGAGCTGATTGCTTTGGTAAATTTTTTCATCAGCAAGCAAAAGAAAGAAGCATAATGTTTACTGTGTGGAAGGCTGAAATATTCTTGCTATTTGTTTACCAGCAAAATCTTTTTGTTATATATATAGTCTCTTCTGTCCCAGGGACCTTGTGGGCACATTTTGGTATAAATAACGCTATGATACTCTATTTATCCTGTGTCTTATGATTTTCCTGGTATTGTTACATAAGACTACTGACAGATAATTTGTATTTGTAGTACATATTTCTTCACCTCAGGAAGTTTCTGTTCAGTCTTGGGAGAGAAATAATATATATATTTAGGCACTTCAATGACTTACCAATAGACATTTGTTTATAACAAATAATTACCAAGGGCAAATTTATAAAGCTGTACTAAGAAGTGGGGCAGAACTGCTTAATGAACTAAACAAATACAGTCTCTGCTTTCACAGAGCTTACAATCTACTGAGGGAAACAGGCAATACATAGCTCTCTAAAAATATGTACAATAAAAAAGTGTGGTAAGTGTGATAGCAAAAAATAATAGAAAATGTGAAAAAATGTAAGCTTGGTCTCAAAGGAGATGGTAGGAAGCATTTCAAGGGAAAGGGACAGCCTGCCCAAAGGATCTCAGGTTGAGGGAAACTTAGGAGCCAGATAATACAGGCCCTTTGTAAGCCATTGAACTTACTACTACAGTTGTCTTTTTTTCCTTTTCTTTTTGTTTTGTTGTTGTTGTTGTTATTAACCTTTATATTATTGGGTTGACCAAAAAGTTCATTTAGGCTTTTCCATAAAATAAAAGACACATTTTTCACTTTCACCATTAACTTTATTGATTTGGGTATTTTGAGTGTGTCATCTATTTCCTGCAGGGTATAATGTGATTTTTCTCAATTAATGTCTCGAATTGATCACTATCAACTTCATCTGGTTTACCTGATCATGGAGCATTGTCCAGCAAGACATCTCCAGCAGGAAACTTCGCAAACCATTTTTGACATGTTTGATCAGTCACAGCACTTTCTCCATACACTGCATGAATCTTTTCTGTTTTTTTGCATTTAAGTTGCATTTTTCCCTTTCTTGAAATAATAAAGCATAATATGCTGAAACTGTTGCTTATTTTCTTCTATTTTCAATACTAAAATGGCTACATACAAATTCACCAAGTTTTGATAATTTTTTTAAAAAGCCTGCTGATATGACAGCTGTCACAATACAATCTAACAAAATTGTGCTAAACGACGTTAAAGACAAGTAAGTGCTACTAGAGACATCTTATGGGAAAAAACAAACTTTATCTGTGGTTGATAACAGGTTAATTGCAACAACAATAAATACCAATATTTGTTATTTTGGATTTTAAAGAATGTTATTTAAGATTCACATATTTGAAGGATCTTCCTGGGTTCCTGTCTGTACAGATCTTTAACTCTAGTAGGTGGGCGTAACTGACCTTGCCCTTTAGGATGAGCCTTTTATCCCCTGAACACATTGCAGACTTTGGGCAAAGAGCTACTGTTACTGAACCCAACCAGTGTGGGGGTAGGGGGGTGGTCCTTCTGCTCACCGCCTACCAGGCAAATCTCTCAGTAGAAAAGAATCTTTTATTTAATGGCAAATTTCTTCCTAAAATATCTGGGTAACAAAGTAAGGGGAAAGAAAAAGCTAGAGTATGATATCAAAAATAGTCTCATTACAGCTACTACATAGGTTCAAGGACTGAAAGTAACACAAGAACAAAAATCTGTTCACAGTGCTGACTATTACCACCAAGGTCTTTGGAAATAATGGCAGGCTTTTGCCTCAAAGCCCATCCCTTCTAAGACACCCCAAGAAAAATCACCCTGTCACCCTCTGCTAGCTTAGTTCAAAGTTGAGCCAGGAACCTCTTTTCCCACCCCAAAAATATCATGAATGTAGGTGGCTTAGCTGGTCTTCAGTTGCTGTCCAGCTTCAGGTATCTTTCAGAAGCTGTGCCCCAGGCTTCTGCTCACAGGCCCACTCAGGCCATGATAGCAGGCCTGCAGGTGACTGCTGACATGACACTCACTGGTGGGGGTGGGGAACCAACTGCCTTTTTGCTTTCCAGCATGTTCCATTTCAAAAGTCTCCCCCAGAATCCCATGCATGCCAAAAGCCAGTGGGACTGTCCAGCCTTCCAAACAGTGAGGGCCAATGTTGGCCATGTATGCCTTTGCTCCTCTTCTGGCTGCCATGTTTAGCAAGGGGGCAAAGTCTCCAGTCACATATGTGCAGCTCAAACCCATCCCCCATTTTTAGGGGTGTGTGTCCCCTGTTACACTGTCCCCCTGTTACTCTGACTCATGTAACGACTCTGCAGCTCAGGACTGAATCAGTCTCACCTACTCACTCAGGATGGACATGGGGATCTCAGCTATCCCAGGTAGCTGGGATAATCCCAGGTACCTTGGTGTCTTAGCTGCCTGTCCTGATACCCATTTCCTGGCCGTTTGGATGCCCATCAGTTATCCCTCACCTAGTTCTCCACCTGTTCATACCTTGAGTCCCATCTGTACCTTGGGCTCCTTTGACCTTGATTGACTAAACTCTAATCTAGTCTATTCCTTTGCATTGGAATAATAGCTATGTCTATGAACTTTGTTCACTTTTGAACCTGTAGACCCTTACATAATAACACCTTCTAGGATCTTAATGCTTCAATTCCAGTAACAATAGTTTCAGTTACTGAGACTTTACTTGCAAGGCTAAAGGAATCATTAAAAATAACTGAAAAGTTTCCTTCTCTGTACAAATGCAGTCCCATTATCCTGGTCAACTGGTTTATTGTTGACTTCAATAATATTAACATGGGGTGAAAAATATGGGTTTTGTAGCTCTACCACTTACTTGCTGTGTGTAGACTTGGGCAAGAGTTTTAACTACTCTGGGCCTCAGTCTCCAGATGTGCAGAATTGGGGAAATAAGAAAACCTTCCTACCTCACAGAGTAGTTGTGAGTTTTAAATAAGTAAATATTTGTAAGATACCGAAAATGTTGCCTGGTACTGTCAATATAAGAAACGTCCAAAGCTGTAGTAGAGAATTTTTATGAATTTATTTGACACAAGCTGGGGAGTAAAATCTCAGTGAATTGAGAAAATACTCTGGAAAATGACAGTTTTGTAGCTTATCTTATACATTAGAATCAAAGGAGGAGATGTAAGGAAGGTTACATGAAATCCATTGGTGATAGACTTAGGAGGCAGGAGAAAGCAGAATGAGGAAATTTGTGGGACTGGAAAAAAGGCATAATGGAGAAACACGTACTTTTTTTACATTGGTGGGTACAAGACAGTAAATAATTAACATTTACAGCACCTAGAGACAATATGTGGGAACCAAGATGACAATGGGGGTTTCTGTGGTCTCCTGCTCTGGTGGTCCTGTGTTCCGGTGCGTGGGGTTGTGCCTTCAAGGGAAAGGAAAAGAAAATTACTCTGGCATTTAAAAAATATCTTACTCTACATTCATAAGAACAATGGACAGGTCATGCTTGAGATAAAGACTGACCTTTGTTAAGGACTCTGTAGGCCTGGGACGTGACTGCTGCCTCTGATGGGCCCAGTTAGGTATCCGATCATGGCGTGTGGTTGCTTTCAGTCGCTGAGCCTGTGAGGTTTATTGTATAACCTCTTTTTTGTTCACAGTACTTTATAAATTCTTCATAAATGTTAGCTAGTAAGTGATGAAATTAGGATTTAAACTTAGACCAAAATCCAGAGTACATACTTTATCACATATTTTTCCCCAACTTCTTCTTCTATTATTATTATTATTATTATTGGTTGTCAAATGATCTTTAATGAAATATTTTCCTTTGTAGTTCTTAACTAGTCAGGCACTCCCCTGCTCCACTGTCGACATTACCTATGATGTCATGAGGGTGACACCATCAACATTGCAGCCCACAGACTGAGCAGTTCCCAGGATCTCTAATGGTTCCAGACGGTTCTCTAGCTAAAGATTGGTGCTTCATTTTTTGAGCAATGTTGACAATCTATCAAAAGTGATATTTCCACTGTGCTTAATATTTTTTTTTCTTTCTGTCTCTTGGCTGTTCTATGAGGGTTTCGAAGATCAGGGCAGAGGCAGAAGGCACTACGTCAGCCTGGGCCTGTCTGTTCTGGATGGTCAGACTGTAAACTCAGACCCTTCCAATCACCAGTTGTTTCAGCAATGTCATCACTAACATCTTTGGGAGACAGACCCAGGGGGCTGACCTGGTGGGTAGGGCCGACCAGATGCGGTGCCAACTTCCCCACCAGTGCACCTCAGATATACAACTTTGATCTTGTTGGGGTCAAACTCCAGCAGCATTGTAGAGGTGGCTGGTGTGGGACAACCAAAGAAAGTTGCACCTAAGCCTCCTCTGAGCCAAAAGCCCAAAGTTCCACCAATTTCTTAAGACAAGCATCTATAAATGACCATCTTTGGACCAAATGCAGCCAAGGAGTTAAAAATAATTTTTATGTTTTTAAAACAAACCAACATAGAAAGAAAAATAGGTGATGGCTACCTTATGTGACTAGCAAAGGCTAAAATACAGGGTCTGGCAGAAGTAACACCTGCTTGAGTGTGGTTGATAGGGTAATAATATGGGTGTAATAATTTATAGTTTTAATTTGAACATTTCACCTAAAATGTCATATGGTGTGCTTGAGTGTGATATTGTTATGTTACAGAGTTACATGCTTATGATTTTGTAATAAAAACGGGGCATTATTTGTGCCTGTCCTATACTATATCGTTATAAAAAATATTTGCTGATACCTTGTTTAATGTCTTGCTCTGCATCTTATGGGTTGTATGATTTGAGGCACTATATTAAAAACCTGAGACTCTACTTTCTCATCTGCAAAAGGGGGATTATAATATCCATGTTACAAGGTTGTATAAAGACTGGAAATGATAGCATATAGGAAAGTATAAAGCATAACATTCTGAGCATAGTAGGTGCTACTTGTCAGATTCTTTTCCCTTATGAGAGTTATACTGGCTTCTCTTAAGATATATTTAAGTTATTTTTAATATAAAATTGCCATCATGTCATTCCAGATGAGCAGCCTGCTGATGGGCTTCTGAGTGGTGATTTCTGAAAGAGAAGCAGGGTACGTGGAAGGGGCTAGCACCTGAATCAGCTGTAATGTGGCCAGCAGAGGACTGAGGTGTGTCAGTAAATGAGCTGTGAGTGGGAAATGTTAAAAACAAAAACAACGCATGACCTGCCATCGATGTCAAGTGGACATTTGGGTGAATTTGAAACAACATGTGAAACAGCTCTGGTTCCCTGCTTTTAATTGCCATAGGAGGCAAACTAAAGGCATCCAAGAGAGAGAGCCCATCGTGACTGACTCCCCAGAGTGACCTGGAGCCAGGAGAGGTGACTGCTTGACTAGTGCAGGGGGTTTAAAGGCCAGGAAGAGAATGTCTGGGGCTGGTTGGAAAGTGCCATGATCTCAGGGCCCCTAGGACAGGGCATGTCCTTCAAGAGTAAGGGCAGAATTTTGGCAGAAGTGGGACAATTTTTATGACCAGAGGGAGTGGACTAAAGGTGAGAGCAATGACTGGGGCTATGTATAGGGAGTTGTGACAATCTCATGAATGCTAGAAGAGCAAGGGATCCAGTTTTATCTTGAAATATGCATTTGTGCCTGTATTGTTTGCAATGCCGATTGTTACTCAAACCTTTTTCTGTTGCACAAGTAACATTTCATACAGTCCATTTTCATCTCTCCAAAAATTAGTTATTTAATGTTTCAAGCTTTTGGGGCTTTAAAAACTTTCTATTGTAGTATAATACATATATAGAAAATACATATGTAAGTCAATCAATTTTTATAAAAGTGCACAAATAAATCAATATCCCAAATAAGAATGAGAATATTACCAGTACCTTAGAAGCTGTCCTCATCCTGTCATTTTGTTAAAATGACAAAATTCTTCTCCTCCTTAAGAGTAAGAATTGTCTAGATTTCTAATAGAATACATTAATTTGGCCTCTTTTTGTTATTTACATGTGTACAATCATGCAGTATGTGCTTGTGTGTGTGTGTGTGTGTGTGTGTGTGTGTGTCTGGCTTCTTTCACTCATCACTAAGTTTGTGAGCTTCATCTCTGTTGTTACCTATAGTAGTCAGTATTCATTCTCATTGCTGTATTCTACTGTGTAGACACAGCACAATTCCACTGTAGTTGGATATTTGGATAGTTTCCACTTTTGGATATCACAAAGCACACTGTATAAACATTTTGGTGCATTACTTTGGGTGAACATATATAGGCATTTCTGTTGCTGGGTCATATGGTATGTATAAGCTAAGCTTTAGCAACTATTGTTCTCTTAATGTAGCTATGCTAATTTAAATCCCATATTAATAGGTTTTTGTGGAAGGGAATAAGTAGTTTTAAAAATCTATCAGAATATAATCTATCAAGGAAATCCCAATATAGTAGTAACTGGAACATCCCCTGAGCCAATAGAAATTAGAGGAATGGGCAGATGGAGAACAGGTTCCCTATCAGGTACAGAGTTGGGACAAACTATTATTATTGGTACACTGTCTCCTGGCCCTTTTCCATGACCCCATTATAGGAGTTAGCTTAAACATTGTATTTTTAGATGAATGATAGTAACGGGAATAGATCATAGAAATTTTGTATAACATCTGTTAAACAGTTCTATGGGCTAGGTTGATTTCCTGGATGGTTTCCTTTTCTTATTTGAATACATATTATGTATTAGCTCCCTGCTTATGACTGGAGACTACTATCATTGAACCATCTAAATGGATAATCAATCCACTTCTGAAATTGTTGAGTGCTTTGCACTATTATTAGAATACTTTCTGCAAAAGACAAGAATGCCTAAAGGTAGAGAAATGTGGTACCTTTTTCAAAACTGGAAGAAAAATGTTGGCTCTTGAAGTTGTGGATGCAGTAGTGTATCTTTGGGCCGTGGCAACATAACTAGCAAGTCATTGGGTAGTTGGCTTCCTGAACTCAGTCTCAGAAAGTTACCAGAATAGTTTGAGATGAGCTTATGTCAAATTAGCCTGTGGTCATGTTTTGACTGAATGTCACATAAAAAAAGGCAGCAGACATTGTCTGGACTGCTGAAATTTTATATTTCTTTCCACAAGTCATCTTTTTTCATTAATAAGCCAGAAACATAGAGTATGTTTGAAAAACAGCACGATCTCATACATGAACTTTGGAATCATATAGACCTGGATTGGAAACCCAGTTCTGTTACTTATTAGCTAGAGGTATGTGACCTTCAGATAAGTTACCTACCCTATTAAACACTGAGTTCTTCATCTGTAAAGTTGGGATAACAGTACTTGCCTTACGCGGTTGTTGCGAAGATTAAAGGAGCTAATTTTGTATGTTTGTGCAAATTCTCAGCCTTTTAGCTTCTCCCTCTTCTGCATCCTTCTTTTTGGAGGTCAGATGGTGCTCTAACATGTGGCCACTGCATCTAGATCCACAATTCCCCTTGTGCTCATAGTTTTGCTTTGTCCTGTTGCCATCTCCCTTTCCTAACCTAACCCTTGTCACAGGGGGTTGTTGTTTTCTATTTACTTATCTCTATCTCTGACAGGGGATACCTATCAGAGGGTAGGAACCAGGTTTGTCTTACCTCCAACACCTTGCACAAAACTGCAACAAGTTATTGAGCTTCCCTCTGACTTTCCTTATCCTTGGATAATATGAAAGAAAACAAGGTCCTTATTTTAGTAGAGTTGCTGATACATGGAAGCCAGGACAACAATTCAACAGACTCTTGAAAGTTGAGAAAAGTTGGCTAAACTAAACAGGATGAGATTAGGGAAGAAAACAAACCAGACTGATACAAGAAAGGGAATAATTATGTAGGTATGGAGGAAGTAGAAACATGCCCGAATGTGAGTCAGCAGCCTGGTGCTGTTATTAAAAGTGTTAACATGATCCTAGGATGTATTAATAGATGTATGACATGCAGAAGCCATGAGTAATCTGCCTATTTTAATTTGGTATTTCTTAGGCACTTATTGAAGAGTTGTATATTTTTCAGTGCTCCATATTTATTAGAAATTGCAGAGAAATTGAGGAGGATCTAGTTAGTGAACACAAAAATGGTCAAAGGAGTCAAATGTACCTTCTGTGAGGAAAGTTTAAACTTATTGTGATATTTTACTACAGAGGAGGAACTTAAGAATATTAAATAAACACAAAATATACTGTGTTTTCAGGATATTGTATAATGATATGCAGAATAGAAGATATTGCCATTAACACATAGAACTGGAAATAGTCATGAAAAAGGATATGGTGCATCCTTGTTTCCAGAGGAAGCTACTGCCCTTTCAAATCAGACAGTTTTCAGTACTTCCTGGAAGGTGTTAGAACCTCCCTCGGTAGTCATCTAGAGTTCTATGACTCACAAAGTCAAGTGATCCTTTTTCCTAAATTCAGTATCTTCCTCTTTGATTTTAACAGTATTCTCTGTTTTTGGTCTATCACTGGTATGGACAATTTGAGTGCCCTTTCTGTTAACACCTTAACATATCTGAAATCATTAGTTATCCCCTTCAAATAATTTTGGCATCTTTGCCCTAGCCTAAACTTTTCTATATTTTCCTTTTTTAAGTGCTCTTTGTAAGTCTCCTCTGAAACTTCTCCTTGAGAGTCACTGTCCGTGAGAGTAAACTTGATGATTTAAACTGGATGTCCTAATCTGAAGGCTTCTGACCAGATAAAACAAACAATAGACCAGCAAAACACCTCACATTCAACTTCATTTTTTCTCATATTTTAGAAGTGTGAAAATATGAAAAAAATTCTCATATTTTCTCATATTTCTTTATTATATTGATTTTTACAGATAGACTTTACTCTTTAGGAGACTAATATTTGTATATTTATTTATTTTTGTTTTTGTAGAAATATTTTTTCTTTCTTTTTTTAATCCATCCCTGGGGATATGTTTATTGCTTTTTAGAGAGTGAGGAAGGGAGAGAGAGAGTGAGAGAGTGAGAAAGAAACACCAATGTGAGAGAGAAACATTGGTTGCCTCCCATAAGTGTCCCTACCAGGGATTGAACTCACATCCTTCTGGTGTACTGGCTGCCCCTCCAACCAACTGAGCCACCTGGCCAGGGCTTTGAAGAAATACAGTGGCACCTTGATACTTGTCATCTTCAGAATTTGTCAAACTTGGTACTTGTCATATTTTGATGAGAAAAAATGTTTCATCACTCGGCGCTTGCTTGCCACTGGTCACACTGACTAGAACTTGTATGACTTACGATGCTACCCTGCAAGAGAAAATGCTTCAGCAATCATTGCTTGCTCAGTACTTGTCAAAATGAATTAACAACGAGTACTGAGGTATCACCGTATTTTTCATCTGGCAAAGTCATGTTCAATCCTATTCCGCCCATCACAGTATCTTGTGAATAGAGCATTGGCTCCTTGGTTTAGACATCATTTAACAACTTGGTAGGAAAGTCCCCAGGATTGATTCTTTTGGAGTTTTATGGACATGGTACTTCAGACTGGTACAGAGAAGTGACAGCAATTACTTCAGTATAGTCTTTAAATCAGGTGTTCCTTTGTCCAATAGTGACAAGCTAAACTAGAAGGTGAATGGAGTGGATTGAAAATTTTTATTACCATTATGATAAGTCAGTTTTTGGTTATTACTTATCTATGTAGGCTATTAATTTGGAATCTGGCTCTATCTGTTCTTCCCAATGTTATATGGGATACCATTTAAAATTATTATTATTTTCCACAGGATAGTGATTAGTTTTGGTTTTCCTTTTATCTGACATTTAAAAACACAGATTTAGATTAGAGCTTTTTGGTGATAACAGTATTTAAATTGTTATGAGGCCATTGCAAATAAGTTTTCAAAAAATTTCTGGGGCATTTAAAATTAATTTGCCATCCATGTTAACACATACTTATTGTTTGCTATAAATGGCAGGTGCTTGTGATAGAAGTGAATAAAAGTGAATAATAGGTATAGAATGCATAATTATTGAACTAGTGAAGATAAAAACTATGGAAAAGATGTTTTACCAAAAAATTTTATATCAACAACAACAAGAAGAATAAAAGCCAGAGTAACTGAGGCCTAGAAGAAGGGTGGCTAACTGGAAATGGAGGTTTCACAGAGGAGGTAATGTTTAAGCTGAATTCTGAAACATACTTAGAGGGAGACAGACAGGGTTGGGAAAGTGTAATTTATGCAGAATGAACATAAAGGGCTAAAGTGTGGAGAAATAAGGGTGCATAGCATTTGTGGGGGCGCTGCAAGGAGTTCAGTGAGGCTAGAATCGGGTTAGTCTGGTTTGGAAGATTACGCTGCATCTAGATCATAAAGCAAGAACTTGCCTGGCACGCTGGGAACTGGGACTTTATCCCATGGATCAGTAAGAAAACTTTCGCAAGAATTTCAGGCCCCCGTTGCCTTTCACATGGACTAAAATAACAGCAGTGAGGCTAGAGCAAAAGGCATTTAATTGTGGGTAAGCGTGGGGACAAAATCGACAGGATGAAGTAGTATATGGATAAGAGAAAGGGGAAGCTGTCCAGAGAACAAGGTGATATCTTGAGAGATTGCATAATGGTTTCTCCATCTATTGAGAGAGTGGATATAGTAGAATTCAGTTTGAAGAGTAAGACAACATGATTAGTTTTTAAAGATTATACTCTCGGTGTCCATAAGAACACTGAAGTAGAGCTGTGTGTGGAAAATATAGGTACACTTAATGTTTACAATAGTTGGCTGTGTGTCATGGAATGTGGCTTCTACGCAGATCCACACTCAAGAGCTGTGCTACTGTAAATGATTGAGAAATGAAGGTTTTAATATTGAAATATCCTTAAGAGGATCATGACCTTGGAAAACAGTTCAATAAAAACAAGCCTCATGGAGGGCTTCTTCAGATGTTTCTTCCTATGGTTTTTCCGGTACCTGTGGGTGCCTTCTTGCAATGCAATGCTGCGTGAATGTTTACAACACATGTCACGTTGGCTCTGCTCTCTTTCCTGGCATTTTCCTGTCTAAGCTTTCAGACCAGACCGTATTGACTGTGCTATGCTTTTAGGTGCTGATATTTTTATTCTGGTTAATTAAAAGGAGATGAAATAGATACAGGTCTATTGAAATAATAGGAAATTCAGAAACTTCTTGATTTTGTTTGGAAGGCAAAAAATTTGCAATCAGACACACACATGCACACGCATCTTGCGCCTTCTGTTCTGACAATGTTTCTTGCCCGGCTCCATCCCTTTCCCTGTAGCGTAAGACTCAGCTGGGGAGTGGAGTCAAGGACGCTGTTTTACAAGCAAATCTGCAACTCAGCTTACCCATGTCTTTGATTTTTGTAAAAATCTTTTACCTACCACATCAAATTGTTGTAAGGATCAAAGGAAATAATGCTTGCAAAGTTCTTTCTTGAATTATAAAGGACTGTACAAATGTAAGAAGCTGAAGAAAGAGAAAGAACTACTCATTTTTATTTCTGATACAGAAGTGTATCTGTTTGTAATTTTTTTCTTCCTGCTAAGGAGGTTTAGTTATAAGTGTGTTTGTGGGAAGATTTTTGATCTTGCCAAATTTCTCGGGCCGCAGTGCTTAAAGATACATTTATCTTTCTCTGACCTAATCCCTGTCTGTATTTCAATTCAGCTGAAATTTTTCACAGGCTTGTGCTTTTTTCACTAATTTTTTACCTTAATGCTCTTTACCCATGTCCTTACAGACTGTAACAACGTATCAGAAAATTCTGACGCAACAAAGCCCCGGGCGTCTGCTGGGAAGAGAATTGTTTTCTGTGAATATGCCCTAATGCCATTCCTCCAAGTGTGGCTAACGTAGTGTTTACTTGCTTTCACCTGTTATTTCCATCAATTCTCTATCAAATTGTCTTGTAAAACCCCTGAACTCTAGGACTGTTTCTGTACATAGGACATTGTTTTCATCTGATATTTGTGGGGAGCTGCCAAGTCACCCTGAGCAGGCATTTGCAGGATTCTTTGTGAAGGCACCTGGCCAGGTGTGGTCAAGAAATCTCACCCAGAAGCCACTAAAGCCCAGTAGTTTGGCTGTCTACCCAGAAGAGGTGGGGGCAAGTCCTGGACGATTTTTAGACCTGGTGACTTTGATAGGTAAACTGAGTGAGACTCATAGTTTCTAATAAATGAGCATCAGAGTGGTGGTACCCATAGACTCATCTTAAAAGAGCGGGACAGAGTTTAAATATTCTAAAATTAATTCTTGAGGACAAACAACTCTTCTTTAATTTATAACTATGGCTGTTACTGTTACTATACTTCACACTTATTTCTTTTCAATTAGATCATGAATGTGGCTGCTACCCACATTCCCACATTTGAACCTTACTCTAAACATCTAAGAACACATTCATGCTGGTCTGGAGAAGAAAACTTATTAAGCAATCCTAAGTCAAAATAATTACTGTGAGAAAGCAGAGAAATGCACAGGTTCTGAATTTCCACAAGAAAATATGCATTTGAATAAAAATGCCTTTGGCCCTTACCTTTTGTAGAAAAAAAAAATAGAAATGTATTGATTATTATGTGGAAAAATGACATACGCTTTCCAGGCATTTGTATTGACCAGAAAATGACACATAATACGTTGATATAGTAATATGTGTGAGAATTACATTAATTCATTTTTAACTTTTTAAACTCAGTACGTTAATTTTATGAGAATAATTCTAAGGGACTCAAGCCAACAAATGCAGGAATTTGAACACTAATTTAGCTTATAAAATTACATCTTAACAAAATAGAAATTGCTCATAGGGAAAAAATAATCAGTGGTGAAAGCACCCTTCAGTATATTTAGCTCATCAAAATGTTCCTAAACGACTCAAAATGTGCTTCTTATATATGATAAATATTTTCTATACTGTAACTATATGTTGACAAATGAACAACATGTTCTGTTGGTAAAGAGGCTCCAAGTGTCAAATACTAATTATCATGATTATGATTTAAGCTTGTCAGAACTAACATCTTGAAATCATGAAGAGGGTTTATAAGAAGATGGGAGTAGAGCATATTACAAATTCTTTTTTATTTGATTATTATTAAACTATTGAGAATATACAAATGTTAATAATAAAAGCCAGTGCTGTGATGTAACTGACTATACCCATACTAAAGGGCGTTCTACATAATATGAAACTGGCTGGTTCATCTGTTTCTCCTCCACACTTGTAAAGATTTTTGCATGGCTTTTTCTAAATTTCTGACTTGTTTTAACTTAAAGAGAAATGTTGTAAGTGGATTCTGATTGCC
Source organism: Anoura caudifer (assembly GCA_004027475.1). NCBI lineage: Eukaryota > Metazoa > Chordata > Mammalia > Chiroptera > Phyllostomidae > Anoura > Anoura caudifer. The sequence goes on along the minus strand of PVKU01000274.1, from coordinate 227,680 downwards.
TTTTTTTTCTACCCACATGAAACTGGTTTAACATAAGGAAGTCTCTGAGGAGGTAAGTACTCACCAGAATAGAGGATAACATTGAGAAATCTTGTCAAGTCTAAAATAATTTGATTAAGATTTTCTCAGTCTTTACCTGGAAGAGAATTAGTTCTTTTTCTAGGCTTTTGCCCTTCCAAGCAATTGCTTATCCTAATTTGCATAATCTTGCTAAAATTTAGATGCTACCATTATACTCTCCAACTCAAAAGTCCTTGACTCATAGCCTCCTCCATAGAATCTTTCTGGAAAACTCCTTATTTGCCCTATAGACTCCTAACCCCTTCTACTGTGTTGCTCCTCAGATGACTGCTATGACAGTCGCCACACTTTGTGCCACTCACTTGTCCGCACACTCGTACCCCCTATGGCCTACTGTACATTTCCTGAGTGCAGGGACTGGGGACGCCACTTCTATATCTCCAGCACTTAGCACAGAGTCCGGCTAGAGTAGGTTCTTAACAAATATTTGTGACTGCATAAAAGAACATCACTTTCACTGCATTCAAGATAACTCAGGCTCTAGCACTATTTTTCCAGCTCCATCTCCTTCCCCTTACACTCCCTTTTGCTCCCAGAGTCAGTCACCCAGGATCATATGCTGTTCCTTGAATATGCTGAGTACTTCTAAGTGCTCAAGTTGTTGCCCTATGTACTCATCCTCTTCTCCATTTTTCTTCATTGGAATCTCCTTTATCTATTTCAGTCCAAAGTCTGTATGTGTGAGAAAACTCTGACCTTTCCCTAACCCCACCTAGAATTAATTTTGTCTTCTGTGTTCTACCCTATAATTTGTTTAATCACTGTGGGCTTGCAGTATAGTCAGCTCTGTCTGTCCTAACTTCCCCTAGTGGCTGGTGAATTCCTGTACTGATATACTCATTCTTTTAAGATATGTATTGGGCATTTCCCCTGTTCCAGGCATTGTGTTATGCTCTGGGCACAATGTAGTGATTATAATAAACAAAACTGTTTTCCTCAAAGAGCTCTCATCCTGGTCAGTGGAAAAAGACAGTAAAAATATATACAAATAATACAACACATATCTGATGATGATAAATACTCCAGTAAGAAAAAAAGCAAACAACGAGGGGCACACACTGATCACAAAAAGTCCCCCTGAAAAGGCGAGGCAACTTCTGGGTGGAGATCTAAAGGAGTAAGGGGCATCTTGGTAGAGAAGTTTTCTGTCTGCAGGGAATAGTGAATCCAAGGGCCTGAAAGTGGGAGTGTGCCTGCAGTGTTTGAGGAAGAAGGAGGAGGCCAGGATGGGTGGAGTAGAGAGAGCTGGTAAAAAGAAGTGGAGGGCAGTGCCCTAGTGGGAGTCCAGATTATTCAAGGCCTTGTATGCTCTGGCACATCATTGGTATTTTAGTCCAAATGACGTGGGGAGCCTTTGGTAGGTTGTAAATACAGGAGTGACATGGTGAGACTTATGTTTTAAAGGTGTCATCCTGGCTTTTGTGTCTGTAGGGAAGCAAGTGTGGAATTGTTGAGATTGATTGGAGGCTAATTCTAACAAGAGATGCTAGTGGCTTGGACCAAGGCGGTTAACAGTGGAAACAATGAGAGATGTCTGGGTTTTGGGCATCATGCCAAGGAAGTGCTGACACTTTTACAGAAGAATTTACTGATAAAAAGAGAGGACTCAAAGATCATCACAAGGATTTTTAGAAAGGGAAAATCAGATAATCAGTTTTGGAGATGACAAACTTGAGACATCTATTAGATATCTAAGAGGAGATACCAGGTAGGTAGGTTTGTAGTTGAGTCAAGAGTTCAGAGCCAGAGATAAAATTTAGGGATTTTTTGTTCTGTGAATAGATAATATTTAAAACTCTGGGAATAGATAAAACATCTAATTCAGTTAGTATAGATTGTGAAAGGTTTTTAATGACTAAGTCCTCCACAGCTAAGAGATAAAAAATGAGGGGAAACTGCTAAGGAGGCTAGGTGGAGTCCCTTGCTCAGTCAAGACTACCTGGTTGATTGATTATCCTAATGTAAGGGCAATTCCTCTCATTCCACTTTGGGTGGTTCTTATTAAGTAGGAGGTGATAGAAGACAACGAAGTGCTTCTACTACTTGATCTTAAAGATAGAGTTTCATATGCAGTTGTCAACCTGAAGAAGCAGTTCTATACCTGCCAAATTCCCACTTCATCCTAATGCAAAGGAGTAATTCTGCTCTTCCCTCTGCATATATCTATGCTTAGAGAGGAGAGTTGTGTGGCTTATCACATCCACAAGGTTGCTTTTGATATTTATTATAATTAATTTCACCTTTATTGGGAATGTGTCATGATTTGACCAGGGGCCAATTCTATGGTGACATAGTTGGTTCTGGGGCTAACTCAGGACACTGAAGTGTTTTCAGTGCAGGAACTCCAGTAAATTACCTGCATCACATGACCTAAGTCATGGCAGTGTCTTTAGCACATCCTTCTCTCACTCCGGGTTTCCACATTGGGGTGTGTAACTGTCAAGTGTTCCAAACTGCGAATGTTTCTAAGGATGCAAATGAAGCCTGACTCATCATGAACCTGTGAATTCACCTTAGGCACCAGCGCAGATGGAATGTGAACAAAGGTCAAAATAGATTCATCTCAGTAGTATGTCTGCTGACATTGTAATAAGTACTTAACTGCCTCCATTCCCTCCAAACACAAACTATGAAAACCACCCATGATAGTTTAAAGCAGCTTTTCACTCAACCTCAGTGGTATTTCTTAGCTTCAAAGTGGAGGCTGCCATCTTGCTATAATAATTGTTAATTAAAACTGGCAACATGGAAGTCTGATGGAGGAAAATGGAACTTCATTTCCCAGAAAACTATTGACTTATTTCTTTAACAGAGAGTGACAGAATTTTTTTTCTTTAAAAAATGGATAGTCTATATGAAAATTCAGTGCCTTTGGATCTCATTTTAGGATTTTCTATAATTTCTTTATTTTCTTAAGTATGTATTATCCACTAAAATAATGAACTTTATTTGTCTATTCTTAGTACCTATCTAAAGTTAATTGGTGGGGATATGAACAGTTACATAGCACATTTAATTTGTGTCATTTATCCATCATTAAAATCTATAAGGCAGGCAGTTTTGTATTTTAATTGCAGAAAAATAAATGGAGGCTTAGAATGGGTAAATGGAGTAACACAGTCATTAAAAACAGTCAGTAGAGCTGAGACTGGAACTTAGATCTGACTTGAAGGCTGTATTTCTCCCTCCACACTATACTATGATCCAATGAATAGACAAAGGCTGTTTCCCATGTTTTTGTTACAGATAACCTAAAAACGAAAAAAGTTTGAAAGGAAAGTTTATTCGCAAATGGATCCATTTTTTTCTGTTTTTTTGTTTGTTTGTTTGTTTGTTTTTTAAGAAGCTGGACTAAAAAGATCACTAAAACAGGGCACAGTGTTATATCTTGCAAGCACCATTTTATAACTCTTCGAAAACTGAATGTATGTGAAATGACATAAAATATGGCAATGGTATAAACTCATTTCATTGAGCCGTCTGACTCTGTGAGGAGATACAATTTTATTCTTCATAAGGTCTTTGAGGGAGTATATATCCCAACACAATTTATGATGTTACATATCAGAGTTTCAAAGTTCAAATAAAATTAAGGTGGAATTGAAGAAAATAAAAGAGAAAAGAAAGATAACCCCAATAATCTAGAGGCTATGGTAGAAATGTTACTTAAAGAGGCAACATACATCCACCAAGTGGTTTCTAATATTGAAGCATGCCCTGAAGTTGGCTCCAAAGAAGATGAAATAGTCAGTGAGTGAACTTCCAGTGAAGTTATAGTCAGCCTTAAATTTGTCTTGGAAATGATGCAGTGAAAAATTTCTCAAATATTTATTTTAGCAGAGGAATTTTAAGTGAAAAAGATTCTGGAAGGAGGAAATGGACAGCTGCAGACAAGAGAAGTCATGAAACAGAAGAAAGAAAAAAGCCTTAATAGAAGGTTGCAGTATCAAGTGTGTGCATGTGCATGTGTGTGTTTGTTGGTGGTAGTGGTGGTGGTAGTGATGGTGGGAATTTGTTGGACCACACTGGGACCTACTTCTAGGTCACACTCATTGGGATGAACCTTCTGAATCTTCAGGCCACTCTCTTGCTGCAAGCTGCCATAGTTTATTGGTGATTATAACATTTTGGTGTAAAGCAGTTTTTACAAAGTCAAGTTCTCCTTTACATATTCATACCAAGTATTTGATAAGAATTGTTCTACCTGAGCACATTTTTCTCATTAAAAATAATAAGTATTAAGATTATTTTTTGCATGAATATGGGATGTTTCATGCTGAACAGAGATTATTCCTGCTCAATAGGCATTATTATTAATAATAATGTGCCTGCTGAAGGACAAAGCAGAAATTTTGTAAGGTAGAAAATGTTCTATTTCTACATCTTCAAAAAAGTATATTATTTCTGATTAAAGCATTGAAACATATGAAGAATAAAGTGAAAAATTGCCTATGATTCCAGTTTACAGAGATACCTACCATTAATATACATATTTTTTGTATGTGTATATGAGGTCCGTCCGGAAAAAGTCCAACTATTGTTAATATAAAGAGAATGGTTTGAGCAAAATCAATGAAACCTGGCAGCCAAGGAAGGTGGACTGGAATGTACATGCATGAACATTTATGACTTCACTGTATACGCCATTGAGTGAGCATGTGTACTGTGTGGCTGTGACATTCAAAATGACTGAGGGAATAGAGCAAAAAATCTGCATCAGATTTTGTGTTAAGCTTGAACATTCTTCCATGGAAACTATCTGGATGATTCAGAAGGCTGTAGCTATGGGCAACTAGTGATTGGCAGCTTCATCACAACAATGCACCCACTCATGCATCATGTCTGCTGCAGAGTTTTTGGCAAAATATCATATCACCTAGGTGACTCGGGCCCTCTACAACCCAGATTTAGTGCCCTGCGAGTTCTAGCTTTTCTCAAAAATAAAGTCACCCTTGAAAGGGAAGAGATTTCAGACCATTGATGACATTCATGAAAATACAATAGGGCCAATAGTTGATGGCAATTGGGAGAACTGTGTGAGGTCCCAAGGTGCCTATTTTGAAGGAGACCGAGGCGTCATTGTCCTGTGTACAATGTTTCTTGTACCTTGTATCTTCTTTAACAAATGTCTCTTTTTCATATTACATAGCTGGATACCTTCTGGAGAGACCTTGTATATTAACTGGGTTCATACTACATGTACAGTTTTGTATCCTGCTTTCTCAGTCTAGCAATGCATATGTAACATCCAGCATTCAATGTTATTTGAAAACATTAATTGTTTTATATTTATCATATCTACATGTATTGCTAAAATACATTTCTACCTAGTTATGTAAATTTTTTCATTTGCTTTATACTATAAATAAAGGTATAGCAAAAGTCATTGTGCACAATTCTTAGTCCAGCAAAAACCGTGGGTATTTTTGCCTATATTCTGAGTCTCATGGAAATTCTTCTAGTGTCTTATTTTCTTCAAGTTATTCCACAGAATACAAACATATCGGTGAATAGATGTACCACTGATTAAAAGATTACTGTTGTCAAATAGGTTCGTGAAATGTTGACTTCAATAAAGGAGTTTTTTTTTGGGGGGGGTGGGACTTCTCAGTCTTTAATATGCAAGTGTGCACTCTGAGTTATTAAGAGACAGATCAGGCAAGTAGTGAACCACTTTTCCAAGATCACAGACCAATATTTTTGGTTTGTGAAACATTACATATGATGATTTCTTTGATTAAAAATAGATATTCTTTATTGTGATAATTGAAGATTACTCTAGTTAAATATTAGTTGGGTAATACAAGGCTATGCAGCAACAAATATATCCTAAAATTTTTAAGACTCAACACAACAAAGATTTATTCCTTGCTCACATCATAGTATATGACAGGTCAGGCTCCTATGTGTTTCTTTTCCAAATAGCATCCAGGGACCCAGAATGCTTCCAAATTCTAACTCTACCAGCTCTGGGATTTTTGCTTTTAGCCACTTAAATGAGATTCAGTGTGGAGAGTGCACAACTGCTCTTAACTTCCTTCTTTCCACTGGTGAGAATTAGTCATACATGTAGACCACTAAGAGTCATGAAAACTGGGAAACATTAAGGAGAATATAAGTATTTGATGAATAGTAACAGTCTCTGACATACTTTTTTCCCCTTTTTCTTTTCTTTTCATTTTTTCCTGGTTTTTCTTTTTTCCTTTTTTTTTTCTTCTTATTGTCCTTTCATGCCTTTAAGAGCCAGGACAGCCCTCCTAAACTGAAGGGGAGACTGCTTTGTGTCCTGCCAGACTCCTCTGTTACAACTGAGTACAGGGGAGCAGAGAAAGTATAGGCCAGGACAAGTGACATACTTTTTTAAAAATAAACAATGGCTGTTAGATATCACTAGGTTCAATGTCAGCCTACGTTCTCCAGAGAAACAGACTCAACAGGAAACAGATAGACAGATATAGATTTACATAAATATATATTTTAAAGATTTTTAATTTATTTTTAGAGAACGGGGAAGGGAGGGAGAAACAGAGGGAGAGAAACACCAATGTGTGGTTGCCTCCTATATACCCCCTACCGGGGACCTGGCCTGCAACACAGACATGTGCCCTGACAGGGAATTGAACTGGTGACACTATGGTTTGCAGGCCCATGCTCAATGCACTGAGCTACACTAGCTGGGTGATTTACATAAATATTTTATGTGTGAGGAAATTTATTATGTTTGGTAGAATTCACCTGTGAAACCATATGGTCCTGAGCTTTACATTGTTGGAAGGTTTTTGATTGTTGATTCAATCTCTTTACATGTTATTTGTCTATTCAGATTTTCTGTTTCTTCAGAATTCAATTTTGATAGGATTTATGTTTTTAGAAATTTTTAATTTCTTCTAGATTGTTTAGTTTGTAGTCTGTCATGACTTTTTGCATTTCTGCAGAGTCAATTGTAAAACTCCTCTTTCATTTATAATTTTACTTGAGTGTTCTATTCATGGAGTATACTACTTTTTATACATTACTCAATTCTGTTTACTAGGACTTTGTTTAGAATTCTTATATATATATTTGTGAGAAATATTGGTGTGTATTTTTCTTTATTTGTGCTGTATTTTTAAAAATATATATTTTATTGATTATGCTATTATTTGTTTGTCCCATTTTTTTCTCCCCTTTATTCCTCTCTGCCCTATACCACCTCTCCCACCCACATTTTCTCCCCTTAGTTCATGTCTGTGGGTGGTACATATAAGTTCTTTGGCTTCTCCATTTCCTATACTATTGTTAACCTCCCCCTCTCTATTTTTTACCTACCATTTGTACTTCTTATTCCCTGTACCTTTTCCCCTATTCTACCCCCTCCTCATCCCCAGTGATAACCCTCCATGTGATCTCCATTTATGTAATTCTGTTCCTGTTCTATTGTTTGCTTAGTTTGTTTTTCTTTTTCTTTTTATGTTGTTGATAGTTGTGAGTTTGTTGTCATTTTACTGTTCATATTTTTTATCATCTTCTTTTTCATAGGTAAGTCCCTTTAACATTTCATATAATAAGGGCTTGGTGATGATGAACTCCTTTAACTTGACCTTATCTGGGAAGCACTTTATCTGCCCTTGCATTCTAAATGAGACCTTTGCTGGATAGAGTAATCTTGTATGTAGGTCCTTGCTTTTCATGACTTTGAATACATTTTCCCAGCTCCTTATTGCCTGTAAGGTTTCTTTTGAGAAATCAGCTGATAGTCTTATGAGAATTCCTTTGTAGGTAACTGTCTCCCTTTCTGCTTCTAAGATTCTCTCCTTCTCTTTAATCTGGGTAGCTTAATGATGATGTGCCTTGGTGTGTGCTTCCTTGGGTCCAACTTCTTTGGGACTCTCTGAGCTTCCTGGATTTCCTGGAAGTCTATTTCCTTGGCCATAGTAGGGAAATTCTCCTTCATTATTTTTTCAAATAGGTTTTCAATTTCTTGCTCTTCCTCTTCTCCTTTTGGCCCCCCTGTGATTCAGATGTTGGAATGTTTAAATTTGTCCTGGAGGTTCCTAAGCCTTTCCTTATTTATTTTTTTCCTTTTTTAAAAAAATTGTTGTTCAAGTACAGTTGTTTCCATTTCCCCCCACCCCCACCTCCCCAACCCTAGCCATCCCCACCTCCTTCCCATGATCCCACCCCACCCTTGGTTTTGTCCATGTATCCTTTATAGTTGTTCCTGAAAACCCTTCTACCTTCCTCCTGTCCCCCCCCCATTATCCCATCCCACCTCCCCTCTGGTTACTGTCAGTTTGTTCTTAATTTCAATGTCTCTGGCTATATTTTGCTTGCTTGTTTGTTTTGTTGATTAGGTTCCACTTAAAGGTGAGATCATATGGTATTTGTCTTTCACTGCCAGGTTTATTTTACCTAGCATAATGCTTTCCAGTTCCATCCATGTTGTCACAAAGGGTAGGAGCTCTTTATTTCTTTCTGCTGTGTAGTATTCCATCGTGTAAATGTACTATGTTTTTTGATCCATTCACTTACTGATAAGCTTCGCCATATTTTTTGAATTCTTTTTTCTTCATTCTGTTCTAGATGAATGTTTATTTCTTCTTTTGCTCCAAATCATTGATTTGAGTCCCAGTTTCCTTCCCTTCAGTGTTGGTTCCCTGTATATTTTTCTTTATTTCACTTTGTATAGCCTTCATTTTTTCCTCTATTTTGTGACCACACTCAATTATTTCTGTGATAATCCTGATTACCAGTGTTGTGAACTCTGCATCTTATAGGTTGGCTATCTCTTCATTACTTAGTTATATTTTTGGAGTTTTGATCTGTTATTTCATTTGGGCATATTTCTTTGTCTCAGTGCACATGTTGCATTGTAAGGGGAAGAGCCTTAGGTATTTGCCAGGGCAGGGCAACCCACATAGCTGCATTGTGGTGCTATACGTGGGGGAGGGGTCTGAGAGGGAACAATGCCACTTGCTCAACTTGTTGGCTGGCTTTCAGTCATTTCCTCTGCTACCAACAAGCAAATTAGGCCCTTCTGGTGCTAATTCCCAGGTGGGTGGGTTTGGACCCTATGGATTTCTCCAGTGAACTCTCCCGTGAGGTTGGGAGTTTCTCCTGCTGCCTCAACCGCCACAGATTTTTTTCAGTCAGGTTTTGAGGCTTTCTTTTCCTGAGTTGGAACCCTGGGTTGTGTGGTCGGTCTCACTCCCTTGTTGTTCCTCCCGGTTTATCCACATGCAAATGTAGGACTGTCTGGTCCACCAGCTGGCACCTTGCCTACCCACGTGTGCCAGCCGCAGTCTTGCCTGCCTTGTCCTCCAGTCATGGCCTTGCTGTGTGTTCTCTCTGCTGTGGCTGCCCATCTCTGCTCCTCCTATTACTCTGGATGAATGTTTCTTCTTTAACTCCTTGGTTGTCAGACTTCTGTACAGTTTGATTTTCTGGTAGTTCTGGTTATTTTTTATTTTAAATTTGCTGTTGTCCTTCTTTTGGTTGTGTGAGGAGGAAAAGTGCATCTAGCTATGCCTCCATCTTGGCAGGAAGTCCTGCATTGATCATTTTATAGCACAGTATTTTCATCCTTGAGCTCTTAATTTGATTAAGATTTTGAGTGGCTGGAATACACAAACACACACACACTCTTTTCTCTCTTAACAACTGTCAAATGGGTAAGTATATTTTTAAAGCTTTTGCATATGTAACAATGTATTTGTTTTTCACTCATTAATTTATTCATTCCTGTAACAACTATTTGTTAAACATCAACTATGTGTCTGGAACCCTGCTAAATATAGAATTACAGAGAACATGACAGTCCATATCCTTCAGGAACTTATTATTTTCTGGTAAAGACAGATATTGAAAAAGAAAATGCAAGGGAGATGAAAATAAAAGGAAGACATAGTAGGAGGATTTTAAGTCAGAGGGAACAACCTAACAATCTAGTTTAGGGTTCAGAAAAAACTTCTACTTAAAAAAAATTATTAGAACATGACCTAGAATTTGAGTAGAACTGCAGTGTGGGAAGAAAACAAATCTGAGTTAAAGGAACTTATAAATGATGTCTGTGAGGTAAAAGCATATGACAAATTTGAGAATCTGAATAACCAGCATGCCTAGAGTACTGAGAGTAAAGAGGTGTAGGACATCTAAATTACATGGAAAAGTGGTTGAAATGCAATTGTGGATTACCACATGGGTTAATGTTGGGATTTGGTACTTTGTTGTAAGAACAATGAAAATCTGTGAAAATCTGGTGATGATATAATTAATTATTCATTTAAAATAATTACTCTGAATATTGAATTCACTTTCAAAATTCCATATATTTTGTTCTTTGGTCTTTGGAAATTTAATTTACAAAATAGAAGTCTGAGGCTAACTTTAACTTTGTTCTTTGAATGTATTATACATTTTTTCTATGTGTTTATGAGAAATATTTTTATTTTTGAAATATAAATATTCCCCAAGGGTTTCTTTAGGTATAGATATCTTTCACTTAATCTTTCTTGAATATAGTAATATACATATTATATATAAGTTGTATGTGTATAACTTATATATAAATGTTATATATAGTTGAATATACACTATGTATTTATAGTAAACATATATGAGTGTTTTAAAGACATTTTTTAAATCTAGAATGTTTTCTTTAGTCATAGTTTTACTTACTGATTCATTTTTATTTGTTTTATTTTCTTCCTCGGGAACCTCTATAATTCTGCCATAATTCTGAGACTTAATTTCTGTTTTTTGTTTCCTTTACCTACTATGTTTATCATTTTCAATATCAGGTCTGTCCAGAAATTATCCAGCAATGTAATATGAAAAATACAGGCATTTATTAAAGAAGATACAAGATGCAAGAAACATTGTACATAGGACATTGATGCCTCAGTCCCCTTCAATGTAGGCATCTTGGGACCTCACACAGTTCTGCCAGGTGCCTTCAGCTGCCCCGTTGTAGTTTCATGAATGTCATCAGTGGTCTGAAATCTCTTCCCTTTAAAAGTTGATTTTATTTTGGGGAAAAGCCAGAAGTCACAGGGTTGTAGGGGGCTGAGTCACCTGGGTGATATGATATTTTGCCAAAAACTCTGCATGAGACAGGATGCATGGGCAAGTGCATTATTATGACGAAGCTGCCAATTACTGGTTACCCATAGCTGTGGCCTTCTAAATCATCAGAATAGCTTCTGTATAGGAAGGTTTGAACTTAAAGTAAAATTTGATGCAGATTCGTTACTCTCCTAGCTTAGTCATTTTGAGTATGATGACCACACAATACACCTGCTCACTCAATGGCATCTACTACCTCCACTGACTAGTACAGTGAAGACATCATTGTTCACCCATGCTCATTCCAGTCCACTCTCCTTGGGTGCCAGGTTACATCGATGTTGCTCAAACCATTCTCATTATATTAACAATAGTTGGACTTTTTCTGGACAGACCTTGTATATACATACATATATAAATACACCCATAACACACAAATGAACAGATACTCAGGCATTTGCCTATACATATTTATGTATATATAGTTGTATATAAGCATATATATATAGGCATATGTGTGTATGTGTGTATGTGTGCATGTGTGTATACACAGCCTATGTGAGTGTGTGGAGAGAGAGATTGAAAAGTTTCCATCTCTTTCTCTGTCTTTTTAGGGATTTTTAATCAAATTTAGGAGATGTCTGTCATAAGTACCAGCTAAATGCCATTTTCATCCAGAAACACTATTCTGTTTTTGCAAATCTTTATCTGATATTAACAATTAAGATGAATTCCATGCAGAAGAGGTTCAGGATTAGTTTAGTGTTGTTGAGGATATTTCAGGGGATATCCAGAGTGAGAGGAAAAGAAACAGGGTGACTGTTGTTTGCTGAATTGAGTTCTCATCCTATTTTACTCCAAAGACAGAAAGGTCTTCATGAGGTTATGGATTGCATAAATTAGTTTCCTATTAGGAATGCACCAGGCCAGTCTAGTCCTGTAGCATTCTACCATATTAAAAATCAAAATCAGGTGAACAAAATATAAACATAACATCTAGAAGAGCAATTTCCCTAAATCATTTTAGAAACTCATGTTGGCCAAAACAAAGCTCTTCTAAAAGTCTAACCTTACCTGGATGGAAACTTTTAGAAGCTTATTTTTTTTTCTCTTCAGGAAATATAGAGAATAATGTTTTTGAAAAATGTCCAGTTTCTTGTTGGCGATAAGCTTCTCAATTCATTTTGAGCTACTTAAGCATCAGGTATATCTGCGCATAAAACACTTCCTGACTTAGGAGACCCCCCCACTCTAGACCCCGTTAACATACTCCTTTTGTATGTAGATACATGGTGGGGCTAAATTATATTTATGGTTGTTTGTGTGGAAAATAATACAATAATTAATAAATAGTAATACAAGAATAAACTGTTTTGTGTACTCACAACTATAAATCTATTTTTGCCCACCCTATATCACATAAATATTTTTAATCTAAAGTGATTATTTATAACTGTACAATTTTACTTTTAACACTGGGTGGAATATTGTTTCCTGCATGCTGTACTTAATTTAAGAGGAGTCTCTGGTGTCCTGGTGAAGAACATGGGCTGCAGAGATTCAGGCCTGGTTTGGCATCTCTGCTCCATTCCTTATTAGCTGCATGACTTTGGGTGAGTGACGATGTTTCTGTGCTTCATGTTTTCTGGAAAAACATGAAGGATGCATATCATTTAAACTGGCTAATGTATTTCTTTTCATAAAACAGTTCCCATTGTGTTATATGTGTTAGCTGTTACTGCTATTTTGATGTAATCATCAATACAATGACAGGTATATCTTTTTAAATTGATATGAGAATACCTCTTACAGAAGAAATTCTTGGTAAATACCATCTAAGAAACAAAATTAAAAACTTCTTGAATTATAAGTGTTATTATTAAAAAAGACCAGTTACTTCATTACTTTAAAAATGTTAGATTTTTTTAAAAAGGCATTTTTTTTTCTAAATACCCTTTAGAAATCTTATATTTCATATGAATGTATCTTGAATGGTTTTTATTAAAGAAGATGACTAACTTCTTGTAGAATTTTTGTCTTTGGTACTCTTGGAAATTAATCTTGTGCTTCAAATAATTATATTCTCAGGGATATTTGGGTTTTTAGTTTGTTTCTCCTATTTTTCCAGTAAATAGCTTCTTAAATTACTATTATCCCCTTCAATGCCCATTGATTCAGAGGACATACCAACAAATGGAATTTATTGCTCTGATTTTGAACAGGATCTTGTGGCCTTTTGTCATTGTAATTCAAGGTACTATTTAATCCCCTTGCTTAGAAACCATTGGAGTAAAAATCTTCATGTTGCAGATTACTTTTTGACAATGATGCATGGGAAGATTATTCTGCAAGAACCAGAAAATATGATACTTGCTGGAAGAAATTCAATGTCGCAACCAATTGAAATAAAGAACACCCAATCCCACGTGCTAATAAACTGGGGATTCCTTTCCAAAGCTTTGTGCTATGCAAAGGATACTTATCTGGTGTGCTGAGAAGTTGTCTCTGGGACCGTCACACTTGGAATTCCAGCAGATTACCCTATCATCAAGTCATCAGTATGCTGCTATTTGAATAAACACAGCTGTTGTTTTCCAAGAAATATGGCTAGGAGCAGCAAGGAAAAAAAGGGCAATTAGTGTTATTGAAATGTAGGGGTACTCAGGATGGCATATATGTATGTATGAGAGTGTTCTTTCCTGAATAGCTTCTTTACCACGCTGTGACTTAACAGTGGGGGGGTAATGATCCGCTCTCCAAATCCTTGGTACTTTACCGCATTTGGCTATTTGCCTAATATTAATTATGAATATTTTCATGATTAAATAAATACATATTTTAATTCATATGACCTTGTGTTATCTTTTATCTAAAATATCAAAATTTTGACAGCAACTTGTTTATATATAAATTATATATAATTTATATATTAAATATAATAGAAATTATATTTAATATATATTAAATATAAATATAAATAAATATATATAATAGATGAACAGGATACCACTTTGAAACTTCTGCTGATGATTTTTGTTAGTTTTCTTACCTTTGGAACACCTGCAGAGCAAAGGCTTGCGCAACATGTGCCAGTGCTGCAAAGAAGCCTTGCTTTTAGGGGTCAAAGACAACCTTCAGTATATTGTAATGAAAAGAGTCATAGACCAGAAAGATTAGACCATCGACTGGCTGTGTCGCCATAGGCAAGGGATTGCTGCCCTTGGGTCTCCTCAGCTTCTTTATCTGTGAACTACTGATGTTGGATAATTTGATCTTTTAGGTCCCTACAAATTCCATCATGCTTTTAATGTAGGTCTTTTACTATTTATGTCTGACATTCAGTGCTGGGTAAACATTTATCACAGTGACCCATTAGAACTGGTGGTTGTCATTTTTATAATTAAACCAACAAACATACAGATATTCTAGCTGTTTTTGTGCTGTTAGTATAAATGAAGACAAGTAATACAATGAGTCATGAGGATGTCTCAGTGGTCCATCTGCAGAAAAGTTTGTCTTGAATTTCCTTCATCTTAGGTCTTTAGTCCGTGGTTAAGAATGCTGGTTCAGGAGTATAGGCTTGGCAGGTGGGAGAATGAGGGGAAGACTGGAGAAAGGAGGTCAAGTTTCTATTTCTGTGATAAGACTGCCAAGAAAAAGCCATGAAGCTAGAGAGGCAATGCCTTTTCTTGAGAGGGTTATTGTTGTGGTACACTTTAAAATCATGTAAGAAATACAGAAGACATACCAGCACCCCCATGCTTGATGGCCGTGACTGCTTTAGTGTCATTCCAGTAACCACTATGACTAAGTTACTGTGTCTTGTACCTTATTTCTTCTAAGACAGAGTTGACTATGACTTAAAGTATGTAAATCCTCAGAAAGGTTTTAAAGAATCCTCTCAGATAAGATGGCACACGACAGAGGTAGGTGCAGGCACGGTTATTTTCTAGTGTTTTTAAGTAGGTGTAAAAGAAAACTTCATTTAAACCCCATCAGAAATCAACAGAAGCCTTCAAACAAGAATGACAAAACAGCATGAGTAATGTTTGGGGTCCATACAGGGATGAGGGTGACAAAGGGCGTTTGTTCCTTAGTCACAACAGCAACCGTCTGTGCAATGTCTGAGGTCTGGCTGCAAGACCTTGGGCCCAGCCAGGACGTACTGTCACCAAACCCAACTCCTCCTCATTAATAGTAACAACACACAGTAGTGTAGTGCTTTATACTTTCAGAGCTCTTTTGCATTTATTATCTCATCTCTGATCCATTTTTAGGATGATGTTAGCCTTACCTCATGCCCTAGCATTTCATCATTTCTTTGTAGACATTATGGCTTAACTGATAGGTCAGGTTTTTCTACTCATGCTTTGGGCAACCAGTTGTGGGGATGAAAGTGACATTTTGGTTGGTGGTTTAACCAAATAACAAAGTTAAATTGAAATAGAAAGTGTCTAATGGGGTCAAACAATAAATTGTAAAGGGCAAAATTAAGGAAGCTAATACAGTGGTGGTTTGTCTCACTATGACTCCATGTTATTTGATCCTCATGGAAAGCCCCTGAAGGAGAAAATTTATCATTATTCCCAATATGTAGGTGAGGGAACAGACACTTGGGCAGTTTCAATGGCTTATAGAAGTCACAGAGCCAACACTAGAACTGGAAATAGTAACTGCCGTATTTTTTGAACTATAAGGTGCACTTTCTCCTCCCAAATTTGGGAGGAAAATGGGGGTGTGTCTTATAGTCTGAATGTAGCTTTACATTTACACTGGTGAAACACTATGTCATTTATGTTATTAAATATTTTACCACATCTTTTGCTTCAAAATTTTTTTTCCTCTTTTCCTCTTCTAAAACCTAGGTGCACCTTATGGTCCAAAAAATATTGTAGTTCTATTGCTTCATTGGTCAATGCTCTTTCCAACACACTGTAGTGCCTCCCTGTATACATAAGAGAACTTTTGAAGTTGGGACTGCTTTTATTTGCATACATCACTTTCCCTTCCAAAATGAACACTAGAGGCATAGGGAACTGACTTTACATGTCGTTAACAATGTGAGGTTTGCTGCATTTGTGTTATGTGGGCAGCATGAATTACCTAAGCATTAGAGGAAAATCTGAGAGAGATGTCAAAGGAGAGCTGGGACTAAAGCTGCAAAGCATTCACTCTGTCCCTGGGTATCTTTTCCTATAAAGTGGAGCGAATTCCTCTTCTTTGATAGATTGAAGTCCGTGCTACTCTTTAAGTACTTCAGGCAGATAGCTCAGTACTTGATTGTCATGGCTTAATACTAATTGCTCTGTTATGGTACCTGCTATGTTGAAATTTGTCCACTCAAAAGCCATCACCTGTTGCTCCTTTCGGTATGAACTCCATGGGTTTTTAAAAGTTATAAAATGAAGAAAGCAATAAAGTTGGAAATAAAAAGGTCTGTTAGGCAGCTTTCTATATTCATTGCCTCTGGACGTTCATGCCTCACCTTATAAAACAGGATGAGAGGTGTGAGGTGTGGGGGGTCAGCAAAGAACTGCACATAAAAGGGGAGGCCATGGCAGAATCACTTAACTGCAACAGTAGTACAATATTGAGCACATTAAAAAAATCCACTGCTGCAAATTACACCCACAACATCTTCCAGAAGACCCAGAATCTTGTAGCTGCTCTGTCACTCTGGGTCATTTGTAATATTAGATGAAAGGTGCCCTGTAAAAACCAGATCTTGGGATAATGCTGTCTCTTTTCTTCCCAGAGTAGCTGGGACAGTAAATTAGTCAGGATTCTTTGCACCCAGGTAACAGAAACCAATTTTGGGAAGTTCAAGCAAAAATTTTAGGATATACAAAGATATAGGGAAGTCTCACCCTAGATCTGGAAATCAGCAGGGCTCTATTTGTAGTAATAGAGGACTTTTGAGAGCTTATGGTGTTCTACCTCTCTTTCTCACTTGGCTGGGTTATCTTCTAGACATTGGATGTGTTTTTTCTTCAGACATCCTTTTCCTGTTATTCAGTCTACAGAATAGAAATTTGTTGTCATGCTGCCCTCACCTCCTGAGCTTACATGTTATAGGTCCAATAAAGCAAGATATTGTTAGTGCCAATATCAACTTCCCAGGAAAGAATGTGATTGGCCTGATTTTAAATATGTGTCCGCTCCTGTTTAGTTCAAACACGACTGCAGAGATTTAACTTCCTGACCAAGTGAAGGGGTGGGAAGTTCCTGGAGATAAAGAGAATCATGCTGACCTGAGAACATGCCATAAAATATGTCTACTGTAGGTAGAACTGTAAATAAGAAATGATACCAAAGATTACAAATAGGACACTGGAACCAAACAGGAACAGATAGCGAACAAATTGGGAGGGTGTGGGATTGCCTTGAATGGATCATTTTGATCATTGTAATTATGACTTCTGATCCATTAGTAGGCAATAACCTACTGTTATAATGCTGGTAGGACAGGAGGTGTACAGGAGATAAGAGGAATTGAGGTCATATCAAAACTGAAAATATTTGGTAGATATACAAGCAATTAAGCTGATACAAATTAAAAGCTCCAGTTGCTCAGAGAGAAGTTCAAATTAGGTGGTAAAGAGCCCCAAATCTAGGAAATCCCTGGAAATGGGGATGTAGAGTCAGTAATGCAAGAGAAAATGTAAGTGGTGCATTCAGCAATGGCAACCCACCTCAGGAGGTAGCATTGTTACCTGTTTGTTCCCACCTTAGTTTCTTCTCTCATTCTTGAAAAGGTCCAGTGTGCCAGGTGGAAAAAAACAATGAGTCTAGGACCAGGAACATGGAGGCCACAGCTGGCTCATTAGTCCTTTAGAGGTTGAGTCTTGGCCTGTGTCTGGAGTTAGCGGTATTGAGTTTGAAAAGGATATCCTGATCCCAGCTAGAAGACCCAGGTCATACCCTAGGCATTTGCACATTGGACTAAGGCTGGAAGACCTTTGCTCTCCCTTATTGGAAGGCCAGCTGGCCTTGCTGATATACTTCAGTGTGGGCTGAGGAACAGGTGAGGGCATTGGTAACGTGACTAAAAGGTGAAAGCAATAGATGAACTTTTGGCAGTAAAGCTATTGTCAGTATTTGAGTCAACTGTTCGTGGCATTTATTATGCCCAACCCAAAATACTTTCTTTTATCTTTCATGTTTTCAGTTTTCCTCCCCTTGATTCTTTTCTTCTCTTTAATTGTTGCAAATCAATACCATTTGAACTGCACTATCAAAATACAGTATTTGAAAAAATGCTTGAAGCCTTTTGTAACAGAATAGTTCTGTTTCTAATGCAAATAATTACTTCCTAATTGTTCTGTGAGATTGTATTTTATTGCATGTATTTTTAAAGCAGGCAGCACCTGTGAAGTGATTATTTTATTTACCTTTTTTTTTAATCAGGCAGCAATTCTATAGGACAATTTCAATTAAATTAGAAAAGATTCAGTAATGGAAACAGAGTGAGGAAAATATATCACACGAAGCAAACCTGTTTTGGAACAGAGCATTTTTATGTGGCCTCCCTCAGGTTTCAGTGGCTTTTTAAAGAGATGGTTTCACTCCTTGATTTACTGTCCATTTAAAAGTTTATATCCAAGGCTGTTTTTACAATGATGCCTCTATTTCAAAGTGTTCTTATTAGATGCTGAGAGCACCCAAACAGAGAGGTGAACATTTAAAGCACAGAGCATATAATGAAGTTGCACTAATATGAAGCAATTGCTCTGCATTAGACTCCAGAGAGTTGAATTATACAATTTATACCTAAGAATAAGATGAGCTCCATATTAAACAAGTTTGTCTGCCTTTGAAACCAGGCAGAAAACTTATGAATGCACCTCAACTATCTTCCTGAAATAGCACTGTTACTGGTCTGTAGCTACGGAGCACTCTCTTCTCTCCTGAATGTACCTGATTATCAATTCTTAAGCTGTTGAAAGGAGGCCTCGAATTGGAACCTATCCCACAACACCCTTTATGTATTGTGACTCTCTGCGGCCCCTGCCCCCCACACGTTGGCAGAGACTCACTTAACTTGATGTGCTTATGTGTTATATTTTTCTTCTTTTTAACTGAAGAGGCTAGGGCTGGGGAGAGAGTAGAGGTAAGAGAAGATTCTGGGTAACAGACCCAATTACAAAGGCTGTGGAAGAGTATTTAGGGGAGGTTAGATTTGGTAGAAGAGAACATTTTTTTCAGAATGTGGTATGGCTCATTTTTTTTTGTTTTTCTGGAAATAATCCTGCCCACAAGAGGTACTTCCACTTCGCCCATACTTCAAAGGTATTAAATATTCACATAAAACTTTAAATTACAAATTTGAACACTGTCAGGGATATCCAATCTTTTGGCATTTCTGGGTCCATACTGGAAGAAAAAGAGTTGTCTTGGCCCATACATTAAATACATTGTGACACATAATCACAAAAAACCCTCAACGTTTTAAGTAAATTTACAATTTTGTGTTGGGCTGCATTCATAGCCATCCTGGGCTGTGTGTGCCCTGTGGGCCATGGGTTGGAAACCCCTGGAAGGGCTTGCAGAGCTAAGTTCATCATGGGTCTGTTTTCTCTAACATCATTGCTTTCTCATGCTTTAGCAGCTCATGGGACATTCTGTAATCCCTTTGTGAAAATAAAAGGCATTGGAGTGGCAATTATTGGCTCATCTTAGGTACAAATTTAATGGCCAGAGCTTCTTTGGTTCTAACTTCTAGCCAGTTTCACATGAGGCCCCAGAGTCAATTCTTAGCTCATTTGTTGATAATATTTGGGTATCCTCTTGGTTGTATGTACTAAGAAGCCTTGGGGCCACCAGCAGTATGTCCAGTTGATAGAATTTCTGAGTGATGTTGGTAAATACCAAGAATTGGCAGACAAATGAGGGGAAAAAAGGTTTTGGGAGACTATCACGGCGAGGAAGGAAAGATGGAGGCAGAGATAGGGGAAAGGAGTAAGTTGTGCATGCCCCCATCACCTTGCGGTGTCCTGCTGGAGCCAGCCGCAACAGGCTCCCCACAGCTGATTGCAGTTTTCTTCTGAATTCTTCCTGCAGTGTTTTTGTGTTGATCGCTTGAAATTGGCACAGTGGGAGTATTTACACCATAGAAATGGGAAACACTATAAATCAGGGATCTTCCCTCCGGCTCCTTCCCCAGAGAGCTGCTTGTTAAACATCTGCTAGCACACTACTGCCCTTAGATGTTTCTTTGTGACACGAGAGGCCTAAATTACCAAATGTGTCACAGAAGGAGACAGTTTGGGACAGGGTGAATTAGTTGAGCAGGGGATAATTCCAGGACCAGAAATGAATGAGAGTTAATATTCCCACAGTTGCCTAAAATCAGAAGCAGATTAAGGTCATGGAAATAAGAGGTCAAATTAGTTGATAAAAGCCTGTTTTCAGGCATTTTGCAGATAAGATGAGAAGGAGCTTATTAAACCCTCATGACAGATGAGTATGCAGTGGTTGAGAGAGGTTAAATATGTTCCTCATAGCACATGGTTAGAATTCGTCTTATCCCAAAGGTTAGAATTCGTCCCTGGTTAGAATTCGTCTTATCCCAAAGTCTTAATTTTTAATTCCCACATTACAGAGTTCCTCTGTATCCTAGACCCAGTCTCCCTTTCCTTTGCTTCTCCACAGGGCCCATTGTCCAATTAGACAGGTGCTCCCCACAAAGTTTGGGTTGCCATTGCAACCTATATGAATGGTGCCTTCGAAGTAGTGTGGTACACACCGTGTACATGGTGTTGCATATGGCAGATCTGCCTGTAGTCACTTCCCTGTAACTCTACAAAGGTAAGGAACAGTCTTAGCCAAAACATCACCTGCTTCATTCCAGAGCAAAAAGCAGTTTATGCTCCTTTTCTAGATTCATAACTTTCTTTTTATTTCTATCATATAGCCATTCATTTGTTAAAGATGTATGTGTACTGTGATGGAAAGTGGGACTACCACAACGAGAGGGTGCCATGTGTGTCTAATTTGGAAGCTGCAGAGGGACAGAGGTAAAGATGTGAGTTTGAGGACTATGGATAGGGGGCTCATACTTTCTGTACCGTCATGGAGACTCCATCTCTTTTTAATATTTCTCTTTACTATGAGCAAAAGCTGTAACCTGGCAACTTATACCTTTTATTTTCTCTCTCTTTTCCCTCCACGTTATATCTCTGCTCTTACCTAAAACCTTCCCTGAAGGACCTTATTTGTGGACATTGTTGGTCTAGGTATTCTTCCTTTGGAGATCCTGATACTGTCTCTGTTTCTCAGAACCCCCAATATAGCCTTGACTGGTGTGGCTCAGTGGATTGAATGCCGGCCTATGAACCAAAGGGCTGACAATTCGATTCCCGGTCAGGGCACATGCCCGGGTTGCGGGTCAGGTCCCCAGTTAGGGGCATGCAAGAAGCAACCACACATTGATATTTCTTTCCTTCTCTTTCTCACTCCTTTCCCCTCTCTCTAAAAGTAAATAAATAAAATATTTAAAAATATACCCCCAATATTATGGTATTTTGGTTAGCTCAAACAGCATAATTTAATTTTATTTATTGATATGTATTTCATTTGTATTTAGTAAATAATTTTGCTACATTGATTTAATAAAATGACCTATGGTTTTGAAAAAGTATTTAATTTTGATCATGTGACATTATGCATAGTCATTGCATATTTATTAATGGTATATGCATTTCAACTATATATGACTATGGTTTTAGGTATTTTACAAGGTGATTTATTATCCAGAATTACATGAGATATTCTAAGAAGGGGTTGGAGTTAGAAATGTATAGATAAACAGTCATACATTTATAAGGACAGTTTAAGTTAGAGGTTCTCAGAAACATTGAAATGAAGAACAAACTGACAGTATCCAGAGGGGAGGGTGTAGAGGGTTAATGAGGAAAAATAGTGGAATGTCCACCAAGGAACATGTGTCAAGGACACATGGACAAAGTTAAAGGGGGTAGGTTCAAAGGTGGGGTGGGGAGGAGTGGTGGGGTGAAAATGGAGACACCTGTACTTGAACAACAATAAAAAAATTATAGTTAGAGGTTCTCAAAGTGTGGTCCCGGAACCAGTAATGTCAATGTTTTTTGGGAGTTTATTAAAAGTGCACGTATTTGAGACTCAGCCTAGACCTACTGAATCAGAAACTCGGGGAGTGGACCTAGCAGTCTGTGTTTTGACAAGCCCTACAGGTGATTCTGGTGTTAACATGTGACACTCCTGGGTTTAAGTCATGTCAACAGGTGGAACTGATAACAATCCAACAACAAAGCAAATGCAGTACAGAATTATGTAATTAATTCACGTTGGTCAAGCCAAGACTAGTTTGGATGTTTCGGTATATATTTTTGTTATTCTGCTCTTAAAAACCAGAAGTGTTTCAGTAGTTTTACTTCTTTTGCAAATAATCATTAGACAGATTTGTAAAAAGGTTGATTATGCACTTTCATTTCCTCAAGCGGTCATTTATCTGTAAAGATAATACTCATTCTCCGGGCAGCAGACAAAAGACTTGAAGACAGACACAGCTGAAGGAAATGAAAAGGCGACGTGTCTGAGAGAACAGAAGTGAGCGTCTCCGCGGCCTGCGGAGCTGCCGAGCCTGGAGCACCGGAGCCTGGAGCGCCACGTGTGCTCCTGCCTTTACTGGAAACTGCAGGAAATGAAAGGGTGTGTTTTTTGTTTCTCCCTTTACAGTAATTTTTATTCATGGAGGATCTTAAATTTAAGATGAAAACCTTGTTCTGAGAACTGAAATAAAGAATCAAAGTCTCTAGGTTTAATTATGGCTTTCCCTGGTTTGCTGATATCTACCTCTCTGGTATAGGGGTTTTAGGTTTTCAAGTTTAGGGATTTTAAAATTATTTTGGTGTTTAGAAATTAGACCAATTCTATATGTAGAGAAAGTTTTCATTTGTTTATTCATTCACTAATGCATATTTACTGTGTCCTGCCACTTTATTGAACTACCCATGATTCTGTGAGACACACAAGGTGGTGGGCAACATGAACTCCACCCTCAAGGCATTGAAAGTCTACCCCGAAAGCTGCTGTTATAGCAATAAAAGTAAAAAAAGTGAATTTGTCATAAAAAAGGTCAAAATAAAGGTCTTTGAGAGGTCAGAGGAAGAAAAGTGCTCCTTCTAGCTTTGGTCATCTTTGTTCCAAAATCAAATAAAGTTCTTATCAATTAGGTTCTTGTTCTGTCTCTCATTGTCACTGGCAACTAAATTGCCGTAAAAATAATCTTCTCCCTTGGGAGATCTTACAGACAAACCCTAATTGCCCTTGCCAGGCTGACTAGAATTTACCTCCGAAAAGAATGACAAAAGAGGTCAAAGAGGCAAGCAAGAGATTTTGAAATATTTGGTCTTTAAGTGTGTGAGCATATATAATGCCGAATCCAGGGGGCACACAGCTGAGGTCAATCAGTATTAATTGCTAACACCTAGGGGCAATTAGCAATAATTACTCAGAGGGAGGAGGGGAGCAGCCAAACAGACTTAAAGGCAGCATTTCCTGGAGCTTCTACCACACTGGGAACCTAATAGTTTCTGGGTTAGAGGAAATAAATAAGTTTTTCACAGCAATCTACTTAGAGAGTTTTCAAATTGCACTATAAAGGACCCCCTGAGGGAAGTCTATGTATATATTATTAAAACTGTCAGGCCCTCCCATTCAGAGATGGAGTTTATTGCCAATCCCTTGAATCTGAGCTTATCTCATGACTGGCTCTGACCAGTAAAATTCAGGGAAAGTGAAATTAGGCTACTGTCGTCTCAAGGTGTAGGAATGCAACCCTAGATCATCCAGTGAGGGAGCCAAAGACGGTTACTGGAGCCTGAGCAGTGCTTTAGAGAAGACCCCAGTGGACAGCACCAGCTTCAGATTATGAGTGAGTGTGTCTTAGATTTTCTAGTTGATGGTGTACCTCACATACTGGACACTCAAAATAGATTCTTTTAACATTATCCTCTCCACTATGGCAAAGTCATTTTTTAAAAATAGTTTTATTTTTTTAAATTTTATTTACTTTTAGAGAGAGGAAGGGAAGGAGGAAGAGAGGAAGGGAAACATCAATATGTGGTTGCCTCTCACATGCCCCTTGCCGGGGACCTGGCCCGCATCCAGGCATGTGCCCTGACTGGGAATCGAACCTCAACCCTTTGGTTCACAGGCTGACACTCAGTCCACTGAGCTACACCAGCCAGGACTTGAAAAAGTCATTTTTAATAATAATAAAATGATAATGTCCTTGGTATATTCTTCAGTTTTAAAAAACAATTGGCAAATAAACTGATGACTGTCAATTTCAAATATATTATTCAAATTGAGTAAAATATTTCATGTATGAACTAAAAATTATGCTTACCAAACAAAAATATTATACCTCACAAGTCTCTCTTTTCCTCATCTTTAAAAAATTTTACATAAATAAAATCTCCAAGTGGTCATGGGACAATGATTGTAAAGGTAGAGAAACAGCACTTGAGTTCATTCATTCTATTCTATCATTGTTAACTTCAAATCTTAAACACAGAATGTGTAATAGTGCCACAGGTTTGGATATATGAACTGCACACAAAGCTTGAACAATTGCTAATTATTATGAATTTATTCTTATCATAAACGTATGTAGCTGACACTGTGATTTGGAAGTACCCACTGTAGTGAGTTCTCCAAATTAACTTCAGGTAGAATACAATGTTTAGTAAAGGATAAGTATAAAATATACTAACTTGAAGCTTTTGTATATATTATTAAAACACGTCAACTCTAGCATTGTTTAGAAATTAGACCAATTCTGTAGATTGTCCCTCCAAAATTCATATGTTAAAACCTAACCCCCAATGTGGTGGTATGTAGACATGGGGCTTTGAGAAGTTAGGTGGTAAAGGTGAATTTTCATGGGATTAGTGCCCTTATAAAAGAGGCCCCTGAGAGCTCTCTCACCCCTTCTGCCATGTGAGGACCCAGCCAAAAGATCGCTGTCTGTGAGCCAGAAGGTGGGTTCTCACCAGAACCTGGCCATTCTGCTGCCCGAATCTTAGACTTCTAGCTTCCAGAACTGTGAGAAATGAATTTCTGTAGTTTAAAAATTACCCAGTCTATAGTAGTTTGTTATAAGAACCTTTTCAGCTCTTATGTAAGGACTCCTATAATTTTCAGGCTACTATATTAAGACTAAGGCAGTGAACACATTGTTTTTCTAGGGTGAAATAGTTTATCACTGACACTATTTAGAAATACTGGCACATAATGATACTAAAGAGCAGGCTGACTTTTAGTCATTTTCGTTATTGTTTTGCAATTGTGCAAACAATGTATCTAATTGCCTGTGCCCTGGGGGGGACTGCTTCCAGACGTTCCATGTCTCATCTGACTGCAACTCCATGAATAAGCCAGGTTACAACCAGCAGAAGAACTGCCTAACTAACCCAAAGAACTGTCAGAAATAATAAATGATTATTTTTTGCTACCAAGTTTTGAGGTATTACATAGCCACAGAGAACTGTGCAGGGAATAATCACCTAGAGCAATTGGCCTAGATTTTTCTTCTTGAAGCCAGAAACAAATATAGGAGCTCTTAATGTATACTGGTCTTCATGTTCAAAGTTGAAGGTAAAGATTGGGAGAACATGTGTGTTATGTCATGGTTTATTAAAAAAGATGAAGTAATTTTAAACATGATAGGAGAGGTGGTTTAAGGAGAAATGAGGAGAGAAAAGTGTTTTTTTGTGGGGATTAGAGATTTAAAATGATCACGAAGATGTTGGTAAGTGGAAGAGTGTTTAAAAAAAAAAAACAAAACAAAATAGAAACTTACTGTGTAAATCCCCGAGGACAAATCCTTTGTAGGATCCTGAGCATGAAACCAGACTTTCTCGGGTGGGATCTAAATATTCTTGAATCAATGAGGAATATTCCTAGGTACTAGCAAATGTGTAAAGCTCTATTTTCTAGACCAGGAAGATTGATATTTTCTTGGTATAAAGTCCCACCCCTGCCCCGGGATTGATAGATTTTATTTATTTATTTATTTTGATTTTTAAAAATTTTTAATTGTTGTTCTTGTACAGTTTTCTGTCTTTTGCTCCCATCCCAGCCGACCACCCCAGCCCTCCCCACCTCCCTCCCATTTCTACCCCCGCTAGTTTTTGTCCATGTGTCCTTTATATTTGTTGCTCCAAACCCTTCCCCTTTCCCCCTGAAATTCCCTCCCCTCTCCCCTCTGGTGACTATCAACCCCTTCTCAATTTCAGTGTCTTTGGTTATATTATGCTTGTTTGTTTGTTTTTTGGATTAGGTTCCTGTTAAAGGTGAGATCATATGGTATTTTTCTTTCACTGCCTGGCTTATTTCGCTTAGCATAATGCTCTCCAGTTCCATCCATGCTGTTGCGAAGGGTAGGAGCTCCTTCTTTCTTTCTGCTGCATAGAATTCCATTCTGTAAATGTATCATAGTTTCTTGATTCATTCGTTTACTGATGGGCACCTAGGTTGCTTCCAACACTTGGCTTTTGTAAATTGTGCTGCTCTGAACATTGGGGTGCACAGGTTCTTTTGGATTGGTGTTTCAGGGTTCTTAGGATATAATCCTAGCAGTGGAATTGCTGGGTCAAAAGGTAGATCCATTTTTAGTTTTCTTAGAAAATTCCGTACTGCTTTCCATAGTGGTTGTAGCAGTCTGCAGTCCTACCAACAGTGCACTAGGGTCCCCTTTTCTCCACAACCTCTCCGGCACTTGTTGTTTGTTGCTTTATTTATGATGGCCATTCTGACCGTTGTGAAGTGGTATCTCATTGTGGTTTTAATTTGCATCTCTGTGATAGCTAGCAATATTGAGCATCTTTTCATCTGTCTCTGGATCCTCTGTATGTCCTCCTTGAAGAAGTGTGTGTTCAAGTCCTTTGCCCATTTTTTAATTGGGTTGCTTGTCTTCTTAGAGTGGAGTTGCCTAAGTTCTTTATATATTTTGGAGATTAAACCCTTGTCTGAGGTTTCATTGGTGAATATATTTTCCCATACAGTTGGTTCTCTTTTTATTTTGGTATGAAGTTTTAACATACTTAGTTGGCAGGTAATTTCTGGAGAAGAATCTAAGATATGTTGAAAAAAACTTGGTGAAAGAAAAGCCCACAAATTACAGATAACTTTTAATTTATGTGGGGCTCAAGTATACAATCAAAGGTAAGTGCTATTTCTACATCCTATATCTGAAGAGTCTACAAATGGGAGACTGAAACCACAGAAAACTGGAGAGTTATTTTAAACATTTCTTTCTGTTAATTTCATGACTTTTGAGACTTTAATTGGTTTTCATGATATTCCAAATATTTCTTTAAAAAAATGACCTTTTGGCCATAATTTGGGAAAGATGAAGTGTATATTATGAAAATTGTAAAGACTGTAATTACCAGAAGAGGTGACGGTCTGTTCAGGTGAAATTAAACTGGAACTTGCAGGACTGAGAAATAATTTTCTGGAAATAATGAAGAGCTGTATATTCTAGCTGTTGTGGAATACAACAGGTGTCTGCAGGCAGAAGAACAATGATGGGGGATGTGCTTGTGAAAGGGAATGATCAGGGCTGAAAATTATGATCTCAGCTAATGACAAAATAAATTTGAAAATTGAATTTTGAGTGGTCAGTCTAAACTCTCATGTATCACTGAAATGCAGTGAGTAGATATTTAGGAATATAATGTGGCAATGAGAAGTAAATGTCTTGTTCATACAACATGGAGTTTATGGACATAGTAGCACTTGATGCAATTTACAAGAAGAAATACATATTTGGCCTTTGTCCCCATTCCTGGCACAGAGCTCCTAAATCTCTTAAAATTTTCTAAGCAATCAGAGCTATAAAAGTTTCTTTTGTTATGTTAATGAAGTGATTTTTGGACTGGAGTCAACTAGGTTACTAGAAGGTTGAAATATTCAGTGCCCCAACCCCAACCTCCTGAGAGGAAAGAGGGGCTTGAGATTGAGTTCATTCACCAGTGGCCAATGACTTAATCAATCATGTCTCTGTTATGAAGACTCTGTATAACCCCCAAATAACTGGATTCAGAGAGCTTCCAGGTTGGTGAATGCGTGGAGATCTGGGGAGAGTGACTCACTCAGGGACAGCATGGAAGCTCCATGACCTTTCTTCATACCTTGCTCTACGCAGCTCTCTATCTGGCTGTTCTGGAGTTATATGCTGTTGTAATAAACTGGTAATGTAGTAAGTGAAATGCTCTCTGAAGACTGATTCATTCTAGCAAATTAATCAAATGTAAGGAGGGGATCTTGGGAACCTCTGATTTATAGCCATTTGGTCAGAAGCACAGGTGATAACCCAGACTTGCGGTTGGGGTCAGAAGTGTGGATGAGAAGTTTTGTAGGACTTAATCCTTAACCTGTAACCCAAGGAGGAGGTCACTGGAACTTCCAGTTTATAGCTGGTGGGTCAAAATCACAAGTGCCAACTTCAGCTTATGAGCAGCTGGCATCTGAAGTGGAGGAGAGTCTTGTGGCATCTGATGCCATCTCCAGGTAAGTAGTGTCAAAATGGAGTTTAGTTGTAGGACCCAGCTTGTGTCACAAGAATTGCTTGGTGATGCGGGCAGTCAACCCTCTCCATACACTTTGGAATTGTTGGGTGGTCAGAACACTTTTTATAGGATAATCCATTTTTTAATAGGGTAGAGGTATAATAAATGGTGGAGAGATTTGGGAAGAGCTATAAAGAGCAAAATAGAACTGACATTTTTGCAGAATAGATATGTAGAAGGTATGCCTTGTCAGGTAGAGAATGTGAATATGGTTATCATGATAAAGATTATAAAACTGGTAAACAGGTGTGGTGAGGGAAGGTGTAGCTAATTTTTATTTACTGTCTGGACATTACTAGAAGTCATCTATTAAAAACAAAGGAGTTGGTATGTGAATAATTTTCCTGCTTGACAATGAATTTCACATGTAAGAAAACATTAAGAGAAACTGCTGATTTATGTTTATTTTAATCAATAAGAAAAACAGCCTGGTAAAAGAATAGTGTCAGCAAATTTGGGGTGCACATTCACCAAGGACCCAAAGAGGAGAAAAAGGGGTGGGCGTGTATATGTGGGGGAGGGAACCAATGCAGCTGCTCATAGATGAACTCAGATATTTCTAAAGGTTGCATGTAAAAAGTAAAGGAAGGCTTCCCAAATAAAGGGAAAAATCATGGCAGAAACCTTTAAGAAAATGTTATGAATATAGTTAGCTCAAAATATGCTAAACCTTGAGAAAGATGCCAACCCAGAACAGTTCTCAAAAGAAGGAAGCAGTAGGGGTTGCTTGTGTCTGACAGTGGCAGAAATGCTGCTCAGTACTCTTGTTTGCTTCTTTTTTGATCGTGAAGAAACAAGCTTCTGACTGGAAAGAGAACAACTATAGCTAAATAGTATTTAAATGTGTGATGAGGGGGTAAACGGTGAAGAGAACCTTGCTGTTTTAAACAGTTATGTCTCTGGGCCATGCCTGAGCGAAGCCGTCACGATCTGACAGTCATGCTTCTGTGTATCCGTGGTCCTGTCTGCTGCTGTCACTGTTTAAAATGAAACAAGTATTAACAAGTTTAATGTATACTTGATGGTATTCCATCTTATTTCCAAGGAACAATTTTTTGAGAGAAAAATAAATTCTAACAATGGCAATTTCAGCACGTAATTTTGGGTAGTACAGTGACTTTGTAGGAAAATTACGGTATCTCATTTGGATATTACCCAGTAGCTTTGCTGGCATTTTCCAGTGTTTGAATATTTGCTATAGATCATGGCTTCTTGTAATTACTCTTAAACATAATATTTCTTATTTGATAAATTATGTTTTATATATCCATAATAATGAGTAAAAAGTATTAATAATAATATTGGAAGTATTTTAGGAGTAGCTTCAGATTTTAGAACTTTCTTGAAAATTCTTGGAAATCTGGTTTCTTTTTGCTAAATACTAAAGATTAATATCTGTCAGCAACTTAGAAATGCTAAGCGAACAATATTGCGCTTTAATCAACTATGGCAAATTAGCCTGATTTTATTTTTGCTAGTGTAAGTGGAATGTGCATTCACCAGGCTGTCTCAGGTTTACCGCAACTGTATATCAGTAAAGCGTTTCAGTCTCTTGTTATATTTTTGTGAAGGAGATGATGATATCTGCACTAAATTATAGCACTATTAAGTAAATTTGTAGATCATTAAATGATGATATCTGCAGTGTGTTGGCTAACAAGTCAGTATTACCTTAAAGTTACTGCACTAGGCTCAGCTCTGTGGCTATGTTCTTGGCCAGGGCCTCACCAATGACTTAAAAGAAGCTAAAGAACATTGCTTTTCATATAAGTACATGATTAAACACACACAATGTATAAATAACATATTGGCTGATAAAGACTCAAAAATTTTCAGCAAGTTTGAATAAGGTGCTGAGACAAATTACATGAAATTTAAGTGTAGCAATTATATTTTAAAAAACTCGGTTCTACAAGTATATAATGCAGGAGTCTGAGATTTATGATAATTTATGTGGAAAAACAATCCCAGAAGTTTTAATTGACTGAAAGTTCAATATGAACTTATAATGAGACAGAGTTGCCAAAAAATCTAATGCAAACTTTAGTTTCATTAACATAATTGAACAATCCAGAACATGCAAGGTATTATTATCCTGGAATTCTATATGGGTCAGGCTGTGTCTAGAGTATTATATTAAGTTTTAGGGTGCCATTGACAAATAGGCATAAATCCAGAGGAAGATGTCCCAAATAGGAAAAAAAAAATCTAGATATCACACAACGGGAGAACTGGAGGATTTTCCTTGGATAAAAGAATACTGATGGTGGGAGAACCATTGTTTTAAAAAATGTGAAAGACTCCATCTTTCTTAGGCATGTGAACTAGAGATTATACTTATTCACTGTACTTCTAGGTAACTAGGGCCAATTAACATAGGTTATAGCGAGATAGATTGTAATTCAGATTGCAAGAAAGTAATGGATAGGGCTCTAAATTCACATCACTGAAGATGTCCACACAGATGTTAGAATGTTTGCTGCTTCACCAATCTACCCATATTATTTTCCTGCATTTTCTGGGAGATTGTATTAGGTGACATATAAGTTGCTTTCATAGGATTCACCTATGATTTTATGCAATAATCAATAATAAGATTTGAAAATAGAAAAAGTGAGCGTGTTTGCCACATTATTGATTCTCATTTTTTTATGGTCAGACTAGACTGATCAGTCATCCTGGTTTGTCTTAGACTGTTTCAGTTTTAGCACTACAAGTCCCGTACTCCAGAATACCTCTCACTTCTGGGCGAACAAGAAGAGTTGGTTCCCTAGTTACACTCAGTCAATAATTTAAGGTACAGCTCTCATCTCTTGAGTTGCTTCTAGTATTGTCCATGGAATGAGATTTACTTCAAAGGGTTGGCTGGTCTGATTTTCCATGGCTATTCTTAAAGAGTAGGAGGAACCCCCAAAATACTAAAGCTTCTGTGCATGGATTCTGACTTCATTATCAAGGAACCCCAAGGATGTGAGTGCACAGTTTATCTGTGAGGTGATCCTGGGCAGCCACGTGAGGTGAGTGAGAGAAGATCGATGGAAAGGGAGAAAAAGCGTTGCACCTTCCAAGGGCACTGCTCTGTTCAGTTGTGTAACTCCTGTGTATGTCTCCCCCACCCTGCTCACTCCTTCATCCACAGGAAACCCTTCAACAAAGAGTCTTCAACAAAGTTAAGTGTAGTGGGAATATGGGTGAGAAACTTCCAGAGACTGCTCCTGACTCTGATTTGGACTTTTGTTGTTACTTTTATCTCTAAACGGCTTTATATTATATATTGTCACAGACACACACAATCGATTGAAAGATGCATGCTTTTGTAGCAGATTAAATAAATGTACCCAAATACTTCACTCCTTTCTTCATCCCCAACTTGCACAGTATGTTTTCAGTTCTTCCACTACATAAAGCGTGAACTTTCTGCTCCTTAACCTTGGGTTTGACTGTGGATGGGACTGTCCTGGTTAATGGAATGGGGCCGGGAGTGACTGTGTGCTAGGACTCATCTGACGCTTAGGAGTTTTTGTACTTTTGCTGGTGCCCTTGTGGCTCTGCCACTGCTGTGAGTAGCACGTACCCCAACTAGCCCACTAGTCAGAAGAGGATGAAAGACATGTGGAACAGACCTAAATCCAACTTCAGCTTAGAACCGCATAGCTGAACGCTGCTGAGATCAGCCAGCTGCCCCGGCAGACCTGTTGACACAAGAGAAATAAGTGTTTATTCTGTATAGCCTATCATAAAACTTTAAGACTTTAAAATTTAAACCATACCATCTATTGTACACTTTATTTATTTATAGTATAAATTAATAATTTTATAATTCCGAAAGTCATTTTGTAACAATTGCAATTGCACACCTATGTGCATGCCAGTCAGGTGCCCGTAGCAGTACCTATACATCTTCCTCTTTGTCTCCTCTCTCTCACTCTCAGTCTCTCTTTCTTTTTAAAGTACAGTCAGTTTCCTTGACTGGTGTGCCTCACTTGGGTGTCATCCACAAATCAAAATGTCACTGGTTAATTCCTGGTCAGGGCACATGCCTGCATTCTGGGTTCTGTTCCCTGTTGGGGAGCCTACAAGAGGTAACTGATTGATGACTCTCTCTTGCATCTGTGTTTCCCTTCCTCTCTTTCTCCCTCCTTTCCCCTCTTTCTAAAAATAAACAAAATATTTAACCAATAAAGTATAGTAAGTCATCATGTCAATAAGTTCTGTGACTTTAAATGCAAAGATGTACAATGACATCAATTTTTTCATAGGCTAATTGTTGTAAATAACAGAGAAGTTCCTTTGTTGTTTATCCTTTCCTTTCTTCTCTTTTTTTCTTAGCATTGCTGGATAATGTAAGATGAGCCCTGGTATGGAAGTATGGTTATCAGGAAGGCATAGATTTATTAGAAGGGGCTGCCACCTAAGCAAAATTTGACACTAGCACTTGGACTCTTCCTTCTATTTTAATGATCTTCAGGATAGAGTCTTTAGATAACAACAGAGCGGTAAACAGAAGCCTTTAGCTAGCCAATAATCAAAATCCTGCATAGGCGAATTACACTCTAGTGTTAAGCTCACACTTACAACATATGGTGAACATGTGATATTTTCCAAGTTAGAAGTTATTTTTAAAAAATTCTACATTATTTGTGTTATTAATTGATTGTTATGTTTAAGAAATAATAAGTTATTTAGGCACTTGGGGAGAAAATCTCATGTCCATATTGTTTGGGATCTAAAGAATAAACTGATTCACTCCTAGATATCATTAAAATATTTAAATCAATTTCAATTATTGTTAATATAAATTTTTAAGTAAAATGTTTCATAAAATTTTGCTTAAGTCATAACATAGTCTAGTGAAAACCCTTACTTCCATTACTGCAATTTAAACTTATAATTTTATCTCTTCTCTGTATGTTATTAGCATAATTTCATTATATACTATGCTCCTTTTTCAAAAACATTTTGATGAATAATTTCATTAATGACTGCAAAGATTCCCGTATAAATAGGCAAGAGTCCTTCCATCCATCCATCCTCCATTCATTTACTAATGTACTAGGAAATGTGATCTTTTATGGAAAAGCAAGAAAAGAAACAAAATTATTATTCTCAGTGAACTTACAAAACTAAAGAAAAAGGAAAAAAAGTGTGATACAGTCAGCTGCTAATTTAGAGTAGGGTGGCCAGTGAAGGCTTTTTGAAGGAGTTGAAGGGGTGATGAGTAAGAAGCAGGATTGGCAGATGATGAGTTCCATCTGAGCTGAAGTATAACTAGGAGTTATCCCAGGAAGTGGGGGAAGTCGAAGGTCAGAGGCTGAAGCTTATGCAAAGGCATAAAGGTGTGAGAGACCACATCGTGTGTGGGTAGATGTAATACACATGGTTTAACACATCTAGGACATGGGGGAGTGGTGAGAGCCATGATGGCTGAGCCTGGAGTTACAGGGAGGCATCAGATCAGATCAAGAAACGTTTCCTGTGACCTGGGAGAGTTTGCATTTTTGGCAAAACTCATTGGCATGTCACTGATGGGCGATGAGCATAGTGGGGTGTCCAAATATATGTTTTAGAAGGATTCCTCTCAGGGCTACAGGGAATGGAGAGGAGGGGCCAAGAATAGCAGTGAATGAGAGCAGGGACCAGGTCTGTTTACTTAGCACTATATTTTTAAGATATTGACTAGTGTCTGGTACATAATTATTCTTCCACAAATATTTGTTGAATAAAGGAACAAACACAAGGATCATGTAGGAAACTTTTGAAGCACTCTTAATAAATAATGAAGGCCTGAACGAAGGTATTTGGTAATGGAGAAGGATCCAGAGGGAATACTTTAGATTGGTGTTTTCTAAACTTTTCTAATTATAACCTATGTTAGGAAACATACATACATGACTCATGACACACACATATGTGCATACACAACCCCCATCTGAAAATAATGTTTTACTAAACATATTTACTCTTACTGCCTGTGATGTGCTCTATTGCCTGTCCTATGCCATGCCATGCTACACTACTTGTATTATTTTGCTAGGGCTGCCATAATACCATAGACAGGATAGGCTTAAACAACAGAAATTTATTTTCTCACAGTGCTGGAGGGTTGAAGTCTGAGATCAAGGTGTTGGAAGGTTCGGTTTCTTCTGAGAGCCATGGGGGAAGGGTCTGTCCAGGCCATTCTGCTTGGCTTATAGATGGCTGTCTTTTCCCTACATCTTCCCATGGTCTCATCTCCTTGCATGTCTGTGTCCTAATCTTTTCTTATAAAGACACCAGTCAGAATTGGATTAGGTCCTATCCTTGTGACTTCATTTTACCCTAATTACCTCTTCATAGGCTTTATCTCTAAATATAGTCATATTCGATGTACTGGAGGTTAGTACTCCAACAAATTAATTTTGGGGGGAGGAAAGTGGGCCTGGGTCCAATCCTCTACCTGCTTTGGAACCTTTAGTCCTTAGTACACTTGAGGACATTAACTTCTTTCTGTCTCTTCTTGCTTCTGTAATCAGAGCTAGGCAAATCAGACCCTTCATCTTTGCATTGCATTGGATTTGTTTCATTTTTTTCCCACGGAGAGGCTTATCTTGTACATACATGTGTGTTGCTGTGCATATGACTTTCTTTTGAAAGTTTTTAATCTTCTATTTCATATAATACTGTTTTGTTTGGAGTAGTAGAGAAGTCTGAATATATGAACCGTAACTCTATTAGAAATTCTTCTTTCCCACTGTAGAATTTCCAATTTAAGTGATATTTTGTTAAATTTATTTCTAAATATTTAAAAAATAATATTAGTGTGATCTCTCACCCACTATAATATAAAATGGGCCATTATTTGTGTAAAGGAAAACTGGCTACTTTTATATGGGTGTGAGTATGTGTGTGTGTGTACATATATATGTATTTTACTTTTATATATCTACATAAATTTACATATGTATATCAATTTATTGATTTTTTTGTAATCAAGTACCTTAAATTTTCCAATTTTTAAAACAGTCTTTATAATATATTCACCAGTGTTTCTATAGCAAAATTTCAAAATCTAAAAATAATGACAATTTTGCTTGTTTTTTCTAATATTGCACATATTTTATTCTTTTGTATAAATGTATTAACAGTAACTTCAAGAAAGATATTATTGTCCTATTCCTAACTTTAATGAAAATTATTCAGTTAATATTTAAAGGAAACATTTAGTTAATATTTCACCATATTGTATAATACACCATCTTTTATTTAGGATCACTAGATTGTAGATTAATTTAAAACATCAAATTAAAAAATAATTTATACATTAAACATTATAATATTTTATTTTAAACATAAGCATTCATTTGACACTTTTGTTATAGAATTGGGCCTTTTATTTGAGTATGGACTGTTGATTAGAGATTTACATCCTCTCCTTAATATAAACCATACTTACAACACATTGTTTGTAATTTTTTAAGTACCTTAGATTTTAAGATATTTATGAAGCCACATGGTTGCATAATACTTCTAAACTTTATGACTTTATCTTAAACCATTATAATTTTCTGAAGTACTTTTTAATAGTTCACACTTATGGGATCTTTCCAAAGAATTTAACTTAATTTCTTTAGAAATATTAGCTCTTTTGCCCTGGCTGGTGTAGCTCAGTGGATTGAGCACGAACCTGTGAACCAAAGGATCGCGGTTCGATTCCCAGTCAGGGCACATGCCTGGGTTGCAGGCCAGCATCCCAGCAAGGGATGCATGAGATGCAACCATACATTGATATTTCTCTCCCTCTCTCCCTCTCTCCTTCCCTTCCCCTCTAAAGATAATAAATAAAAAATATATATAAAAAAAAAGAAATATTAGCTCTTTTCTGACTCTTACATTTTATTGATTGTTGTAGCCTCTAATTAGTTCATGTTGTTATAGCACAGTATGATTGGTATAAACAGGTTTTGGAACACACAAGTTTGCATAAACTTATAAAGTTGCAGCCAAAGTGAATGAGCCCATTGAAGAGTGGCCTACTCTCTGCCTGCATTCACAAATCCATGATCAATAATTTCTTTTACTGCAAAGCTGAGCAATTACTATTCCTGGAAGTAATATTAAATGTCAATTAAGTATGCTTTTTTAAAAAAAAATGTATATTTGTCACCCTTATAGAAGGGTGACATTCTTAATCATGGCATTCTGATAAAGGGAGGTTATTTTTTTTTTAATTAGAAATATCTATTGAATTTTAATATATTCATTATATGAGTTTTTCTCTTAATGTAAATTATATCATAGCATTTCTTAATGTTAAGCTATCCTTGCATTCTGGGTATATTATTATTATTTGAATTTTATTATTACAATACATTCATTAATATTTTAATACCTTTGATTACATTGTTATTTAATGTAGTTTGAAATCCATCTGCTATCATTTTATTTAGGATTCTTGGATTGAAATCTTTATGCAAAATTTGCTTTCTTTTGAAAGCTGCTTTCATCATATTTTGGCAGCTTTATAGTGATATCTTGAGGACTCAAACTTAAAAGGCATTAGTCTTGAAATTTTGTTATGGATGAAATTTTCCAGTTGATGTTTTTTACATTGAGAAATTTCTTATTAATAATAACAGTGGCATTTATATCAATCATCAGCTCCACCTACTCTACTCAACTTTCCTGATGTTTCTCCAGTTTCTAGTGGGGTGCGTCTGTCATTTTTTGTTTGAGTAAATAAATAATAAAATATTACATTGTATATTCTCTGTTGAATAAATGGTAGGCCTGGGAGTAGTTTATTTTTATTGAACACACACGCGCACACACACACCCACACACACACACTTTCTCTCATAACATAACTGGAGATTAATACAGATTGAAGTGCTATCTGAAGGCTTTTTTCTCCAGTGGTACTGTACACAAGGTTTCTACTGACATTAATGGAACTTCAGTGGGTTTATCTCAAGAAATGGATCCTAAGAATGGTAAGCTTTAACCTTTTCAAAATTGTTTTACTTTCAAAATTCAATTTTCTTCACATGGGGGTGGATTTAAATAAATGTATGAAAAAGTCAAATGATAAAGTTTTGAACATTTAGAGAGAGATGCATCTTGATCATTTCCATTTTCTGAAATGACCATTCTGTGAATTCTGAAATGACTATTCTCTGACTCATTCAAAGCACTTTCTTTATGATGGTGTTTGATCAATACTTAGATAATTTTTAAGAATTTATAATCTCTTTTCATTTAATCATTCTATATGAACAGAGAGAGAGGCTAAGACAGAGATGGTATATAACATGTTGAAGTTATTAGTAATGTTTTAGAGGTAAGAAATGCTTTTGGAAAAAACAGGGAGGTGTATGTCTTATTACATTTCTGTTTTGAAAATCAAATATTTTGTTATTGGCAGATAATTTTTTACCTCAGGTATAAGTGTGTAATTTCCCATTTTTCAGGTTAGTAAATATGCCGTGAAGCAATGTCTTCATCTAACAAATTCCCACATTAATACCTACATTTATTTTAGAATCAAGCATGGTCTATTACCATGCAGAATTCATTTTGCATTTTTGTTAGGAGACATTATTAAACATTTCATGTGTTGTAAATTATTTATAATGCTACACTCAGCAGCATCTTGAACTACTTGCTGATCTGTCTAGAAATTCTATCTCTAATCATAGTCTGCATATGCAAGAAGGGGAAGAAAACCTTATTGTGGTCTTTTAAAAATGTAAGAACTGAATTTATGAAATGGAAAGGAATCAGATCTTAATATATGTAATTGATGGTAGTGGAATCCAGAGAGATATTGTGACTTAAAGTGATAACAGATTCCAATATATAAGAAATGAAACAAAACTACCTTATTGTGAAACCAATAGGAACAAATCTTAGCAGGATTAGTCTTTAGTTGTTAACAAAGTGATAAAAAGAAACCATTTAGGACTTTTTGGTTTTAACAAATGAAAACAGCTGAACCAAGAGTGGAAATATAAAATAATATTTTTTGTTGTTAATTACTTAAATATCAGAAGGAACATTGATTAATAAAATAACCTTTTATTATTTAGCCTCTTTCTCTTTGGATTTGACATTTTCATGTTTGCCATAATTTTCTTAAGAAAATTGCTAAGCACTTTCTTCAGCTGTGCTAACTTGGCTTTAATTGATCTGTTTTATGGTTTCCCCAATTTATAATTAATAGCATGGAAAGAAAAACCCATTTGTACTGTCTATCCCTGCATAGCCATGGCTGTATAATGTAGAATAGTGGATAAATATATCTTTACGTTTTCATCCAGCAGTTCAGAAATAATGACTTATGTCTGCTTCCTGGCAGAGCTCCCAGGGACTTATAAAGAGACCAAGATCTCGGCAAACGATAGGTCCCTTCCAACACACTGTGCTGAAAATCTTGTCAATTGTAAAATAATTGTTAGCCATTGTGGGGTTTGAAGCAGTAGGGATTTACATGACTACAGAGATCATTTTTTTTTTAGGACTATGTAGGGTCTAGCCAACAGTTCTTGGCAGCATTTTAAACAGCATTAAGTTTCCTGGCAATGCTAAGGATCAGGTCCAGGGGAAACTGACTTCGTCATTGCAATTATTTCCAAGCTTATTCTGTTCCAAAACATAGCAACTTGAGGACAGGTCCATTGTAAGTTTTCTAACGTACATGCAAGGTCCTTAGGTGTTTCTCCCAGACACATATGTTCGGACCAATTCAGATATGGTTTCTTTGATTTTTGCTCATTGGTACTATTGCTACAGTCTTGGTTAAGGTCTGGAATTTAAGATTTAACAGACCGTGGCCTTAAATTCACTGTTTATTGTATGTATGGCATCAATATGTAAGCCTGCCCAAAGAATGGATAGCAACATCAAGGACAAAGGCTGCTTCCTATCAGCCCCAAACAGTCATAAATGGTTTAACTTTTATGTGTTTGCATGGGTGGAGAGAAGGAAGTTAGTTTCCACTGATCTTAACTGGTATGGGAAAAGTGACTACTCGTTGAATTTTTACAGTATGTTTAACAACTTAGAGTTTTGGAATGAAAGGGAGCAGGTAAATTATTGCAAGTTTACTGTTTAAGGTTGACATTCTCATCAGATAAAACTGCTGTGACTCTGAAACAAGTGACTGGAAAGGACCACATCATCTCACTTTTTATAGGGTGACCTGTAAACTAATTGAATCTCTGGAGAAGTTTGAAAAAGAACCCAGACTCTTGACAATACTAGGTGAAGACCTGTCCTAAAACCTTGTTTCAAGAAATATTTAAGTGTCACACAAGAGTGGATATGAGTCAGCTTTTATAGACGAGCTCTGGCACACTTTGTGCTTATTTATGTATTATATAATGCAGCATTTGGTTTGTAGAACCTGATTTAGGCATAAGTCTTTAAAGGACAAGGGACACATTTATTGGAGACCTAGAGTGTCAGAGCTGAAAGCAATTTTAGACATCATTTGTCCAATCTCTTTTCATAGGCAAGCAGAGTCACGGAGACATCATGTAACTTGGCTGGGTCATGTAGTTACTCAGAGTTGGACCCAGACTACAGATCTAACTTTTGATGATGTTTCGCTAGATTGGAAAAAAGAAAATCAACAGGGTTAGACGCAGCATGAAAGTAAAGATCTGTGGTTTTTGATACTTAGTTAGGACATCTTTATAGACTGCTTTCTCCCTCTGAAGGTCACTGCAGAGGTCATCTCTCTGTAGTCATTCAGGATTAGTTCCCTGTTGAGTCTGTCTAAGTGATTTGGGAAACATAAAATATTTTCAGGGAACTTTTTTTTCCTTCACATTGATGGTTTCACTTTGTTTCTTTTTTAGTACTTTGTAAAGGGAGGTCATCTTTTAAAACTTTTATTTTTTTAACACTAATAAAAATAACTTTTGATGTAGCTGACTCAAACTCTGAGAATTATTTCAAAGGGGTTGGTTCAGAATAGAATTTACACTCTCTTATATATAGAGTGTTTGATCTATTTTTTCAGAAGTTCAAGGTCTTTTTGTATCTTTCTATTAAAATTAGTTGCACACGTGGCCCTGATAACTGTCTCTGAAGCCATGTATATTTTGAAGCATGCAATCTAGTCCACATACATCTAATAAGCCATAAAGTTTTGTACTCTTTGGTAATATTGTCATAATTTACTTAATGATACCCAAATGCTTTAGAAATGCACTGCCCAGCCTGGCAACCACTAGCTGTATGTGGCTATAAAAGTTAAAATCATTTAAATTTAAATAAAATTAAAAAAATCAGTTTCCTATTCACATTAGCTACATTTCAAGTGCTTAGTAGCCACACAAGATGAGGGCTACTGCATTGGATTGGATAGATTTAGGCAATAGCCATTTTGTCATAAAGTTCTATTGACCACTTTTGTCTAAAAGAAATCATGCTGTATCCCAAGATCCCTACATTCAAAATGTGTACTATACCTGAAGAATCATGTATCAATTAATAAATATATCAAGCATGTGATTTTCTTCTAATTCAGGTCCACAAATAATAACATAGTATTTTGTTGACCACGTCACTTTTTAGTGGTGCACTACTTAAAAATTTAATCCCTTCCCTTTAACTTCTATCTTTTAAAATAGAGGTCATAGGCCCTGCTGGTGGCTCAGATAGTTAGCGTGTCCTCCCTATATGCCAAGGTTGTGGGTTTGGTCTCTGGTCAGGGAGCATATAAGAAGCAACCAATGAATGCATAAATAAGTGGAACAATAAATTGACGTTTCTTTCTCTCATCCATAAATAAAAAATACAGATCATAATATTTAATAGGATTGTTTTGAGAATGAAATGATATAGTTCAGGTGAAGTGCTCAGCACACTATCTAAAATATACTGGGTAATTAATAATCAGCAAGTTCTCAACTTTATTGTCCTTCTCCAATACATGCAATACTTAGTACTTGTTAATCAAAATAATTATATCTCAACATGTTTTCTTAGAAAACTCAGAAGTTAAAAAGAAACAATGAGGGATTTTCAATAGCAGATAATGGTTATAAACTCTCTTTAAGATTGTAGTAATAACTTGAGAGTTTTATTTTTATCCTTATATATTGTTTAGTTATTAGACATAATTAAAGCTTATATTTGGTGAATAGAGTATGCATGTGGCGGGCAGGAAGTGAAAATCAACTTTAATGTAAATTTATGTGTCTGAATGCTATACATCATTGTTGAACTATCTATATTCAAACTGATTCCATGACAATAGTTTCTATAGACTGAATGTGTTCCCCAATCAAATTTGTATGTTTGACTCCTATTCCCCAGTGCAATGGTAATAGGAGTTACACCTTTGAGATCATGAAGGTAGAGCCGAAATGAATGGGATTAGTGCTCTTGTAAAAGGGAACTCAGAGCTCTCTTACTCCTTCAGCCATTTGAGGACACAGGGAGAAGAGGGCCTTCACCAGATAATCTAATCTGTTAATGCCTTGATCTCCAGAACTGTGAGAAATAAATGTTTGTTGTTTAAACCACCGATTCTATAGTATTTTGTGTAGCAGCCCCAGTATACTAAGACAATAGTGAAGGAATTTTGATAATTTATTCACATGTTTGTCAAATAGCTCCTTTTATTTCTCAGGGCACCTCCGTTGGAGAAGGTGGATCCATAGCAAGGTTCTAATTTGCAGCTGCCTCAGAGAACAAAGCCGGCCTGGCAGGTGTTGAATTTACAACTGTCACTACAATCATAGTTTTCTAAATCAGGATTTTCAAAGTTAGCATCCAGTTGTTTTTTTCTTGTATCTTCTGTAGTTTTCTAGCATTCATTAAATGTTTTTACGTTCTGTGTTTTATTTACCTTTGCTTTTGACACAGAATTCTGGGTTGGCAGGTTTGTTTGTTCCACGCCCCCACCCTCCAGCTCTTTACAGTTGCCTTTCCATTTTTGTGTTCTTGTTTTTATTGAGAAGTCATCTCTCAGTCTACTTGATGTTCCTTTGTACGTTAAATATTTTATAGCATCCTCCCTACCCCTTGCTCTGGCTGTTCTAAAGATTATTTCTTTGTCTTTGGTTAAGAGCAGTGTAACTGTAGTGTGCTGAGGTGTGGTTTTCTGTGCATTGATCCGGTTTGGGAGGTTCTTGAATCTGTGGCTTGCTAACTTTGGTTTTGGAAAATTTTAGCTATTATGTCATTAAATATTGTTTTTATTCCATCTTCTTCCTTCTTTTTTCTGTTGATTCTATATACACTTATTATATGTGCTGTATGTTGTTTTCTATATTTTCCGCCTTTTATTTTTTCTCTGATATTGAATATGGATATGTTTTAATAATCCATTTTTTAAAGGACTATTTTTAAAGGGCAGTTTTAGGTTTACAATGCAATTAAGAGGAAGGCACAGAGATTTCCCATATACACCCCTTGACCTCATATATAGTCTTCTCCATTATCAACATCACTCACCAGAATGGTATATTTTTACCAAGGATGAAGGTACATTGACACATCATAACCACCCAAAGTTCATAGATTATATTATGGTTCACTCTTGGTGTTGTATATTGCGAGTTTGGACATATTTGTAATGATATGTACCCACCATTCTAATATCATAGAGTATTTCACTGCCCCAAAAATCTGTTCTCTCTATTTATCTCTCCACCACTGCCCTTCCCCAATACCAATCACTGATTTTTTTTAGTGTCTCTAAAGTTTTATCTTTTCCAGAATGTCATATAGCTGAAATTCTATTAGATGTAGTCTTTTCACATTGCTTTTTCCACTTACTAATATGCATT
The DNA here is from genome assembly GCA_004027475.1 of Anoura caudifer. Lineage (NCBI taxonomy): Eukaryota > Metazoa > Chordata > Mammalia > Chiroptera > Phyllostomidae > Anoura > Anoura caudifer. The sequence goes on along the minus strand of PVKU01000274.1, from coordinate 184,158 downwards.
TTCCTCCATGTCTTTTTATAGCATGATAGCTCATTTCTTTTTAGCACTGAACAATATTCTGTTGTTAGGATGAAACATACTTTACTTTTCACCTACCAAAGGACATCCTGGCTGTTTCTAGTTTTTGGAAATTATGAATAAAGTTGTTGTAAACACCTGTGTGCATGTTTTTGTGTGGAAATAACTTTTTAACTCCTTTGGGTAAATACCAAAGAGAAAGATTGCTGGGTTGTGTGATGTGAGTATATTTAGTTTTGTAACAATCACCAAACTCTCATCCAAAGTGGCTGTATTATTTTTTATAAGTAATGAATGAGTATTTCTATTGCTCCTTGTCCTTGTCAGCATTTGATGTTGTCAGTGTTCTGGATTTTGACCATTCTGATTAGTGTGTAGTGGGTATCTCATTGTTGTTTTAATTTGTGTCTCTCTGATGACAAATTATGTGGACCATATTTTTATAGGCTATTATTTGTCATTTGTACTCAAATATACTCCTATGTCATTGCAGTATTATTCAGGATGGCCAAAACATTGAAACAACTGAAATGTCCTTTGATAGGTGATTGTATAAAATGAATGTGATATATATATATATATATATATATATATATATATATACACACAATGGAATACTACTCAGACATAAAAAGATAAAGTATTGCCATTTCAGACAACATAGATAGATCTTGAGAATATCACACTAATCAAAAGAAGTCAGACAGATAAAGTCAAGAACCATATGATTTCACTCAAATGTGTGATATAAAACTGAAAGCAACAAATTAATGAATAACACTAACAAAAACTCATTAACACAGACAACAGTATGGTGGTTATCAGAGAAAAAGGGGCATGAAGGGTAGCAAAGGGTAAAGGGGGTCAAATATAGGGTTATAGAAGATTTGATTTTGTTGGTAAACACACAATACAATATACAAATGATATAGAATTGTATGGTTCAAGCCTATTCAATAACTCTGTATCTGATAGGTCGGCTATCCCTTTTTTGCTTAGTTCTTTTTCTGGAGTTTTGATTTGTTCTTTCATTTGGGCCATATTTCTTTGTCTCAGTGTTCCTGTTACATTTTAAGGGGTGGAGCCTTAGATATTTGCCAGGGTAAAGCAAACTAATTTCTGCATTGTGGTGCTGCATGTGGGGGAGGGGTCTGGGAGGGAATAATGCTGCTCGTTTGGCTGTCAGCTGGCTTTCAATCACTTCTCCCAATACTCACAAGCAAATTGGGCCCTTCTGGTGCTAATTCCCAGGTGGATGGGTTTATGTACATTCTAGGACCTTGTGGGTCTCTCCAAGGAACTCTCCTGTGAGGATGGGAGTTTCTCTGGCCATAATAACCTCCACAGGTTTTTACAGCCAGAGGTTTTAAGGCTTTCTTTTCTCACACTGGAACCGTGGGTTGTGTGGTCTGTCTTGCTCTCCAGTTGTTCCTCCTGGCTTATCCACATGCAAACATGGGACCATCGGTCTGCCAGCCACTGCCTCACCTGCCTTGTCCTCCAGCCACTGCCTTGCTGCACATCCTCTCCTCTATGGCTGCCCACTCTACCCCTCCTACCAGTCTAAATGAATGTTACTTCTTTAACTCCTTGGCTGTTAGACTTCCATATAGTTTGATTTTCCAGCAGTTCTGGTTATTTTTTGTTTTTAAATTTGTTGTCCTTCTTTTGGTTTTGTGAGGAGGCAAAGTATATCTACCTATGCCTCCATCTTGGCCAGAAGTAATAAGTAAAACTTCTGTTTTTAAAAAGACAGTTATTTTATAGATAATAACAGTTTCTAAAGTCGATTCTAAAGTTTCTATGGAGAAGCAAAAAACCCAAAATAACCAACACAATTTTGAAGAAGAACAAACTTGGAAGATTGATGAGACTAGACTTCAAGACTTCCTATAAAGTTACAATAATCAAGACAATGAGGTATTGAGAGCCCAGAAATAGACTTCCATAAATAGTATCAACAGATCTTTGAAAAAGGAGCAGGAATAATGCATAACAAAGATAGGCTTTTCAATAAGTGGTTCAGGAACAAGTTGACAACCATATGCCAAAAAAAAAGAAAGAAAAAAGAAACAAAAAGAATCTAGACTCATATCTTACACCCTTCACAAAATTTAACACAAATGGACCATGTAAAACACAAAACTACAAGGTCTGTCCAGAAGAAGTCCAGCCATTCTTAATATAATGAGAATGGTTTGCACAACATTGATGTAACCTGGCAGCCAAGGAGAGTGCACAGGAATGTACATGCATGAACAATGATGACTTCACTCTACTAGTCAGTGGGGGCGGTAGACACCATTGAGTGGGCATGTATATTGTGTGTCCATCACATTCAAAATGACTGACTGAGTAGAGCAATGACTCTGCATCAAATTTTGCATTATGCTTGAACATTCTTCCATGGAAAGTATTTGAATGATACAGTAGACCACAGATATGGGCAACTGGTATTTGGCAGCTTCATCACAACAACATTCCCACTCGTGTATCGCATCTTGTGCAAAGTGTTTTGGCAAAACATAAAATCACCCAGGTGACTCAGCCCCTCTACAGCCCAGATTTGGTGCCTAGCAACTTCTGGCTTTTCCCAAAACTAAAGTCGCCTTTGAAAGATAAGAGATTTCAAACTGTTGATGACATTCAGGAATATAAGATGGGGCAGTTGATGGCGATTGGGAGTACTGTGTGAGGTCCTAAGGGGACTGAGGCATCATTGCCCTATGTACAAAGTTTCTTTGTATCTTCTTCTATAAATGTTTCTACTTTTCATAGTCTCGTGGCTGGATACTTTCTGGACAGACTTTGTACATCTTTGTGAATAAAGTTTTCAACTTTTTAAGGTAGATACCCAGGAGAAGTTTTGTGGGCTCATATGGTAACTCTATTCTTAATTTTTGGAAGAAGCCTGTATACTGCTTTTCATAGTGGCTGTACCAATTTAAATTTCCATCAGCAGTAAATAACACTTGTTACTACGTGTCTTATTGATAATAGCCACTCTAACAGGTGTGGGGAGGCATCTCATCATAGTTTTTATTTGCTTTTCACAAATAGCTAGTTAAGTTGAGCTTCTTTTCATATATCTGTTAGCCATTTGTATGTGTTCTTGGGAAAAGTGTCTGCTCAGGTCCTCTGCCCATATTTTAATTGAATTTTTTTGTTGTTGATTTCTATGAGTTATTTATATATTTTGGATAGTAACACCTTGTCAGAGCTGTTGTTTTCAAGCATCTTCTTCCATTCAGTTATCTTTTTGTTTTGTTGACTTTTATTTATTTCTTGGCTGTAAAGAAGTTTTTTCAGTTTAATATAGTCACATTCATTTATTTTTGCTTTTCCCTTGCGTTTGAGGTTAAATTCCTAAAATCTTCTCTAATATCAAGGTGCATAAGTTTAGTACCTATGTTTTCTTTCATGTGATTTATTGTTTTAAGTCTTATATTTAGGTCTTTGATCCATTTTGAGTTAGTTTTTGTGTATGATGACAGCAGTCTAGTTTCATTCTTTTGCATGTGGCTTTCCAATTTTTTCTAGCACCAGTTATTGAAGAGGTCTTCTTTTCTCCACCATATGTTTTCAGCTCCTTTGTTGAAAATTATTTGCCCATCGACATATGGGTTTATTTCTGGGCTTACAATTCTGTTATATTAATCTCTGTGCCTCTTTTTTCTGTCAATACCATTCTGTTTTGATTATCATAGCTCTGTAGTATAATTTGAAGTCAGGGAGTGTGATATCTTCACCTTTGTTCTTTTTTCTCAGGATTTCTTTGGCCATCCATTTGATTTCTTGGTGTCTACATTAGCATGCACATTTAGAAGTTGATAATTGTCTTAAGGAGAAATTGCACACAGAATTTAGACTCACTTCTCTTGGATCTTGGTCCTGTAAGTCTCAGGTACCTTGGAAGTACTGAACTACAGCTTCTGTGTTCCCAGCCCACTGAAACTGCTGCAAGCTCCAAGCCATTAGTGCTTTACCAGCCTCAGCTTTTATTATATAGAGAATTGGCAAATTCTTTGAGTAAACTGCAGATATAAATGTTGAACTCAACTTAGTGTGTTTTCCCTCTGTTTGGTAACTTGGCCACTCAAGTCCTATCTGCTGTGATTGCTTGTGAATGCTTTCAAAGAGTTGTACTTTTCATTTTATTCAGATTGTGTAATTTTTCCTAGTAAGATAAGTAGTTTGATAAAAGATGTTGCATCATAGCTGGCAGCTGAAGCCCAAGCTCCTGAATGCTATTTCATCTTCAACAAATTTGTGAAGTAAGCCTGACATGAAATTGGGTTTTAGGGAAGTTAGGTAACTTGCCATGACACAAATAAATAAGATAAACATGTTCCTAGTGTTCCTAGTGTCAGGTGAGGTGTTTTTTGCTTTCCTCTTATCATCAGCCAAAGCCTGAAATTTGTTTCCTATTCAGATTTAGACTGAGTCATTAAGCTTTTAAAAATTTTATTAGCTTAAATTTGCATTTTCTTTCCTTATTAATATGTTCTGTTAAAGTAAAATTATAAGCACTTTAAATGATGTAATAACAGTACTTACATTCTTTACACAGATTTACATACTGCTTATACCTTTCACCGTTTTACTGTAGTTGAATAACAAAATCTGCTGACTTCATTTTCTATAGGAATGTTGCACTTGGGCTTCCTTCATAAATGCATACTAAACAACCATTTATCCAGGAGTCCATATTGTCATACTCTTTCTATCCTCTGGAACTTCATAGTCACAGTGTTGCAGATATAGGAGAAAATCTTCAAACTATACATTTCTAATGTTCTGTGTTTTCTTAAAACTTAATCTTCTAGGAAGCCATTTTTGAGATTCATGGAAGAAAGATGAATGTAAGGCATCTTACACTCAGGCAAATCCTACATTGTCCTTGGATATATATTATATTTCAATATGAAGACAGAAGGTAACAAAAGAGTTCAGCTTTCTGAATTCCACTAGCTGAACTATGTAGGTTTGGATGATAGTGTTAAATCCATGGCATCCCTGGGGTGGAGCAATGGTAATTCTATATTGTCAAACTTTAAAACATTATTTCCACTGAGTGATTTTATTAACATATTACTTCTTAATAATATTTGTTAATCCCTTAAATATTTTCAAAGCACTTTTACACTCATTATCCCACTGGATCCCCCAAAATAACCTGACAAGTAAGCTGAACAAGTCTTATTCTCTATTTTAGAGATAATGCCAGAGCCATTGATACTTATCCTAGATAATATTGCTAAGAACTGAGTAGAGCTGGGACTTGAACCTGGACCTTTTGACTTTTTCCCCCTGACTTTTTTTATTAGGCAGTCTCTGATACAGAAGGGAAGTGAGCAAGGGCTTTATGGAGGCTGCCTTTAGTCTAAGTTCCATGTACCACACACCCGGTAATTTCTCTTTCTCCTTCTGTTACATTTTCCCATTTCATCAATGGGAGCTCCTGGGAAAATGTCTGTGTAGTCAACATGGCAGGATGTCTCTCTCAGACTTTTCATTTTAACAAGCTCTTCTCTCAGGGAAATTCAGAACAATCACTTGTCCTCTTGGAGCAAGTAGCAATAGGATTCTTAAAGATTCCTGTTTTTCTCAGAGATGGGGTACTCTAATTACCTTGAAGAAACTCAGTGTTTTGTGGGAAAATAATATTGAATAGGCAAAAGAAATGGAGCTTGTGAGTTATAAATATTTACATTTCATGGAGGCTTTGGGTTAGATTAAGAGGGTTGGACAGCACAACTTTATATGAGGAGGTGGTAGCATATTCTCTGAAAGAGCTGAGGTGATACTGCTCAGGCCTCCAGCAATAATATAAATAAAGTTTCCCTAAGGTATTTTCTTGGTTGCTCAGGTCTTTGTGGATTCATTTAATCGCCACTTTTTCTGCTTTGATTGGTTCTGCTTTTGTCTTTTAAGGGACATTATTTGACCCTCTCCCATCATTTGAGAAAGTTTTAACAAAGAATGCATAGGACCAAATATATGGTGATTAGAAATATCAAGCGGAACATTCATTTATCTATTGATTTTTAGCTGAGTTACCTAAAAAACTGATAACAGACATAAAATAGGGATGTGCTGGGATATAGTGTCATTTAAGAACACTTTTTTGGACTACTTTGTTTGATTAGTGTTTAATTAGAATTTTAATTTATCTTTGTTTTATTTGCATAACAGGTTATGAATGATGAGGCAGCTAGAGCCAGACGTGTTGGCTCCAAGGTTTGCAATTTAAGTAGGGAGTATTTTGCAAGAGAGAAGGGGAGGGAAGGAGAATTCTCTTTTTATAATATGCATAGCTTGCTGAAACCTGAGTTTCCCAGATTGTCTTCCTTGAGCTCCCATATCTGTAAGAATAAAGGAAAAGCAGAAGGTGGCCCCAGCAGACTTGGAGAGAGGATTAGCTTTCTTAAGTGGGGTGAATACATCCCTAAAGCAGGAACATTCCCATGATGCCTAGCAGCTGGCTGGTGTTTCCCAGGGCTGCATGCTGTCTGCAGGAAAGAGATACAGTGATGCAGAGGAAAACCATAGTCTAATATTTCCTAACATCCTCCTCATTCAGAAATGGATAATAGTTGGAAATTGTGCTGTGTTATCATGACTATTACATCAAAGATACAGACAGCTTTGTATAAGGTAGAGGGAATTTCTCCTCCAAAATTTTTTATTCCCATTTAGTCTCCTGATCACATTCTCACAATGGGGTGTCTGACCCAAGAGGGTCATGGTACCCTCTTGACTATCTTCCCAGATATGTGGAGTCAGAATATCTGGGCCTTGGGTCATTGGGCATGTATATTTTGAAAAACTTTTCTAAATGATTTTGATATGTTCCTCATTGCTTTACTTTTGCCCTAACTCACCATTCTGAATCCTATGGCTTTAAGCCATACTGTAAGTGACGAAATGTCTAATCCCAACATTTAACTTGTGGTTGCTGCTGTGTGCTGAACCTGCCTTAATGGCCTGCCCTTTGGATCAGCATTTGCTCTTTAATAGTTACCTTCATAGCTTTACTCCCAAAGAAGAGGCTAAGAGCTTCCAAAACATGGGGAGGGCCATGAGGGGAATATATTTGGAGTGGAGAAGCATTCGGGGGCATTCTACACATCACATAGAGGTGACTACCTCTTCTAACTAAGCAGGAGGTTGTCTTTGCACATAAACTTTGTGAGGCCTAATGTATTGATGGAAATATTGAATGAGCAGACTGAAATGTGATTGCCTTGTTTTAATCCAGCCAGAGGCGAAGGACCTAGCTGCAAATTGCCATTTGGCTTTCCAATCCATTAGAGACCTCTAGATTTGCCCTTTGCTGCCAGTTTCACTTTCAATTTCACCTTGACACTTCTGTTAATTTTGTTTAGGAAACCCGGTTACCAAGCTGCAGATGAGATGGAGTTAGAGGTAGATAATCGGCTCAGGCTATATTGAACCATAGAAATGGAAAAGCTATTTTTCATCAGGAACTCTCTGGGGAGTGACTGGTGTGACTTTTTCTGTTGTTTTCTGACCAGCAGCCCCAGTGAGGAGTCAGGATGGTTCTGACTTCTGCTCTCAGTGTCGCCTCTTTTCCCTGTGGCTGAAGAAAGCCTCTTATAAAGCATCTCAAATACCCACCCCTGATAGCTCAGGTATCAGCAGGAAAGGAAAAGGGGAACAATTCCTCTGGGCTATCAAAGTACTATTTTCTTTTTCACCTTGGTGAGCATCTGAAAGACATGCCCGGGGAAAAGTGATCCTCTATGCCGATCTCACTTGAGATAAAGGGAAAAAAACTGTCCATCTGTGTCCTATTATTTGCTGGAGACAGTTCTAGGGGAACAAGGAGAGCACAGACTAAGATCCATGTTTACTAAAGTGTGATATGCAAGCAACTGGTGGCATGCAAGTTCATTTTAGGTGGTACCAAAACAATCTTCTATGCACTATATTTAAAACAGTTAAGCATTTATTTTTCTAGCAATCTAGAATCTCTGGCAAATGAAATGAATTTATCATTTATAATTGCAATGGAAAATTTCTTTTAAAGTAAAGTTTAAAAAGAATCATTTTAAAGAAAAGTACTAGAGGAATAATAGTGCAGTTGGTGTGCTGACAGGCCACCTTTCATGAAGTCTGGTGTGTGAATGGCTGAAGTTTAGGAAATGGTAACTCACATGGGTCATGACAGCATGGACCCAGAGGAAAAAATAATTGGGAACATCTTAATTTAATTTTTTTAAAAAACTCTGTTTGCCATGCATATTATGTGGAAGTTAGCAGTAGATCATTTATGGGGTTTCAATATTTTTGCTCTTAAAAGATGCTATTGTTAGAAATAGTGTTATAAATTTAAAACCCACAGTGTGGGATTTTAAAAGGAGTAAGAAGTCACGCCTCACTCTGGGCTTTTAATGTTGGTTCTTGATTTGCCTGTTGAGTACTTAAAGTTCATCCTAAAACACTGACTGTGAGAGCCCATTTGGCTTCCTGATTTAGTGTCTCTAAATCCATCTCCACGCCCAGAGCCAGTACTCTTTTCCTACTCCAAATTTAACTGTCTAATTTCCCGGGAAGCTTTCTAAAATCACAAATAATAAAATGCAACAAGTACTATTATTCCTTAATTAGAAGAGAAGATTTTTAAAGAAGAAAATAGGGATTCAAGCTTTAAAAGTAGTTCTAAAAGGTTTTTTTTGCTGTGTTTAGACATATTGTATTGAGGAAACCACTAGAGATGATGCAGTTCAGCCACCATTTCCATTGTAAAGAGTATGTTATTAACAGGATCCAAATACACCATTATTATGGTTTGGTGGGAAGAGCTTTGGAGTTAGAGACATGTTGGTGTGAATTTTAGTTTTTAGCTACATGATCTTGTATATACTCCCTCTAAGCCACAATTTCCTAAACTGTGAAATAGGGAAAACAATATTTGTTTTATGAGGCTACTGTGAAATTAATATAGAAAAGGTGTAAAATAAGCTTGGCATTTGAGTCCAGTGCTTTTGCCTTTACCTTTTCCTGAAAGTGGAATTACCCAATTTGGTCCTTTATTTTATACTGATCTAGTATATGCTTTCACTTAATTGCTTTTTAGTTCTGCCTCCATTAGTCCATTATGATAGGGACAATGTTTTCCTATTTGTATTATTTCCAGACTTGGGCCCAGAGTCAGTGCTCAGTATTCACTGGCTGATTAGAGGAGGATAAGGTGACCAGGTTAAGAAGCAGTATTCTCATAGATCTGTGGGCCAGAAGAGACCCCTGAAATCTCTTAGAGCAGTTCTCTGTCTTTGTCATGCATGATGGTGGCTGGCAGTGAAACTTTCTCAGGAAGGTGACTTGCAAGGCAAAGAGATTCACCAACATTTCTTAGCATGGTGCTCAATAGTTTGGTGCCCCCACAATTGGTAACTTCTTTCAGGCATTTAACTTTAACCGTGTCTGTTGTCACTTGAAGATTCCTTCTCCCATCTGACTTCCACAGAGATAGATGGCATTTAATCACTGTTCTTTGCAAAATGTTTCTTTCATATTCTTGAAATGTATTATTGTCACCTCACACATTCCCTTTTATTTTCCATGCTCTATAATTCTAGAGAAACTGGGAGTGTTATATTTGTTTTTCAGCAACCCAACCTTTCATTCAGGATTCAGTTCTTATTTATAATGGCTGCAATGAGTTCAGCAATTACAATACAAGTGAATATTCAAAACTATGTATCTTTTGAGAATTAGTTGAGTGGGGGAGACACTAAGCAGTTGTCACTAAGCAGTCCATGATTGTAAATGTATTCATTGTGAATCCGAAGTTCTAAAGTCATCTTGTCATTAACCCTCAATTCACTGAGATTTTAAAAATATGAAACACTTATTGAAATGGCTTTAAAAGAAGACTTTCTAGATTTGCTAATATCCTATGGTCTTCTACTCATATAACTGACTCTGAACTAGTAGTTAAGAGTAGTCATATCACTTGTTCTAAAATTACCACATTCTCCTCTTTTAGAAACACTTAGATACACTTAGACAAATCATTTTCTCCTCTCTATAGTGCTTTATCTACCAAATGTTTCTGGAACAGGTATAGCTGTCATAATTTTACAAATAAGTTATCTTAGAACATTTTTTTGCATTCTGCAAGTTGATGTGAATAACTTAAAATGTGTTAACAAAAAAAATTCACAAAATAAAATTCCATCGCCACAGAATTATCTTTCACTGTTTCCCAGTCAACCATTCTCTCCACAAGGGTAGGAACTAGGCCAACTGTTTTACTTTCAGTGCCTGTACAATGCCTGGGACTTAGTAGCACTGAATTTTGTTGACTGAATAATTAAAGAAATGAACTAAGAGATGCTAAAGCGTTTGAAGTGAGTGACTCTTGTTAGATCATTTCCTTGGCTATTGGCTTGTTATCCATGTGTCCAGAGTTTGAAGCTGCTTGTGTCAGAGCAAGGTGAGTTCATTCTGGATCAAAGTGGTCAGATCAGGGGAAGTATGAAAAGTTTAATTTCTTGTCTTCCATTTAATACATTTTTATGAAGGGCCAGAACTTTGGGAGGGACTATGGCTTTGATTGGACTTCTTAAATCACCAGATCCAATAAGGCATTCTGTGCATCTAACAGTAGATCAGATATTAGCACTACATGTACTAGTATCTAAGAATATAAACTGACAGCAAGCATCCTAGTTGTAGGTGGTCTGAAGATCATGGCTGAGGTGTACTTCTTGAGGTCTAGCTATTTTGACATAGGTTTCTATGAACTATCCAGTTTAGATGAATCATGACTTAAATTGGATACCTTATAGGAAGATTCTGGCTGCCTGAGTTCTAACTGTGGCTTTACCCCTCTCCAGATAAGGAATATTGTTCATTTTTTTCACACTTTTTGGCACCTCGTGTGTGTACCTGAAAAACTGACATATTTCAATTTTTTTAAGATTTTATTTATCTTTAGACATATTGGGAAGGGAAGGAGAAAGAGAGAGAGAGAAACATCAATGTGTGGTTGTCTCTCACACACCCTTCCACCAGAGACCTGGCCCAGCAACCTGTACATGTGCCCTGAGTAGGAATTGAACTAGCAACCCTTTGGTTCACAGATCAGCACTCAATCCACTGAGCCACACCAATCAGGGTGACACATTTCGATGTTTTACCTCTCTCATGAAGTTTTTGTAATGAGAAAATGAAATAATCTTATAAAACATTTATTACTTTATATGGTATGAAATTACAGCTTAGTAAATGTTAGAAGCTATTATTATTACATAAATATTATCATTGCCTCATTGAGGTATGAAAATAACCAAGTTATTAAGTTATTTGGTGAGTAGGAAATTAAGAGTTTCAACCCTCTTTGGAGAACAGGTCATCTTATGCTGTTTTATAATCAATGGTTTGATGATCAGTCTCTTTCATTAGAGTATACAAGTTCCTTATTGGCCTGCCAAATTTTAATTGCCCATGACTTTCACTCACCTGGTATAGTGACTGTGACATGGTCAGTTTTCAATAAGTGTTTGATGAATGAGAGTGATTAAAACTTATGCAAGGCTTCAAAGTGTTAATGCACCATTAAAAATATCCATGGTCTTATTTAGTGTTGGAATTTGTTTTCTGATAGGATTTCAGAAATCTTAAAAAAATATATTCTTAAAATTGTTTTTGTCTAAAACTAAGACAAAAGAAAATAAATCTCCCTAAAATATAATCGGCCATGTTTATTTTTAGAAAAGAAACTAGTACTGTGTTTGGACAAAAACAACCTGTACTTTTTCATAAATGTGTCTCATTTTTGAACCGTAAGAAAAAAACAAAGGAAAGAAAAATTTGATGCACCGACTATTGTTTCAAACTCTATCCAATTTCTTGGAGATTTCTTTTTTTAGACTACTCCTGGTAAGTGTCAAATGGAACCGTGGTGCTGGTGTGGTGGCAACTGTGGATAGGCTTGGATTTGTGCATCCATGTGTAGTTAGAGTGTAATATCTGGCAGTTGCTCAATGCACTTAGCTCTTCATCTTTACCAGCTCCACTTGTGCCTGGTGGGTTAAATGTAGAAAATCCTGAAACCAAACATCCCAATTCCCCTGGGCTTTCTGCTTTTAATAGTGGGTTCATATATAGCTGCACATATTTTCTCTAAATCCTCAGGGATAATAATTTCAGACACTCCTTTAGCATGCCCTTCTTAAGTTTTCCTCACATTCTGTCACAAGTGGAGCCACCTGATTCCAAACCTCTTTTCAGGGTTTGGATAGATTTGATCTCTTCTGTCCCATCCAATTGCTCTTGCTGCTGCTCAGAGGTCTCCTTTCCTATTCTGTGTTCCTACAGCTGCCAGGTTTTTGGGTTGCTTTCTCTGCTTCAGCTCCTGTTCAGACCATAACTTCAGGGTTGAGAAAGCTGACATAGTGAAATCTCTAGACTCCTCTGACTGGCATTTGAGATCATTTTCCAATCTCTGAGTCTGCATGTAGGCTATCCAGACATCGAAACACTTTGGAGTGAAAGCTTTCATTCATCAAAGGAGTGTCAGTTAGGAACTGTGTGACTACACAGAGGTAGGGTAATGCTAAGCCTTCAGAAAACATTCCTGTTAGGATGAACGCCTAAAGTCAGTGACTCAACCAAAGAACTTTATTTCTTGTTCATTCATCAGTCTAAGGTTGTATTAGTGGTCCATGGGACTTGAGGACTGAGGATGTACTGAAAGATGTCAAGTATGAAACCCTAACATAGACACTACCATCTTCCACATGTGTTTTCCAGTAATTAACTAAGAGCATAAAGAAAGATACATGGGAGATTTTTCTCGATCATATTTGCAAGTGGTGGACATTCCATTGGATAGAACTCACTCACAAGGTAGCATCAAATAAAACAGAGGCTGAGATGTATAGGAAGAAAAAGAAACATATACCTATTTGCTTCTAAGTTAGCTCCATGTGCCAATAACCATTCCTGACGTCCCTTCTTAAACATAAATCTTAAGTCTGACGTTTTTTAACTTTAATCACCTTAATAATGGTAAGCTGAGAAATGTAAGGAGAAGAGAAAACATACTTTGATAAACAGCTAGCATTTTGATTCTTTTTTTTCTATTCAAAGATCATACTCAGCCATTCCCAAAGGAGGAAATTAATAAAACCATTTAGTCATTGTCCCAAGGTTGAAGTCCATAATTTCTGAGTGATCTGCAGTTCCTTTAATTAAGTACAGGTATGGCTCCATGAGATCCAGCTACCTCTAACTAAAAAGAAAAAAAATTCTCTCCCACCAGCAGATTTATAATACTGGATCAAAGGCAGGATAAATGCAAGACACATCCCCTGTAGAAAAGGGAAGAATAGAGGGCCCAGTGGGTGGTCAGGGGTCCATTTCAAGAATGGAATCTTGCTGGGCAAGCATTGTGAGGACCCCAGCTCAGTACAGAAGGATGTTTCTGAGCAGACCCTGGATTCACTCTCAGGACAGAGCTCCCTTTATTTATTGTTTGTTCTGCTTCTGATCTGCCCTTGATGTCTTCTCTTGACGTGAGGTTCTTATTTTCCCTGTTCATGTGAAGTGGGTCACTGGTAAGTACACTTTCCTTGGGGACAATACAGCTTTTGCAACCTGCTCCCTGCTAGTCCAAGTTTGCCGAGCGAAGACGTTTATAGTCATAGGCTAGCTTTTCTTTTATTTATTTTTGGCCAAGATCATTTTTGGTAATACAATTCCTTAAAAAACTCACTGGGCTTCTGAGCTATGTGCTTTCAAGTTAGTTTCATGTACCAATGATTATCAAACAAAGTTTTTTCTTAAATGTAATTCTCAAGCCTGATTTATTTCACTGCATCCTCATCTTGATGCCTCTTTCAACTTAATGGAGGCTGTTCTGAGTCCTTTGTTTGATTGCTAAGAATTAATGGATTTTTTCCACTCAAAGCCTTTCCCCATTTTATTTCATCCTTTATTGGGGGTATGGATGCTGTTGGCTTTCCCAACCCTGTGAACCTTCAAATTATTTGACTCACTTTCATCCTGTAATTTTACTCAAAACTCATTAATGCTTGCCTTAGCTGCAGTTTTCCTCACAATTACTTGCATTAAGCAGCACAGAACAACTGATGCAAACTCTTTTTAATGAGGAAAAAAGGCATGAGGAATGCCTTCCTCTAAGGCAGTCCTTTTTAATCAATTATTTTGCCAAAACAAAACAGGGTTCTCCAACCTTCTAGGGAACATCCATCACCTGAATTCTAAACCGATGCCAGCTGTTTGGGGTTTTGTTTCAGCGGTATTCCACTTAAAATAAGGTAATGTTGGCATTCAGGGCAATGTTAGCTGTTGTAACAAGTCTGTCCCTAAATTTCACTGACTTATGTACTATAAGTTTATTTTTCTCTTATGTGAACCTGAAGTAGTTGTCCCTATTTGCTTTGGGCAGGTTGTGACCCACATAATCAGTCATTCAGGGACCCATGCTGGTGGAGTCTTTCTTTGCTATCACTTTCCTTCAACACGTGTCTTCCAAGTTTGCTTTGGTTGTTGACTTTCAGCTAGTAGTAGCAGGAAGAGCATGTGGGTATATCGACAGGAAATTTATGTAGACCAGGTCTATAAGAGTGCTTGTCCCGTTCGCTTTGCTCATGTAACCCCACTGAAGTGTAAAGAGTCTGGGGAAAGCTCAGGAGGAAAAGAAATTGGTTTGGAGGAACAGCATTGCTATAGCTCCTTAAACAAATATGATTGTTTTTCCTCTGTAAAAGAAGGCTTCAGATAGGTTGTCTAAAGATGGTACACTGACTCCATGATAAAAATAAAGGCTGTTTTTGCCCCCTACCCCAAATTCATTCAGGAAAAAATGTGCCCTCACCTGAGAATTTTGGCAACAATTCATTGTCCAGACCTGAATGAAGTGACCCTTGTTTGTAGTAAGGGAGACTGGTAAGTTGGGTATTTTACTGAGGCTCATTTCTACTCTGCTTACCGTTAGTTCAATTAGTAAGGAAGAAGGGGAGAATGGACTTGGGATAGGTATGCAGCAATGTCTGCCTCAAAGATTAAAATGATTTCCATATTCTAGGAGGAAAAACCTTCCCTTGGACAGACCTGTTTTCTCTAGAATGTAGTGTAACTGAACGAACTGGCACTTGGCCATGTGGCACCTTGATGCGTGACCCAACAATTAGCGTTGAAGAAAACAGGTTTTTATTTACAGGATTCCAACCTCAGGGGTGCTGAGAGTACTCCTGCTCAGAGCCCTCCACTTGCATGAGACTCAGCATTTCCCTTGCTCTCCAAAAGGCTATAAGCCAAAACCATGCTTGGAAGTTCCCTGTATCCTTATCTGTTCTTAAGGCAGCTGTGCAAACAGGTCTCCATCCCCTCTGGAAGGTGCTCTTGTGGGTTTCAGAGTTGCCATCCTCTCACAGCAGCTCTCTTCCTCAGGATCTGGAGTGCGTTGTCCTCAGCCTCCATGTAATAGTTCAGGGAAACATGTGCTGTGTCACACTGGATCATGGTGAAGTCCAGGGAGGCACATGTTCCAAAAGAGTGGCTTCTCCATACGTCTTTCATAGAAGCAGAAGTCTGCAGTTCAACAGTCCCGGTAAAGCTCCAAGCACCTCCCACGAATCCGTGTTTGGTTAGGCAGGTCCCTGAACAGCTACATCAGCTTTCTCCTTACACCCTTTCCTCAGCCTGCATGGTTGCTACCTCACTACAAACCACATGGCATCTTCTTCTTTAGTACCCCACTACCCCAGGCCACATGGTGGAAAAATCCCTTCTCTTTCAGATCACCCTAACTTTAAATTCTCAGCCTGGAACTTCTATGTGACCTCATATCCAGCCCCTCCTATGATGTGCTACTTTTGCCAGTGCACCCATATCTTTTACATTCTTTCAGCTGCCATCTTTAGTCAGGGCAGGTGTTTCCCAGGACACAGGGACATCTGCCTCTTCTGGTTATGTCACATATCACTACATGCTCTTAAAGTCACATACTCCTTTGCCCAGGGAGGTGGCAGAGCTATTAACTTGCCATTGTTATGCAAAGTATCTTAAATGCTGTATTGTCCACTTCTGCTTTCCCCCAACCAAGGTTTGTGGGGCATATTTCAGGGGATCCCCACTCTGCGCCCTGTTATAGCAGCACATAAAACATTTCAATCTTCTATGGCCATTTAGAAATGTATACTTGAAATAAGTCTTTTGGTACCTTGCACCATGCCTAGAACATAGCAACTAATTAATATTTTTTACTGAAATAGTCAAAAGAATGAACAAATACATCAGTGTACCTGCATGACTGGAGAGGTCAAAGGGAGATGTCCTTTGACAACTGTGACTAGTGAATGAACAAGTCTAGTTATGTAACGAGTAGATTCAGATAATTACTGCCTACATGCAAATCATTTTCCCTAGATATTTCTTATTTTTGAGGTAATTGATGCCTTCTAAGTTCTTAACAATCCGTAGTCAAGTATCTTCTCTCTCTTTTGTATTCCTAGAGAAGAATTAAAGAAAAATCTAAAAGAAGACCATAAAAAAGAAGTAAAAAAGGGTAAAAAATATATATCTAGTAAAGGGCTTCAGATTTCTGGAAGTCAGGGACTGTGTCTTTTTTTGTATTGTTTAGAAACCAGTAAAATGATAAGCTGATTTATTTTTTCTGCTGAAATAGATTGATTGTAATAACATTGATTAACACCATGCCTGGAAAAATTGTCTCATCAGAAGAAGCAAATGCCATGACTACCTACACATGGGTCTCTCTCTTTTTAACTCACTTTGTCTGGTGGTTAAACAGGGAGGAGCAGAAACATGAGAGATAAAAATTTAGTGCCCCTGTTCTGAGCCTGCCACTGTTTTAAATAAATGGGGCCAAAGCTACCTCACAGATTTGTCTAGAAGCCACAAAAGACTTCCTGTGATGTCACATATCCTGCAATAACCTAAATGGTGGCCCAAAAATGCACATCTCTGACGTCAGCTACCATTATCAAGCAATAATTATATCTTCTTAGAGGAGTCAGCTTGCCAATCACTTTGACATGCTTTCAGTTTCTTTCAATGGTACATGTTTTTCTTTTGCTTCTCCGTGGAAAGAGTCTTTGACAGACTTAGTTACTTTCAGTGCCAGTCACTGCCTTGCCTGAAGTCTGTCTGGATGTCCCTTACTGTGCAACAACTAAGTCCCTGCAGCATCAAAGTGAGAATAAAAATATCTTGACAAGCTCATCTCTCTTTTTTAATCCCTTGTGCACTGGGCACTGGTAGGCTCTGAATCTAGCATCGTGCTGGGAAAGCAGGAAGCTGGTGGCTGTGGAATGTGCCCTTGGCAATGGATGGACTGGAGGTAGGGGAGTTCAGGCAGGGGCTGGCCACCAAGATTATTAAGCAAATTATTCTTGGATTTGTGCATATAGATATGTTTTTTCCTAAACTTAAAAGCTTGTGTTGTGAAAATTTCTGTAAGAAAACAGGAAAATATTTTGACTTAGCTTGTCAGGAAACATACAACTTATTTCAGGTTGTATTTTTTTTAAGGACTCGTAAAAATATAACAGGGACAAAATTGAGATTAACTTTACCACTTGCTGATTTAGTAAGTGAGAATATTGTTTTGAGAATGGACCTAGCTAGGGATTCTTGTGCTTCTCCTGCTTTCACAGCCCAAGCTCTATAATCTAGTCCAGGATAATACATATATCAAAAACTTTGTTTTGCTTCATGGAAGCTGGTCTTTCTGTGTTAAATTTTGTGTTTTGGGAGTGCCCTATGTATCTTCCCTAGACATAATTTCTGGTTCTCTGGTTCCTTTTAAAAAAATCACTATTATAGTTGGCAGGACCTGCTTTTTTTCTCAAGGGAATTCTGTAGCTCATATACTTCCCTTTCTTTTGCCCAGGCTGCTGAAAAATAAATAAAAAATTTAAAAATAAAAAATTTGCTGGCATACTCATATATTTCTATATATTTCCTATTGTCCAGGACTTTGTTCAAAATATCTATTATTTCTGCTTTGTTTCTTTTTTATATAAACAATTCTCACCTGAGGATATATGTTCACTGATTTTTAGAGAGATAGGAAGTAGGCCAGGAGGAAAGAGAGAGAGAGACATCAGTTGGCTTTCTGTTATACCCACCCCAGCCAGAGAGCAAACCTGCAACCTAGGTATATGCCTTGACTGGGGATGGAACCCACAGCTTTTTGGTGCATGGAACAATGTTCCAACCAACTGAGCCACCTGGACAGGGCATTGTGTTTTTTCTTATTAATAGGGTGATGTGATGGCATAGACCTCCTATTTGCTATTTTGATCCTGCCTCCTGAGCAAATAACATGAAAAAATGATAGTTCCATTCATAGCACTGACAACTGGGAGGGACATCTCCCTCCCTCTCATTCTTCATATCCACTGAATTAATTATCAAGGCCTTTGGATATTTATTTCCCAAATGTCTTCTAATCTGTTCCTTATCCCCATTCCTGCTACTGTATTCTTGGTTCATCCTAACATCCATCTCTCAGCACTGCAATAACAGTGCTTCCTTGCCCCACCCCTATCCATTCTCTGTGTTCCAGCCAAAGTGGTCTCCAAATGTAAAAGGAGGATGACAATTCCATGCCAGAAATATCTCTATGGCTTTGTTTAAAGACATAGACCAAAGTCCTTAATGTAGTCTTATTGTCCTGCATGAACTCATCTTATTCTTTTCCATCTAACCTCTGTGTCTTTCTTGAAGACACATTGTTCCTTTGCTCCTCAAGCCCTTCTTGTTTGCTATTTTATTTTTCTGCTTTCTCTGTCCCTCTACTTCACTGAGCTGATGGGAGCTTGAGCCATTGTAACACTGACCTTAAAAAATTCATGTGACTCATACAATGATAATGGAGTTGTGGGGCCATGAGTCTTTGGGTTACAAAAATCTCTACACCTTTCTGCTTTCCTTGTGCTAGACGCTCTGCAACAAACTGACAACAGTCCAGTCCTTTGGGTGAGTCAACTCAAGTCACTCTGATGCCTTTCTTTAAATCTTACATGTTGCACAAGTCCTATCTGCCCCAGCCAAAGAAACCAGACCATGTTACTCCCACTGGTGATTCCTAATTGGAACAAACCAGCAAATGAGTCTCTGGAAGTGTCATTTCAGGGACTGTGTAACATGTCTGCTGGAGCTTAGTTTGTTTACACTTTGCCGGTGTCATCATTTACAAACTTCAAAAAACACATTGACAAATTCCCTAGCTGTTTTGGCAGCACTTCCATCAATCACCCAACTAATAGCACCAACATTTCTTCTGGGCTATTATAGTCACTTCAATTGCTGCTGCTGCAGCTTCGGGAGAAGATAAATCAAAAGGGGTTCTTTTAGATGGTCTCAAATACAACATTTTTTATTAAACAGTTCTTTCCTCCTCACTCTCCTTTCCCAGCCCTTTTTCCAACCTCCCATAAACAATTCTCTGTTTTGCACTGCCTTAGACAAAGTAATCTGCAACTATGGCTTTCCTGTAGAGGCCCTTTGCAACGTCATTGGGTAATGGGTCCATTTATTATTTTGGATTTTTGTATGTCCTCTTTAGTTACTCCCTGCAGCCCTCTCAAATCAATACGTGTATTATGTTTCTGCTGGCAACAGGTGCCTAGCTTCCCAGGCCCAACACAGCCTCAGAGAGCGGCTCACATGTCTAATGACCACAGCGTGAAAACCTGAAACCATTTTGCCTTTCAACCAGGTTCTTTGTGTGGCAGCGTCAGGCAGCAGCTGTATCTCTAAGACGGAGTGGCTAGAGTATCCCTGCTCTTGCACTTTGATGGTTTCCTTCTATTGCTAAAGCCTCAGAGCCCTTTTCACGAGGAATAAATATTGCAAATACTCAGCTGCTACATCACCTATGGAGATTTGTTTTTCTTGGGGCTGCAGTTCTTCCTGTCTTCTGTATTCAAAGCTCATCTTTTCCCCTCACAAACTGACCTGTCTTAAACAAGAGTGTATCTAAACAACAAAACTAACGTCTTCCAACTTCTTCACTATTAAGAAGAACGGTCACGTCTTCCTTCTCCCTTCACTGCATACACATTCAGAATCTGGACAGTGAAGGGGGAAGTGCCTGCCAAAGTTGGCAGATCAGGTGAAGAAGGCTGGCTGGAGTTTTGCCGCCCAGCTGGAGTGTTTGCTGGCTGTGATGCCAATATTAGGGCCAAACAAACCGTAAGACTGCATTTCAAGTTGCTGCCTGAGAGATGCTGTTAACTCCATCACTGAGTGCTCTATTCATCCTAAATGATCCATGGTCCTGGACAAAGCACCAACTACAGCGTGTTGCAAATCTTGGCTCTGTACCTGACCAACCTATTAATCAGAATTTTAACTGGGCCTTGGAGGTGTTTTTCTTTTATGTGTAAGTCAGAGAGCTGATCGCAGTGGAAGCTTCATGCAAATGATCCCATCAACTTGATGCATGGGGCCTTCAATGTCTGAATCTGTGGTCACGGGGAGTATTATTTACCCTAAAAAAAGTAATCCTTCTCCTGGATGCCTTAACTGAGCAAGGCTGTCTTCACTAGATGCAGTATCTTTGATTGCCTGCTCTCTCTTGGCGCTGAAATGACCACATAGCAGCAATCACTTTTATGTTTGAAAGGACTTTTCTCTTTATTTTGAAGAGAAATACCCCCGATTGTCACATTTTTTAAAAGCAGGGTTTTTTTTTTAAAGGTGGATTTTTGTTTAAATTCTATATGGCAGTCAGCCTCAAAACTGTTTTTAGTAGATCAATGATAATTAATTAGTTGTATAGTGAAAGTATTCATAAAGACAATGGACTAATTAGACATAAGGGAGGAATATTTCTGAATTCTGTTTTGGCCTTAGTACTGAGAAGGAATCAGCACTCATTCCTTATGAATATAGATGATTTTATTCATATCAAGCCTAAAACAGGGGTGATAAATATAAATATTCCAACATATTTACAGATTATTTTGAATTGATATTTTAAATAGTACAATGTTTGCCAAACTTGAGCACTGCACAAATTTCATTTAAAAGACACAATTCTTGTGACCCTCCAGTATTGACTGAGATTTATTAAACTAGCAAAAAACCTTTTCATGCATATGTTTTTCTACTACTATGAAATGTAAATAAATAACAAGTTAAAAATTACAAAATCAATAAAATGTAAATTAACAACATTAATTGAATGAGAAGGAACATGCTGATTGCTAAACCTAAATGAGTCCCTTTCAGTGGAATCATGGTACTAAACCATGTACTAGTTTAGCAGAACATGGCATGCTAATGCTGATATGTTATATGATCACTAGTGCACTGTGATGCCGTTTAGACTATCCTGGTATAAATACAGACACTTGTGCCATTTACTTGTCTTCCTGTCCCATTGGCTCATGGCATTTAAGGATGAACTGGTTAGCCTCACCTTGATCATGAGATACATGCCAAAGCCAAATCTCAAATCAAATCATGGTGGGGAGCCCATCTTTCAGAACATTCAGAATATGCTCATATAATTTTTTAAATCATCACCAAAATGAAGACACAGAATTTTAAAACTCCCATAAATAACTTGTTGAATTCTGAAATGATATCCTTTAACTGTGGTGTTAGAAACACTGGTTTAAAGGGAGGTGTGTCTGAGAGCGTTGCAGTCTTCCGTCTTCTGATCCACTGGTCATGATCCACTGGCCACGATCCACTGAGATGGCCACTTGACCTTCTCAGACTTTGGTTGTTACTTTTGTAGTGTAAGAACAACTAAAAATGACATAGTTGAGTTTAATGCAATGCATCAGGTGCCTACTGTGTGCCATTCATGGGGTGAAACAACAGATCAAGGAAGGAAGAATAAAAATCTATTATAAAGTAATATGATTCCAACACAAATTGTCCAAGTACAGCCTCATTGAAAATTTTGATAGTTAATCTTAAACTTGGTTGAAACTTAAGTTTGCACTACATAAAATGATTTTGAGAATTTTACATTTTTATTTATAAGGATAAGACACTAATGATTTCAGCAAAGAACTTCCTAGAACTTTTCTTATTAGTAACTTGAAAATTATATGTACTTAAAAATAATAAGCTTACCTTATTTTTTAAAAAGAGGACAATAATTGTAAATGTTCATTGAGTCAAAACTGATCTACCCCAATTGATCCTAATTATGGAAGTCTGCATCTCTTGAAGATTTAGGAATAGGCATAAGTTGACTGTGTACAATAGGCATGTATTATACTTTTCATTAGCAATACTTTTAAAATTGTAAACTGAAACACCAACAGTCAAATTTCTGGTGTCCAGCAACGTGATCAAATTATGTAATATTGAAAGGCTTTCTTTCAGTATAAAGCCTTAGAGATTTTCATACCTAAACTTAAAGTGGATACCTGTCTGAATTCTCTCACAGTCTTGGAAATAAATACATGGCATAAAGGGGTGAACCATGATGAAGATAATTCAGCCAGGCTAGGCCATCTTTAATCCATCAGACATTGCATGCATGGCTGGGGTTGGCAGAGGACGCCCTCAGTGCAGTTCCCCAGCCTTCATGGGGACTGGCCGACCAGGTCTATGACTTGACACACACGGCTGTCAAGGAAGGAACAAGGGGACGGTTCTGGCTTCTAAAACTTTTACAAGTAAACAACCCAGGTTAATTATTTTTATATTTTACTGTTTAAAGATAATCACTTTAGCAACAACTAACTTCAGTGTATGCAGGGAAATACAATCCATCTGTCCAGAAGAAAAGCAGAAGTGGGATATTTGTGAATAGCCCTAACAAGGTAAGGATTAAGAAATTGTAAGCCACACAAAGGAGTTGGACTAGGCAAGAGAGATTTATCATGTACAAAATGGAACAAAACAACAACAAAAAACAATCAACCATCCACCCTCCAGGAAAATTAGTATTTCAGTCACAATATATAAATGTGTAAGCAAAAATATAAAATAAGTATGCTTACTATCATTAAAGAGAGAAGGAAGAAACGTAAATCATGAGAAAAGAAGAAAAGATGAAGCAAAAACACAGACTTGAATAAAGAACCATATCAAACTAGAAGATAGCTCTGAGGAAATCAACTAGAATTATTATAGAGTGATAAACAGATGGAAGATTAAAGATAAACAGATGGGCAATATCAAGGGAGGTAAAAAAAACAACAAAATATGGAGGACCTAATAAATGGATCAAACAGAAGTTAAAGAGGAATTACAAAAAGAAAGAAGAGAGAGAATCTGGGGCAGACATTATTGAAAGAGATAATAGCTGAACAGCTCCAGTAGTTAAAAGACAAGGGCCCTTTGGTTTGTGTATGTGTGTGCATATATATACACATATATATAATATCCTAGCAGGATAAATAAGACAAATCCTCCTATAGTTTTGTCCCAGAAAAACTGTAGACTATGAAATATAAAGAGAAAACAGTAAATGCAAACAACATTGAAAGGACAATAGAATGACAGCAGAGATTTCGTCAGTTTTTATAGATGTCCCAAAGGTGATCTCAGACTTCAAAAACTTCTACTCTGGGCCAGCAATGAAAAGACTGACAAGTTCATGTACTGGAACTGTGGACTCCAGGAAATTACAACAACAACAGAGCTAACAACTATTTCTGGGAAATGCCCTGTCTTTAAGTAAAAAATTTAATGTTACAAAAATGTTGTTTGATATACTTTGAAATTCTTCTAATTAAAAAAATTGCTTCTATATAAGTCTTGTGATGCCATGTTCACAGGAATTGCCATAGGCAAGGCGATAATTAGTTTCATTTTAAAGATGGTTACTCTGAGAATCTTGCAGGCTGAACAATGTTTACCAGTCATAAAGCTGGCAGGTTTAATAGGGGAGTTGAGAAACTCAGTTGCTCTGATTCTTGAGTCATGTTTCATTTATTTATTTTTAATTTTATTTACATATTTTCCAACACAATTTATCCCCCTCATGCCGTCTTCTACCTCCATTCGCACTTCTACCCTCTACCGCAATTACCATCCTGTCATCTGCGTCTATGAATTGTTTCTCTTTTTTCCCTTTTTTGCCTGATCCCTCAACTCCCCCAACCCTCTCCAGAACAGCCTGCCCTGCATCTATGAGTCTATGTGTATATTGCTTGTTAGTTCAGTTTGTTCATTAGATTTCACGTATGAGAAAAATCATATGGTATTTGTCTTTCTCTAACTGGCTTATTTCACTTAGCATAATACTCTCTAGGTCCATCCATGCTGTCACAAAGGGTAAAATTTTCTTCTTTTTTATTGCTGAGTATTATTCCATTGTCTAAATAAATGTACCATAGCTGTTTTATCCACTCATGGAAAATTGGGCTGCTTCAAAGTTTATTTATTTATTTTTAAGTTTTTATTTTTTATTGATTTGAGAGAGAGAGAGAGAGAGAGAGAGAGAGAGAGAGAGAGAGAGACACTGATTTGTTGTTTCACTTATTTATGCATTTATTTGTTGATTCTTGTGTATGCTCTGACTGGGGATTGAACCCACAACCTTGATGTATTGAGACAATGCTGTAACCAACAGAGCTATTGGCCAGAGCCCTTGATTCATGGTTTAAATGAGAGTCTACATAAAGCAAATACTCGGTTATTGCGTTTGTAAGCTATGCCATATTGAAGTGGGGCATTATTAAAACAGAGGCTATCTGTCAGTTCCAAATACAGTTGCCTTGGAGCCTAACACTAGAACTGCTACACTTAGTCTTTTCACAGCAATTATATGTAAGCACAGATATTCTTTTAAGAATACGATATATTTCTCTAAACATTGTATAGATACTTATTATTTAAATGGTTTTTGTGAAGAATATATTTGGTTTAGACTTGCTCACATTAGTAGGAACTTCTAAAATGTAAGTTCTAGAGTTAACTTATGATAGAAGCACATGACTATATGGGATTGTTCTGTGAATAGTTAAATCCAAGCCAAGAGAGTAATTTAATCATATTGGTGGGACTTGCCATAGATGACCTACATGACATAGATGACTACATAGAAAATTGAAAAGAATTGATAGATAAATTATTAGAAATAAAAAGGGAATTTATTGAAGGTAAATTACCTCTACAGATTATTGAAAAAATTGATAGACAAATTAATGGAAATAAAAAGAATTTCTGAAGGTTTTCTGATGTATGATATTAATAAAAGCTGTTTTATTTCTGTGTATTAACTTTAAAGGATTAGGAAATTTTAACAACGTTGGTTTCCAAATGTGGTCACTATCAGCATGCGTGCTGCTCCCCACAGTAAGAGGTGAGGTCTATTTCTCCAACCTTTGAATCTGGGCTGACCTTGTGGTAAAATGTGGTAGAAGTGATGCCATGCCAACTCTAGACCTAGCATTTAGGAGGGCTGGCAACTTGCTCTTTTTCTGTTAGAAGCCAGTCTACAGATAAGGAGTCAAATTACCCTGAAGACACTATGTTGTGAGGGAGCACAATCTAGCTAAATGAAGAGAGAAATGCCTTGCCAGACCCCAGCAATCCCATCCATCCCACCCGAGGCATCTTGGATAGACTAGCTTTGAAAGGCATTGCATAAGACGGAGGAACTCCCCAGCTGAGCCCAATCCAGATTGGGGAATCACACACACACACACACACACACACACACACACACACACACACTCTACATTTGTGTTTTAAGTCACTAAGTTGGGGTAGTTTGTTAAGTAGCAAAAGATAACCATAACAGAATGTCATTTCTAGATGTGTGGTACTGCCAAAACAAAAACCCACAATGCGAAATTTTTACCAAAGACCGTCCGTTGGAGTGCTGGGGAGTCTCCCCCATTGGCCAAGATGGCACCAGGGGAGGTTCTTACTGAGTGTGTGCCACTTATCTAGAAAGACGAGTGGACGGGACCCAAGCAAGTCAAAAGCGAACAAGATAATTGGATAGGAATAAAAAGCTCTCCCCTCTTTATCTCTGTAAGAACTGTGGGCTTGAGCAGGAAGGGAAGATGGTCTGTGAGGTGGGAGTCTGCCATTCTTTCATGTTGCTGGGCACCTGAATAAAACCTCTTCCCTTTGGCCCCAGCACCTGCCTCACAGGTTTGGCTTTACTTGCAGCAGGCAGCTGAACCTGCGGTTTTTTTTTTTTTTTTTTTTCCCTTTGGTTACAAAATTGGCTTTGTTACTTAACAGTAAGTGGAAGGAAGCTTAAAGGCAGTGAGGAAATTGTTGCAAGCTGGTGAAAAGGTCAACCTGTGTATATAGTGGTAGAATGTTTCTCAACACCATTGTCTGTAAGTATATAGAAAATAGGAATTTTACCTAATAAACTTGTGCATTTGGCTGAGGAGATTTCTGGGCAGAATTTTATAAGCTGTCTATGATAAAGTACATGAACAAAGAGATCAAGTAGTAAAGAAACTTCTCTATTTACACCAGAATTTCAAAAAAGTCCAATCCAGGATATGCTGAAGTGATATTCTTTCTTATTACTAGACTCTCCAGCTGGCAATTGGTCTTCAGAATAAAACATCAAGTGCAAGGAGAGGTCAGTAAAATCTGTATTTTAGGATTAAGATCAAATGAAGTGTGTGGTTATAAGATTCTTTCTGAAAACATCCAGAAGATTGGAGTCAACACCTCAAAGACCTTCTAACATCAGACAAGAACGTTTCTAAGAATTCTCAGTGTTGTGTCACAGCATTCTGACTTGAAGAGAGCATTTTGTCTATAAGACAGCTGTGGGTGCCACTTCTGTCTAATGGAGACAACTAAAATAAAATTCTGAGAAAATCCACCATGCTTTTAAGAAAATTTACTGAAGAGAGCATTGCCAGCCTGAACAAGAACAGACTAAGACCATATAAAAGTAAAAGGAGGTCTCAGGATTCTCAACCTTACATAAGCAACAGGCATGGTTAGAAAGCTATTCAGCTGCAAACATGGAATGTTTTTATGGAAAAGGAAGGATGACTCTGAAGGATGACTCAGAAAGGAGAGCCATGAGCCACAGAGAAATATTCCAATAGAACAGATCTGGGACAATCCAGAAACATTCCCTGATCTTGGAGCAGAGGGAACCAGGAATATACGACTGGCCGTATTTTAGAATCGCTACGGGGCAGTTAAATTGCTACACTCATTCTTCTTCCCACTTTTTTGAACAGGAGCATCTAATAAGTTTATACTATTCTTTCCTTGCCATCATATTTTGGGCATTTTGGGGGGCAAATAACATGCAATTTTTAATTTGCAGGTCTGTTCACCTGAAGAACTGCATCTGTGGAGCATCATCTGCTGCTGTAGGTAGACCATATTTAGATGACAAGATTTTGCACTAATAATCTGAGTGTTATGCTAGAGTAGAATAAAATGTTGGGACCCTAAGTGAGGGCAAGCATATTTAGAATGTGGAAGCAACATGAATTGTTATGGCCTGATACCCCCATCAGTTTCACCGCTCTTTATATGTACTTGCTGCTATTCTTCATATTAAGAAGGGGGGTCTATTTCTTTTTTCTCTTTAGATTGAACTGAATTTGTGAATGGATTTGTCCAATGGAATGGGATAGTAGTTATGCTTGGCCAGTTACAGTATCCTTGAAGATGTTTGAGGACTTATACTTTTTTTTTTCCTCTTGGGAGCCAGCCATCATGTCAGAAGTCTAACTACCATTGGGCCATCAAAGTATGAGCAAACTAAAGCAATCCATGTGGAGAGCCTGAATAGAGAGGAAGGCATGCTTATCCTACCCAGGTTTTCCATATAATCCTCTAGAGGCAATGGTCATACAAGTGAAGGAGCCATCTTGAACTTTTGAATTCTATAAGAGATCATGTGGAGCAAAGAAATGATCTAGCCTGGTCCAGCCCACATGATGGATCATAATAAACAATATATTGTTTTTCCTAAGTGACTAAATTTTGGGTGGTGTGTTGCCCAATAATAGATAACCAAAGCATTCAATTTAAAAGTATATTGTTTACATTACTAATATAAAGTTTTCATGACATTTCTGTGGAAAGTAATAACGTTAATGAAACATTTTTGAAAGTCATTAAAGAATACCTGAGTAAATGGAGAAATGTAGCATGCCCATAAATTGGAAGTCAATATCTTCTTTTAAAGATTGTATTTATTTATTTTTAGGGAGAGAGGAAGGGAGGGAAAAAGAGGGAAAGAAACATTTAGGTGCAAGAGATACTTCCATTGGTTGCCTCTCTCACGTCCCCAACCGCGGACCTGGCCCACAACCCAGGCATGTGTCCTGACTAGGAATCGAACTGGCGACCTTTCAGTTCACAGGCCAGCACTCAATCCAGTAAGCCACATTAGCCATGGCAGAAGACAGTATCTTTATAATGTTAATTCTCCCCAAATTAACTTGTAAATTTATTTTTAAAAAATTTTTGATGTTTTAGTATTTGTACTATTACAGATGTCCCATTTTCCCCTTTTGCCCGCTTCCAGCCCACCCCCCACTCCTACAGTCAAACCCCACACTGTTGTCCATGTCCATGGGTCATTCATACATGTTCTTTGACTAATCCCTTCACCTTCTGTCCCCCATTATACTCCTCTCCCCTCCCATCTTACCCCTGTCAGTCTGTTCCATGATTCTATGCCTCTTTTTCTAATTTGCTGATTAGTTTATTTTGTTCAGTAGATTTCTCTTATAAGTGAGGTCACATGATATTTATTTTCACCAACTGGCTTATTTCACTTAGCATGATAGTATCCATTTCCATCTATGCTGTTGCAAAGGGCAGGAACTCCTTTTTTCTACTGTGTAGTATTCCATTGTGTAAATATATCAGAGTTTTTGTTTTTGTTTTCTGTTTTTATTTGATGTCTTTAAATTTTTAAAATATTTTTCAATTACAGTTGACAGTCAATACTATTTTACAATAGTTTCAGGTGTACAGCATAGTGGGTACACATTTATATAACTTACAAAGTGATCCCCCCATAAGTCTAGTTAGTACTCACCCCACCTGGTACCGGGTGTATGATGTCATGTCATTATGTCAAATTATTATCTATTATCCTTTTAATTTTTTCTTTGATCCATTGGTTATTGAAAAGTATATTGTTTAATTTCTACATACTTGCGAGTTTCCCAGATTTCTTTCTGTTATTGATATCTAATTTCTTCCATTGTCATGAGAGAACATACATTTATTATGTTTATACTTTTAAAAGTATCAAAGTTTGGTCTAGGGCCTAGTATATGGTTTTTTTACCCTAGAGATAGTTCCATATGCACTTCAGAATGTATATCCTGCTGTTCTAATGATGTCTGTTAGATCTAGTTGGTTTACAGTGTTGTTCAAGTCTTCTGTTTCCTTGTTGATCTGTTGCCTGTGGTTCTATCCATTATTGAAAGTGGAGTATATGTCTCCAAATATTGTTGAATTGTGTATTTCTCCCTTTGTTTCTGTCAGCATCTGATTTAGGTATTCTGGGGCTCTCCTGGGTATATGTTTATAATTATATCTTCTTGATAGATTGACCCAATCATAATTTTAAATTGTCTTTATTTGTTTGTAGCAACTTTTGTTTTTTTCCTTTAAAGTCTACTTTGGCTGATACTACGATAGATAGTAGAGCTTCCTTGTGGTTGCTGTTTGCATGATACACCTTTTCCATTCTATCAAATTTTTTTCATTTAATCTTTATTGTATTTTTCTATTACCATTTATTCCCCTTATATCACCCTTCCCCCAACAATCACCACACTATTGTCCATGTCCATGAGTCCATTTTTTTTGTTCAATCTACCCCCTAACAATCCCCTGACCCAGCTGTCTCCTGCTCTCCATCTATGAATCTGTCACTATTTTTCTTGTTAGTTCAATTTGTTCATTAGATTCCTCATATGAATGGAATCATGGTACTTGTCTTTTGCTAAGTGGCTTATTTCACTTTGCATAATTTTCTCTAGGTCTACCCATATTGTCACAAAGGGCAAAACTTTACTATTTTTTACCGATCAGTTGTATTCTATTGTGTCGATGTCTCTTAGTTGTGTTATCCACTCATCTACTGATGGACACTTGGGCTGCCTACACATCCTGGAGTTGTAAATAATGCTGCAATGAACACAGGGGTGCTTATGTTATTTCGAATTAGTGTTTTGAGTTTCTTTGGGCATATTCCCAGAAGTGGGATCACTGGGTCAAAGGGCAGATCCATTTTTAAGTTTTTGAGGTATCTCCATTCTGCTTTTCACAGTGGCTGCTCCAATCTGCATTACCACCAACAGTGCAAAAGAGTTACCTTTTCTTCATATCCTTGCCAGCATTTGTTTGTTGCTTTACTGATGATAGGCATTCTGACAGGTGTGAGATGGTATCTCACTGTGGTTTTAATTTGCATTTCTCTGATGATTAGTGACATTGAGCATCTTTCCATATGTCTATTGTCCATCTGTATGTCCTCTTTGGAGAAGTGTCTATTCAGATCCTTTGCCCATTTTTTAACTGGGCTGCTTGTTTTTTTGCTGTTGAGTTTTGTAAGTACTTTATACATTTTGGATATTAACCCCTTATCAGATGTAAGAGCGAATATGGTCTCCCATTCTCTGGGTTGTCTTTTTGATGATTTCCTTTGCTCTGCAAAACCTTTTTAATTTGATGTAGTCCCATTCATTTATTTTTTCTTTTGTTTCCCTTGCCTAGGGAGATAATATCCTATAAAAATTTTCTGTGGGCAATATCCGAGATTTTGCTGCCTATGTTTTCTTCCAGGATCTTTAGAATTTCAAGTCCAACATTTAAGTCTTTGATCCATTTTAAATTTATTCTTGTGTTTGCTGTAATGAGGTAGTCTAGTTTCATTTTTCTGCATCTATCTGTTCAATTTTCCCAATACCATTTATTGAATAAACTTTCTTTAGCCTATAAATGTGCTTGCTTCCTCTGTCAAATATTAATTGACTGTAAAGGTGTACGTTTATTTCTGGGATCTCTATTCTGTTGCATTGATCTATGTGTCTCTTTCTATGCCAGTACCAGGCTGTTTTGATTACTGGCCCTGTAGTTACCAGGCCCTGTAGTATAGTTAGATATTAGGTAGTGTGATTTCTCCAACTTTGTTCTTCTTTCTCAAGATCTCTGTTGCTATGTGGGGCCTTTTGCGATTCCATATAAATTTTTGAAATATTTGTTCTAGTTGTGAAATACATCATGGGAGTCTTGATAGAAACTGTGTTGAATCTATAGATTGTTTTGAGTAGTATGGACATTTTGATGATGTTAATTTTTCCTATCCATAGACACTATATGTGCTTCCAGTTATTTGTATCTTCTTCGATTACTTTCTTCAATGCCTTATAATTTTTCAAGTACACCTCTTCTACATCCTTGGTTAGGTTTATTCCTAGGTATTTTACTCTTTTTGAAACAACTGTGAATGGAATTGTTTTCTTAATTCCCATTTCTTTCAGTTCATTATTGGCATACATAAATGCAACTGATTTCTGGATATTAATTTTGTATCTTGCTTTTTTTTTGCTGAATTTATTTATCAGTTCTAGTAGTTTCTTGGTGGAATCTTTGGGGTTCTCTATGTACAATATCAGGTCAACTGCAAATAATGACAGTTTTACTTCTTCTTTTCCAATTTGTATGCCTTTTATTTCTTCTTGTCTGCTTGCTGTGGCTAGGACTTCCAGTATTCTGTTGAATAAGAAACGTGAAAGCAGACATTCCTGTCTTGTTCTTGATCTTAAGGAGAATGCTTATGGTTTTTGCCCATTGAGTATGATGCTGGCAGTTGGTTTATCATATATGGCCTTTATTATGTTTAGGTATGTTCCCTCTCTTCTCACTTTGCTGAGAGTTTTTATCATAAATGAGTGCTGGATTTTATCAAAAGCTTTTTCTGCTTTTTATGATCATGTGCTTTTTATCCTTCATTTTGTTTATGTGGCAAGTCATGTTAATTGATTTGAGAATGATGTATCAACTTTGCATTCCCAGAATAAATCCTACTTTATCATGGTGTATGATCTTTTTTGAAGCATTGCTCTATTCAGTTTGCTAATATTTTGTCGAGGATTTTAGCATCTATGTTCATCAGGGATATTGGCCTATAATTTTCTTTCTTTGTAGTATCTTTATCTGATTTTGGAATTAGTTTAATGCTGGCCTCATAAAATGAATTTGGGAGATTTAGCTCCTCTTGAATTTTAAGAAATAGTTTGAGAAGGAGAGGTACTTGTTCTTCTCAGAATGTTTGGTAAAATTCACCTGTTTAATTACTGCTACCATTTTACTAGGTGTGATCTGTCTATTGAGATTCTGTTATTCTTCCTGACTTATTCTTGTAAGATTGTATGTTTCTAGGAATTTATCCATTTCATCCAGGTTGTCTAGTTTGTTGGCATATAATTGTTCATAATATTTTCTTACAATCCTTTGTGTTTCTTCAGTATTAGTTGTTATTTCTCCTCTTTAATTTCTGATCTTATTTATTTGGTTCCTTTCTCTTTTTGTCTTGATGAGTCTGGTTAAAGGTTTGTCATTTTGTTTAGCTACTAAAAGAACCAGCTGTTAGGTTCATTGAACTTTTGTATCATTTTTTTAGATTCCATTACATTTATTTCTGCTTTAATCTTTATTATTTCCTTCTTTCTACTCTGGGTTTTGTCTGTTTTTCTTTTTCATATTCCTTTAAGTTCAATAATTTATTTGAGCCTTTTCTTTTCTTTTCTTTTTTTAAGATAAGCCTGTAATGCTATGAATTTCCCTCTTTGGATTGCTTTCCAAATGTCCCACAGATTTTGGATTATTTTGTCTTCATTTTCATTTGCTTGAAGGTATCCTTGGATTTCTTCCTTGATGATATTGTTAACCCATTCATTGTTTAATAACATGTTATTTAGTTTCCATGTCTTTGTGTGTTTTTCAGTGTTCTTCTTGTGATTGATGTCTAGTTTCATAGCATTGTAGTCAAAGAAGATGTTTGATATGATTTCAGTCTTCATAAATTTACTGAAACTTGCTTTGTGTCCTATTATGTGGTATATCATAGAAAATGTTCCATGTGCACTTGAAAAGTATGTATAATCTGCTGCTTTGTGGTGAGATGCTCTGAAGGTATCAATTAAATCCATTTGATCTAGTGTGTCGCTTAAGGCTGCTGTCTGTTGATTTTCTGTCTGGAAGATCTATCCACTGAAGGCAATGGAGTGTTAAAATCCCCAACTATGACTGTATTTCTCTTCATCTCTCTGTTTATGTCCATCAAGATTTGTTTTACATATTTAGGTGCTCCTATGTTGGGTGTGTAAATGTTTAGTGCAGTAATATCCTCTTGTTGGGTT
Organism: Anoura caudifer; assembly: GCA_004027475.1. Classification (NCBI taxonomy): domain Eukaryota; kingdom Metazoa; phylum Chordata; class Mammalia; order Chiroptera; family Phyllostomidae; genus Anoura; species Anoura caudifer. The sequence goes on along the minus strand of PVKU01000274.1, from coordinate 150,802 downwards.
GTTCCCTTTATCCTTATGTACTGTCCTTTGTCTCTTACTAGCCTTGATTTTAAAGTGTGTTTTGTTGGCTGTAAGTATTGCTACCCCAGCTTTTTTTTCTTTTCCATTTGCATGAAATATCTTTTTTCCAACCATTTACTTTTAATCTTTCTGTATCTTTTGATTTGAGATGGGTCTCTGGAGGCAGCATATGTATGGATCTTGTTTTCTTATTCATTAACTACCCTCTGTCTTTTGCTAGGAGCATTGAAGCTATTTACATTTAATGTGATTATTGATATGTATTTAGTACCATTTATTGTTAGACTATTTTCCTCTGTTTCTTTTCTTTCTCTTTTCCTTCTACTTATTTTTAAAGCAAGCCCTATGACATTTTTTGCAGTACTAGTTTGGTGCTAACAAACTCCTTTAGCTTTTTTTGTCAGGGAAGCTTCTTGTTTCTCCTTCGATTTTAAATGATAGCCTTCTTGGGTAAAGTAGCCTTGGTTGTAGGTCCTTGCTTTTCATCACCTTGAATATTTCATGCTACTCCCTTCTGGCCTGCAATGTTTCTGTTGACTAATCAGATGCTACTCTAATTGGTGCTCCCTTGTAGGTAACTACCTGCCTGTCTCTTGCAGTTTTTAGGATTCTCTCCTTGTCTTTAAGCCTTGTCATTTTAATTTTTATGTGTTTTGGTGTAGGCCTCTTTGGATCCAACTTGTTTGGAACTCTCTGAGCTTCCAGGTCTTGCATGTCTTTTTCCTTCACCAGATTAGAAAATTTTTCAGTCATTATTTCTTCAAATAGGTCCTCAACCCCTTGCTTGAACTCTTCCCCTTCTGGTATTCCCAGGATGTAGATGTTGTTATGCGTCATATTGTCAAAATGTTCCTTAAGTTCTCCTTTTTTTAAACTTTTTTCTTTTTGCTGCTCTGCCTTTTTTTTTTTTTCCTCCTTTGTCTTCCAAATCACTGATGTGATCCTCTGCTTCATCTGGCCTACTGTTTATTCCTTCCAGCCTAGTAATTATTTCAGATATTGCATTCTGTAATTCTGACTGGTCCTTTTTTTCATGGTTTCAATGTCTTTTTTTCATGATTTTGACTACCTTTATAACCATTACTCTAAACTCTGTTTAGGATATTTTGCTTGCCTTCTTTTCATCTAGTTCTTCTGTTCTTTCTCCTGTTTTTTTTTTTTCATTTTGGATCTGTTTCTTCATTTTCTCATTTTGACTGCTTTGTATTTTCTGCCTTAGTTGTTAATCTAATCAGTCATCAGGCTGCTTTGTTCTTAAACTAATCAAGATGTAATCAGTAGCCTGATTTAAACTCCAAGGTGGGGCAGACTAATTCCGAGGGCATAAAGTTATTGCTTCCCCTCAGGCTGATGCTACTTGGCTAGGAGTACTGAGAAAGAGACCAGCCTGAGAAAGCTGTCTCTGTAGTATGGGGAATGACTTAGCTCAGTGATCCTGGTAGCTGTTCCTCCAGTTTTCTCCCCAGAGCCCCCACCACAGAGTCTCCTCAAGTGTCTCCATTTCACTCTGTCTTCCCTCCACTGCAACCCAGGGCAAGTGGCTGCAAACAAATCCTGTGCATTGTTACTTTAAGGAGCTCCTTTACCCTCCCCCATCTCTTCCTGACAGACAGAACCCCTGCTGCTTTTCACAGTTGGAAGTTATCTAGGTTCCTTTTCTGCTCTGCTACTGCAGGCTGGGGAGCCTAGCATAAGGTTTAGCCTTGCACTTCTTGGGGGTCTAAACATCCCTCTGAAACCTCAGATGCCAGGTGTGAGAGTTAATCCAGCCCTTTCACAGATATTTAGGATGGTTTCTCTACAATTTAGTTGTAATTGCCACAGTTTTTTGATCCACTCATCTATTGATCGTCACTTAGGCTGTCTCAAATTTAATGTAATGCAAATAAAAATCCCAGATTTTTACAAGAAACTTTCCAAACTTAAATTTATTTGAATGGAAAAATTACCTAAATAACAAAGTCATTCTTGATGAAGATGATGTGGAGAGGAGTTTTTTCTTTTTTGGTATCAAAAAATAAGAATATAGTAATGAAGACAGTTTAGTACCTGTTTAGAGACAAGTAAATTAAGTGGCAAAAATGGTGAACTTTGAAGCAGACTCATAAATATATGGAAGCTTAATTTATGACAGAACTGGCATTGAATACAAGTGGGGAAAGCATGGGGAATTTAATGATGCTGCCAGGACAATTGACTTTTAGAAAAATGAAATGTTAAAAAATTATATATTAAAAATATGTAAATTTCAACCTCACATTGCACATACACACACAGATTCCAGATTGATTGAACTTTAATGTGGATGAGAAAACCTTACAACTTTAGTTGACAATATAAGAGAGTATCTTTATGACTTGGGGTAGTAAAGAATTTCTTAAATGATACTCCATAAGTGTAATTGCATAGGATAAAATTAATAAATTCATCTAGATTGAAGTTAAGAATTTATATTTATCAAAACACTATAGAAGAGTGAAAAGTCAAGGCATGACGGTTTCTACATGTATTTAGCTAACATAGACTTAGTCTCCCGAATATTCACAAATCAGTTATCAGTTAATAAGAAACAAATACTTTAAAAAATGGTCAAAGGGCCCTTTATGGCTATTTGACCAGTGGCAAATAGAGAAGAAACATTCTTAAACTGATACATTATAAAGGAAATAAAATTACAGCAACAATAAGATCCCATGTTACCCTGTTAGAATGGTAACAATTAAAGTGTACAACAATATCAGATGTTCAAAAAAATGTGGAATAATGTCATCACTCACAAATTGTTGCTGGGTTTAAAAACTGGAACAATACCTTTAGAAAAAAATCATATTTATCTTTATAAAATGAAAGTAATTATATCCCACTGACTAGTGGAATCACTAGCAACTATGATAAATAAATACATTATATACCCAGAGAAACTTTTATACTTAGTACCAGGAGATTTACATATGTATACGAATACTCAGGCCCAGTTAAGTGGATACATGATTTGTGCCATTTCCTTATTGTAGAATTCTCTACTTCAGTGGAAATTTATGAACTATAGCTATCTATACACATCAATGTGGATGATTCTCAAAAACTATTTTGAGGAAAAAATATGTTAGTATAATACATCTAGAATGATCACATTATTTAAGTCAAAACCAGTGAAAATTAAATAATACATCAAGAAAGCATACATGTATATGTGTGTACATATATGTACATACATGGATATATGTATATATGATAAAATTATAAAGAAAGGTGAGAAATAAAATTAAGTTTAGATATAAACTTGGAAGTACATGAACATTTATTTTAATCATAAAATGTGCTTTATAATAATTCTTTTTATGTATAGGATATATTGTACAATTTAAAAAGTAGAAAAAAGTCCTCATTATTGAAAAATGTAAGATATGAAATAATGCATTCTATATAAAATTCTATTAAAAAACCTACAATGATATCTAATTAAATTAGGCAATTATTGTTGCCAAGAGAAAGATAATTATTACATTCAAAATGTTAAAGGTATATTATAAAACAATAACATTTGATGAAGTCCTCTCATGAAAATTTCAGAAGGAGACAACTAAAATGATAATGGAAATAAAAGTAAATAAATGCATAGATAAATAAAGGGTAGGAAGGCAATAAATACGTCATGCTTCAAATTATTAATTATCAAAGAAAAGGACTTTTATGTCCCCCTAAAAAGAAAGAAACCACAATGAAATGATAATAACAACACACACCTGGTATTAAGAGATAAAAACAAAATAGCCACAAATGGAAAATAAGATAGAAGAAGCAAATCCAAAATTATCTTTTAGATTGACTATGATGATTTGAATATAAATAAAACAAACTTTCCCAGATTAAGGTAAAAACCAAAAAGAAGTGTAAACTACGATCTGTTTAAAACAAAACAAAACTGGAATGACCTTCAACACTTTAAAAAGTGACTATGAAAAGTGATAGAAAATATAAAGTTTATCCAAATCAAATGAAACAAAAATTGCAGGACTAACAAAACTCACATCATGTAAAAATAAATACAGAGTAAACAACATTACATGGAAAAGAGAGTCTTCAAGAGAACTGCCTTCGTTAGAGATATAACTTTCGTGACCCTTTGGTGTCAGCAGCAGGGCAGTATAATGTTTTGTGTATTGGTATGGAAAAATCAACATTTTAAAATAATATCTTGTATGTAGAATCCCCCAAATTTGTCAAAGTGTCAAACCATGGAATTGCCTTATTTGCAGGCTTCATATGAGAGTGGCTTGTGCTGTCTCCTTCAACTTTAAGCTTTATAATCTTGAGACATGGAAAATATTTTACTTACATGACCTAGAAATTAAGGGAGTATCTTCCAAATTCAATGCAGTCATATTAAATCTCCTGCTATTTTGGCCATTTTCTTTACCAATCATATACATTATAAATTACATTTTTTTCCCTTAGACAAATTGTTTTTGGGTTTCTATCACTTGCAATAAAAGGAGTTCTAACACATATGGCACCTGGATATCATCAATCAACTGGAAATAAAGTTGCTGGGGAAAACATTCCAGGGCATTGTGGTGGTTACAACAGTTCTCTTCAAAGGCTAAAAATGTGAAATACAGCAAGTAAATAAATTCAGGCAGTGGTGTATCAAATACATATTGGTATTTGCAATGTAGTACAGTATTTTGTTGCAATCTTTTTTTTCTTTTTGCCAGATTTGTTGAGGTAGCTCACAATGATTACCCAGTTAGTGCTTTAGGAACTGAGTTATGAGTCATTTTGTCAACAAATGGATCCCTTCTTTGAAAAGAAGTCAAGCAAACAGTTCATAAAAAGCAACTGCTTTACAGAAAGAGCCTGAACCAGTTCTTGGAATTTATACCATTAGAATAGCTAAACTTCAAAAAGTTGCTCAAGTTTTATTAAAATTTTAACAAAGGAAGCAGGAAATTATGAGGGAGAAAGAATGTGAATGGATTTGGTAATTTTAAGATTAATGTGTAACTAGGAATTACATGGGGAAAAAATGAAAATCTTGGACATTTAGTCAACTGAGATGTTTTTCACCCATCCAGTTATAGCTGGATATACTAACTTTAAGATATATGTAGGTAAATATACATACATACACCAATTGTGCAGAAATTCACTTTAATAGTAGAATAAGGCATGGAATGGGTATGAGACAATTCTGCAGAATCCATCAGAGATATACGTCAGTTTTCACCTTATTGCTTATAAAACTTGATTTTGTTTATCTTAACAATAGTTTATTATCCACATATCCTGGCAATGCTCAGCCATCATCATTCACTAAAGGAAATGTTTAGTTAAGTGCCTTCATGCAGAGTGACAGTCCCTCAGGTGAGGGCATGGATTTATTCCCTCTGCATTCTTAACCCAGTACATTCCCTCAATTGATCTTAGACAAGCGTTGCAATTTATTAGGTGCCATGGGAGGGGTTCACATTTAGTTTTTCTGCCTAAAACTATTACCAATGTACTCCCTATCATCATGAGTTTAGTAGGCTAAATTTAGTAGACCTTTCTCCTCTCGCCCTGAAATTTGCCTAGTTCTAATGGCTGGGTATCTGTAGCAATTCTGCAGAACCATGTGGCTGGTGCCCACCTGTCTAGTGATTTTTCATAGTAAGGGAGACAAGGTCTTCATAGCTCCAACTAACTTTGGGTTCCTGTTTCATTGCCCATGAACTGATGCCCTTTCTCTGGCAATGAGATGATTCTGTCCACTTGAGTATGTATTCCCTTTGTCAGCGCTATTGCCATGTGCCAGCTTATTAGCATGGATTCTAGATTAAATGATCAGAAGATAAACTTTGGAAAATACTTGAGAAAATTGATGTTCTTTGACACATTAATAATTTATTTAACAAAAGTAAAAGCAAAATTAGAATTTGCAGTGTTTTAAGAAAATTAAGTCAAATAAACTGACCCTTAGTTTCTCCAATATATAATTGATACAGCTCATAATATACAGTTACTATAAAATAAAAGAACAGATTATATCTTTTGGATCTATATAATTTTTATCATGAGTTGCTTCCAAAAATGGAAAAGGATGGTGATTGACTTCATCCCATCTTAAAGAAAAACCCTCCCCTATATTTGATATTTAAACAGTGCTTACCTTTGAATTTAGAACTGTTTTCAGGACTTTCAAATCTATGTGGCACATTGCAGTGAATATATCATTGTATCCTACTGCAATTTGTTCTCCTAATTTTGTTGGGGTGAGTGGCTTTGGCACAGTTAACCAAAAAGGCAATAAGACTGATTTCTTATTACTCACAAATAATTGATTGGAAGAACACAATTAGGCACAACCTGACTAAGGGATTGTGGTGTTATCAGTGAACTCAAGAATTCTATGGCTTAACATTTACAATCAGTACTAATCACAAAGTTCTTTTGACATTTAAAAATAAATCTCCACTTTTAATTATAATTCTACATACTAGAGTTCCTTGCTCAGTATCTAATTACTTGTTTATAAGCTTAGAAGAGTTATAGAAAGCTCCAAGTCTCATTTATTATACTCAGTAAAAGCACCAGAATCTCTTTACTTTTCCCTTACATGTGTTACTTGGTCACTACAGCTTCAAATACCACATATGTGTTCCAGATAGAAAGAAGGTAGAAGGAGAAAGGGTTAGAGCTTTCTGATCTGTTTTATCAGGAAAGGAAAAGTTTCTAAGGAACATTTCTATACATTTCATTTGCCAGTGATAGTTCATATGTATTACACTAACTACAAGGAAGCTGGGCTTCCTTCCTTCCTTCCTTCCTTCCTTCCTTCCTTCCTTCTTCTCTCCTTCCATCCCTTCTTCCTTTCCTTCCTTCCTTTCTTTCTTTCTTTCCATCCATCCATCCATCCACCCATATCATTGGCTAGGACTTAGTTTCATGATCAAACTAGGAAGGATATACTCATAATATCTATATCATAAGTCTGTTTTTAGATTAGATGAATGATATAGTCCAGGTAATATGGTAACATACACTCTGTACATTTCACATTTATGTATCTAGTGTTAGCTATAATTAACTTTTTCTTAATAAAGATTTTATTTATTGTATATTCCCTTATTTGTTTTATTGCTGAACTCTGCCTATCACTTTTGGGCACATTGTTGACATTTGAGGGTCACAGCCATACAATTTAGAGGTTTTATACCAGAACAGCCACCATTTACCTAAACTTGACCTCTAGTTAAAAAGACAAGATTTTGGGGTGTCACTGAGCTTCACAAAGAAGTTCATCAGAAACCTCTCAGAACAATTAGACCCAAAGTAAATGTTACAAATTTCTTTTCCATTTTGTTGATGTATGAAATCCTTCTTTGCAGAGGAGGTGACCTTTATTGAACTTGTACACTTTCATTCCTAACACAAATTGGTCTGAGGTAGACTTTTCCCTCCAAAACAGGACTTCTGGTTTGTGCAGTGCAATCAGAGTGCTGAGCTTCAAGTACAAAAGAATGGCATGAGAATTCTTTTTTTAAAATGTAATAAACTCATAAATGATACCATTTTGACCCCTGAGGTTTATCTTTCCAGTAGTCAGCTCAAGAGATAAAGATCAAGACGTGTGACTGCTTGAAAGAGTGGGCTCCTGGCTCATAAATGGGAAGAATTCATTCGTCAATCTTTCAGGACACCTGTTGACATCTAGTTCCAAATTTCAACTAAATAGATTTTAGCAGCTGGTTTCTAATAAAATATTTCCAATTGTCATGTGTCCACTGGTATTCTTGCAGATATCATTTATGAGACTGTAAAATAAGTTATTCATGTATGTGTGCGTACCAATACATAGAATTTCTAATTTTAAATACCAGAAATAGTGACTAAAACAAAAGCATGTTTCATCTAATTAAGGGCTTACATTCCTAGGGAATGAGTGGATTTTGGTTGTCAGCTGGGATCTCAGCTGTGGCTGTGGCTGGAGCCTCTGTATGTGGCCTCTCCATGTGGCCAGAGCTTCTTTGCAACGTAGTGACTTTGTTTCAGTCGTGAGAACTCTGTGTGTGTAAAAGAGAGAGGAAGAAAGAGAGAGAGAAACACACATCACTTTTGCCTGATTGTATTTGTTAGTGTGAGTCACAAAGACCAGCTCATTTTTAAGGAAAAGAGGAATAGAGTCTACTTTTTGCTGGGAGGAGTTTCTAAAACTTGTAAACATGTTTTAAAACCATCACAACAGCACATTGCAAATGTTCAATAAACATTCATGGCTGCTTTCTTTCCCTTCACATTTTCTCATCTGTTTTATCTTAGAATAGTCACCAAGAAACTCAGCAGGAAGAATAATTGTAATTGTATTTTATTGCTGCTATTATTTCAGTAGTATTGCTTAACAATTGGTTCCATTTTACCTTTCTTATTTTGTAGGTATGTATATATGTGTGTATATACCTATAGGTATGCACATGTGTTCAGCTGTGTTTATAGTAAAAATGTATGTGTGTATTTTCAGGTGTGATAATAGTAAAAATAGCAAGAGCACTGGATTTGTAATCTTTGTTTTCAAGTTTATGTCCTGGCTCTGCCATTTATTGACTATATGACTTTATCTTTGAATTTTCTCATTTGTTAAACAAAGCTAAAATTCATCACTGCAGTTACTGTAAACTGCGATGTAAAGTATGTGAAAGCCCTTTGTAAACTGTAAACTATAGTATTGTATGGGTGTGATTAAGCATAAAAATAATTTGCATTCGTATCATGATGTCAAACAGCGTTTTATCTAGAGTGACCATAACACAGCCTTGGAGTCCTGCTTAAGGAAGAAATCTGAGGCTGCATCTCAGTGGGAAAAAGTACCATGATTGCTTCTCAGTGCTTGAAGTGGTATGAGAAGAAGCAATACCACATATTTTCTAGTCTTAAATTGTAAGTTGGCATCTTATATTTTTTCTTCTTTTAATTCCCACCAACTAAAACATAAGGACCCTAGAGTGTTTAATAGATTTTTCTTAGCTGGGTATGAAGATAAAAAATCCCCATATTGAAATTCCATTCTGCTGGCAAGACCATTTGAAGCTGGCAAAATGATGATAAAAAGAGTAGCTCTTTAAGGCAAAAGTCTAGGAAATTGTACAAGACTGAGATGACAAAATGTTTGGCCATGAACTGCTCTTCAATTGTGCCTATGCATACAAGATATTTGAGGAAATACTAAAAATGAAGCCCATGTTTCCTCTCATCCATGAACTAGTTATCAGTTATGAACTTTGGGCTGAAACATCCTGAAAAAAGTCACATTGATTGACACTATTTTGACCAGAATTTAATTTCAGTTTGATTGCTAAGATCATTAGAACTGGAGCTATAAACTCAATGACATCTAACCTCAACTGAGCTCAACTCCCCTCTCTGTTACTCTCCCCTCCCGTCTCTCCACTCCTCTTCATATTTGGGACACTGTTATGTGAACTCTGTACATGCATTGCACTAATTTCTTTATTGAATGGCTTTTGATCAGGCTTCTTATATTATGTCATTTGTCATTCCCCTTATATCCATAGTGGCTGTTACTGATATTTTTAAACTATGGCTCTTTTATGTTATTTTAGAAACCTGTGTATAGACCTGGATCTGTGTTAAAATCTGAATATACTATTTTTTCCCCTGATATCCTTCCATTGATTTTCTGACTTTCTAAGTGGATGATAATTAGTGTGCAGAGTTTCTTCTTTGATGGGTTTCCCCCACTTGTTTTATCTACTTCAGTTTCATTCCAGATTTCCCCTTTTATATTTTCAAATTCCTTTAGTGTCAACATGAGCTATTATATTGACATGAGAAGCAGAGGATGCCAATATAGATTATTTCTATAGGCAGTCTTTTTTTTTTTTGTATGTAAATCCTATCTGAACTTTGTAACCTTTGAGTCACAGATATTAATTCAAAGATTGTAATATTATGAATACTGTGGTCTATTTTGATTGTTCAAAAGAACTTTTGATACATATTAACTCAATATTTTGCCATGAGTCAAAATTTTTAAAGACACTTAACAAAATTTAAGTAATCATCACATAGTTTAAGACTGGTTTAATATTTATAGTGAAGTTATTAAGTTATTAAGGAGAGGTGGGACAATTGCTTTTTAAAATTGATGTTTTGCCCAGGCTGGTGTAGCTCAGTGGACTGAGTGAGGACTGTGAACCAAATAGTCGCTGATTTGATTTCCAGTCAGGGCACAAGCCTGGGTTGTGGGCCAGGTCCCTAGTGGGGGGCGTCTGAGAGGCAACCACACAACTCCTCACTGATGCTTCTCTCCCTCTCTTTCTCATTCCCTTCCCCTCTCTCTAAAAAGAAATGAATAAATTCTTGAAAAAATAAAAATAAAATTGATGTCTTAATTTGAACCTCAAATCAATTAATTGAAATATATGAAACATCTATCTAGTCTTTTAGGAATGAAATGGGAATAAATTTTTCTCAGATAAATCCAAAATTAATGGCTTAAAATCTAAAAAAGTATAATTGATCATGTTAATAAACTAAATTTGTGTCTTCCTTTCCTCTCCATTTTCATCAAAATGACTGAAAAATATATCTACAGGTTTATAAAATAATTTATCTATGTACCTATCTATTTTCAATTATAATGAAAAATGAAAAATATATAATGGTTTGGTCATAGACTTTGCAGAACTGCCTGGAAGATAGAAAGCAGATGAAATCAGATTGACAAAGAAAAGTTGTGCAAATATACTTCAAAATAGGCATAAAAGAAAACTACAGAACTAATAGTAATTCCAGTGATGCTAAAAGGTTGGAGATAGTAAACTGAAAAGCTGATTAAGTTGTAAGCAGGACTACTAATTAGCCCTACACAGGTATAGTATTTATCACAGTGTTTTTTTTTTTAGTAATGAAAATGCATCATACAAGTTGATAAGCAGCTGCTGTCATGAGCCCCAAGAAGCCACAACCCTGGCTCAGAGCCCCCTGGACCTCCCCATGACTCAGCATTCAAGGAGTTAACACTTGGTACATAGGAGGCCTTGGTCCTTCTTCCATCCTGGTTATTAGGTGCCCAGGTGCCTGTGTTAAATATTTTAAATATCAACATGAGACAATGTTCAAGGATAATGTCCAGGGACTATGATGGCATTTGGAATAGCTTGTCTCCATTTCTGGCCCCTTTTCTTCTCTGACCCATATCTTCTGGCAATGTCTGGAATACCTCTTTTCCCCACCCCCCCAAAACTGAAAAAAGCCAGTGGAGGGCTATGGACTTGGTTATGAAGGAGAGAAGAGGAGAGCTTGAATTAGATCCAGAGTCTGGTCAACAGATATGGAGAAAAATAAAAGAAAATGACATTTTTTAGAAGGTCATAATAGTGCATAGCACTCTCTGACTATTGTGTTTCAGGTGCTATTCCTTAAGATTTACTTATTGGGACTTCCAGCCAAAATGGAGGCATAGGTAGATACATTGCCTTCTCACACAACCAAAAGAAGGACAACAACAAATTTAAAAACAAAAAATATGCAGAACTGCCAGAAAACTGAACTGTATCAAAGTCCAACGACCAAGGAGTTAAAGAAGAAATATTCATCCAGGCTGGTAGGAGGGGCAGAGATGGGCAGCCAGGGTGGAGAGGACTGAGGCAACGCAGTGGCTGGATGACTGGGCAGGTGAGGTGGTGGCTGGCCAACTAGGCAGTTGCACATCTGCATGCAAGACAGACCAGGCAAACCCAGTGTTCCTGTGTGGGAAAAGAAAGTCTCAAAACCTCTGACTGAAAAAAAACTGTGGGGGTTGAGGGGGTGGGAGAAATTCCTAGCATCACAGGAGAGATTGTTGGAGAAACCCACAGGGTCCTAGAACACACACAAATCCACCCACCCAGAAATCAGCACCAGAAGAGACCAATTCGCTTGTGGGTAGTGGAGGAAGTGACTGAAACCTGGCCATGAGCTGAGCAAGAGGCATTGTTCTCTTTTGGACCCCTCCCCCACATACTGTGCAGTGATGTGAGTTGCCCTACCCTGGTTAACACCTAAGGCTCTGCTCCTTACTACATAACATGTGTGCCAAGACAAAAAAATATGGCCCAAATAAAGGCACAGATCAAAGCTCCAGAAAAAATACAACTAAGCAATAAAAAGACAGCTAACCTATTAGATGCAGAGTTCAAAACAAGGGTAATCAGGATGGTCACAGAAATAGTTGAGCGTAGACACAAAATAGAGGAAAAAGTGAAGGCTATAAAAAGTGAAATAAGAAAAATGTACAGGGAACCAAGAGTGACAGGAAGGAAACTGGGACTCAAATCAACAATGCAGAGCAGAAGAAAAATAAACATTCAACCTAAACAGAATGAAGAAGCAAGAATTCAAAAAAATGAGGAGAGGCTTAGGAACTTCCAGGACAACTTCAAATGTTCCAACATCCAAATCATATGGGTATCAGAAGGAGAAGAGGAAGAGCAAATCATTGAAAGCTTAGTTGAAATAATAATGGAGAACTTCCTCAATCTGGCAAAGGAAGTAGACTTCCAAGATGTCCAGGAAGCTCAGAGAGTCCCAAAGAAGTTCAACTCCCAAGGAAGCACACACCAAGGCACATCATAATTACATTACCCAAGATGAAAGAAGAGAGAGAATCTTAGAAACAGCAAGAGAAAAGGAGACAGTTACCAAAGGAGTTCCTGTAAGACTATCAGCTGATTTTTCAAAAGAACCTTATAGGCAAGAAGGGGCTGAGAAGAAATATTTGAAGTCATGAAAGGTAAGGAACTACATCATCCAAGATTACTCTATCCTGAAAAGCTGTCATTTAGAATGGAAGGGCAGATAAAGTGCTTCCCAGATAAGGTCAAGTTAAAGGAGTTCATCATCACCAAGCCCTTATTATATGAAATGTTAAAGGGACTCACCTAAGAAAAAGAAAATGATCAAGAATATGAACAGTAAGATGACAACAAACTCACAACAATCAAAAATTTAACGTAAAAAAAAAAAGAAAAAACTAAGCAAACTTCTAGAACAGGAACAGAACCACAGAAATGGAGATCACATGGAGGGTTATTAGTGGGGATTGGGCAGGGGTAGAATAGGGGAAAAGATACAGGGAATAAGAAGTACAAATGGTAGGTACAAAATACTGGGGTTAAGAATAGTATAGGAAATGGAAAAGCCAAAGAACTTATATGTATGACCCATGGACACGAACTAAGGTGAGGGAGTGATGTTGGGAGGGGGAGTACAAGGTGGAGGGAAATAAAGGGGAGAAAAAAATGAGACAATTGTAATAGCTTAAGCAATAAAGTATATTAGAAAAAGATTTACTTGTTGATTCCTTCCAGGAACTTTAAGTTTACCAGGATCCTTCCAGAACCTTAACTTTACCAGGAAGATTACTATTATTACCCTCATTTTATGGGCCTGAAAACTAAGGCTCAGAGAAGTACAGTGAATTGTCTATGGTCACAGCAGCAAAGCTGGGATATGCACTTTGGCCTTCTAGCTTCACTCTTACCTTCTGCACAAGCCTGTCTCTCAAGTACTTTGAACTGTTACACTTCCAAGGGAAAGACATCACATTTAAATTAGGAGACCTTACTTCACTTGCTTCCTAATAGCCACTGATACCTGTTCAATGAATTCCCTATTGATGAAGGTAGACAAAACTAATTTCTGTTGACTTTTACCTTTAATTACACTTACTGTATGATAAAAACATTGAAAATAAATGAAGATTTCAAAGCAATAATTTAGAGTAAAAAAATGAAACTAAGTAACCAAACATAGTAAAGACATTAATTAGGCAAGTATTAATGACATGAAATTTATTAATGATAAACTACTGAGAATTATTTGGCAGGAGTTAATAAAAGCATAACATAATAGACATGATCAATAAAACAAGATATGGTTTTCTGAATAAGCCATATAAAATAAAAAAAAGTCCAACCTAAAATAATCAACTACCCGTATAGGGCAGAAGCAGAAAAGCATAGCTATTGCTTTGGAGAAGATTTTTAAAATGTAAAAGTACCTGGCATGGCTATATGTGAATGTATTTTGCAATTTATATTAATTTTTGATGGAATATATAGGTGGTCAAAACTGACTCAAGATGAGGTAGATGACGAAATTTCTAAATAAACACAGAAAAAATGGAAAAGAGTTAATAACCTACACTTACAACAGTAAAAAAATAGTGGTTTTGACAAAACCATCAGATAAAAAGAATCTTTAAGTAATATTGTTTCAGAATATTGAAAAAGGCAGAAAATATCTCAAATCATCCTATAAATCTAGTATCTCTATTAATCAGTCAAGATAACCAAGAAGAGAATCATAGACTTATTTTACCTATAAATAATTTTTAAAACACCAGATAAAATATAACCCAAAGAATTCCAGCAACACCTTAAAAGGAATAATGTAAAGTCGGTCTTATACTAGAAAAGCAAGCATGGCTCAACTTTAGAAAATCAATGCATATAATTTATTAAATTAAATAATTAAATGTCAGGCTCAGAGGAGCCAAAAATCATTTGGTAAAATTTAATACTTCTTTGTAACCAAAATTCTTAACTGAATAGAAAAAAAGGAAATCTTTACAATTAATGATAAGTGTGTCACACAGGGCTTTGTCTAGGACACAAAAATATTCTAGGTATGTCAAGGAGAAATTTAATATAAGAAATTGATTACTTTCAAAATTGAAGTAAGCACTTTGTGGTATCTCATCCCCATAAATAGTGTAGAAACTCATTGGTTGGCAGGACAAGAGAAGTGAAAGCTACGGAAAGCTCACCATCAGATTTCAGGTTTGTCAGTAGCTTTCAGGAAATTAGAAAGCTGCTTCTAACATTCTGGTTAGGAACTGCAGGAGACCACTGCTGCTGTTAACAGCTGGCTGCTGTGCTGGGCTGGGCTGGCTGGCTCTGGAGGGAATGCTAGAGGCTGCTGCAGAACCTCACAACAGCTACAGCTCAAGCATCTGCGCCTGTGGCTGCTGGAGGTGAAACCATGGCTTCACTTTCATTCTGACTTCTGCATCTCACACAAGTGCTTCTCAGTGGCAGAAATGAAACTGGAGGCTGTGGGCAAGGTTGCTAGAAAATGTTTGCAGGCTTTCAGCCCTGTGGTATGGAGAGAATGTCCAAGGGAGCTAGAATTGTTTATGAACAGAAAAATCTGTCACAGTGAGGATGTGCAAACTCTAGAGCAATCATTATGACCAATGATGAAATATTAGAAATATACCCATTGCAGTTAGTAATAAAGATATATGTCCTATGACATTGCTACCATTCAAAATTAAATTCCTATGAAATTAAATGAGGTGAGAGAAAGTATTATAGATGTTAATATTGGGAAGGGAGAATTAACAGTCACACTTTTCAAACAATGGAAAAGTCCATCTGAAAAATCCAGGAATTAGTAGTCAAAATAGTTTAGGAATTTCTATTAATCAGTAAGAAAAAAACCAAAACCCAAATAAGAAAATAAATATAATATATAAATAGTAATTCATAGAACAAACACAAGGAAGGAATAAACATCATTAGTTATCAGGGAGTTAAATTATTAAGCAAAAAATGTGATACCAATCTTTGCCTTTATGATTGACAAATATTAAATATGTCAATAATATCCAGGATTTATTATGTGTGAGAAACCACATATTCTTACATATTGTGATGGCCGTAGAAGCGTGATCTTTTTTTTTTTTTTTGAGAGAAATTTGACTGTCTATGAAAATATATGAGGTTTCTCCAGAAAAAGTCCTGCTGCTGGCAATATAATTAGAAGGGTTTACATGACATCGATGTAACCTGGCAGCCAAGGAGAGTGGACTGGAACATGCATTCATGAACAATGATGACTTCACTGTACTAGTTAGTCGGGGGAGGTAGACACCATTGATGAGCATGTTTACTGTGTGGCCATTGCCTTCAAAATGATGAGCGAGCAGAGCAATGAATCTGCATCAAATTTTGCATTACACTTGAACATTCCTTCACAGGAACCATTTGGGTGATTCAGAATTATTGTTTTCATCACAATGACTTGCCCGCCTATGCATCTTGTCTTGCACAGAGTGTTTTCATGAAACATCAAATCACTAGGTTACTTAGCCCCACTATAGTCCAAATTTGGTGCCCTGTGACTTCTGGCTTTCCCTAAAACTAAAATCACCTTTGAAAGGCAAGAGATTTTAGATCATCAATGACATTCAGGAAAATATGATGGGGCAGCTGATGATGATTGGGAGAAATGTGTGAGGTCCCAAGGCGCCTACTTTGAAAGAGCCTGAGGTATCATTGTCCTATGTACAATGTTTCTTGTATCTTCTTCAATAAATGTCTCTATTTTTCCTATTACATGTCTGGATATATTCTGGACAGACTTGTTATGTGTGTAGTCAGCAATTTTACCAGATATATAACCTATAGGAAATTCATACTAATGCAAAAATATGCATGTAAAGGGTGATAAATTAAGCAGTATTTTTAAGCCCACCAAATGGAAATTCCTTATGTTTCTATTAGCAGGGTAATGCTTAAATGAATAGTGGTTTTTATGTATGGTAAAATATTTTTCAGTCATTAAAAAGAATCAGCTATATCTTCATGAATTTACTTGGAAATATACCAATTACATAGATTTTAAATGACAGTGGGAAGATGTAGAGCTGTCCATATAATATGGTTTCCTTTATGTTAAGTAGCATACATTTGCATATTTGTCTATACATTAGGGAAATGACTTGGAAAAAAAGGTGATAAATGAAGCATTTAAACTGTCAAAATTGATTGCATCTGGGAAGGAGAGTGAGATGGGAAGGGGGGAGAAATAAAATGAGACTTGCATTTTTCTCACTTTTTATATTTTTGATTTGTATGAAATTTTCAGAAATGAGAATGTATTACCGAGGTTCTTGTTAAAAACAGAAAAAAATCACATTTGATAGTCCTCTCCACTCGTTTCCCATTTTGTCTTTGGCTTTTTAAATGACCTGACCTACCCCACCCCACCAAAACCTGGAGCAGGAAAGCCAGGGGCAGATGACTTCTTTGTCTGCTACAACTGCTCTTGCCTACCAGGATCTATCTTCAGTTTTGTATCCTTAATCCCATATGCTTTGGTTGTGGCTCTCCATGTAGACTCTTCTTACTAGAATTTGAGTTTCCCTCTCACTCCTAGGGTTCTGTTGAGAGAACAGTTCTTTCATTGTAATGTTTATGCTTATATTTTCTATGCAACATGATAGAATGATGATCTTTTAAAATTGGCCCACTTTCATACAGTGACCTTATAGAGAGAGAAACTGAGTCTCAGAGAGCTTGGCTGGCAAATTCATATAGCTTTGCATGGCCTTTGTGGTCTTGTAGCCTCTGTTTTCTTGTCTGTGAAATGAATCATTTGTAACTAATGACGCACATGATCTTTTTTAACTTTACCATTTCATGGTATTTAAGTGAAGATAAAATCTACTGCTTTAAATGACAGTGATTTCCTAGAGCTTAGTAGTTATGCTTTGCTGTTTAATTTTGCTATGTGTCACACCCATTTATGGTCACAGTTTATGCTGAACTATGGCAACAGAAAGCCCCAACTAAGCCAACCTCTGAAATCTAGAGAGAGAATATGGTATTTTCTTAGATAAAGCATGAAAATATGGACACACACACACACACTTACATATACAGTTGTTTAATAGACCAAACCAAAATGTTTGTATTTGATTGTGTTATGAAATAATATATTAACATTTTATGACTTTCAATATATAATTATGAAACCACATTTGCACGTAAAAGATAAATATAATTAGTAAAATATGAATTATGTACCCTTGAGCAACACTTTTATTTTAGTTCACAAATTAGAATACATTTCTTATGATTTTGGAGGGAGAGATCAATGATTATATTTTAAAGAAGAAACTATGCATTAGCTGAGTGAACACCTTAAATACAGAATATTGACAAGCCAAATGTCTGAGAAAGAAGGAGGGATATGCCAAAAAAAGATACAAGCTAGTTACTGTAGGTAACTACATAAAGGTGTATTTTTCCCATTAACATTATTGTTATTTCCTTTGAAATACAGAATTTATACTATATCATAAGATTTTTCTAAGTTTCAACTCCCCATTTCTACCATTGTCCTTGACATGACAATCCAATTTTGGTTGAATTGGAAGTCTTTTAACAGATCAGGTCAAAATAAATATGCTGTTATTTTACTGGTTAGGAAAAGAACTATAGAGACAATATATGTTTATTTCTATTAGGATAATAAGCATTTATATTATTTAGCTGTCTAACTTATCCATAAATGTAATTTAGCTCCAAGTATGGCTTTGGGGTGTGTGTGTGTGTGTGTGTGTGTGTGTGTGTGTGTGTGTGTTGTGTGTGTGTGTGTGTATTGATGGAAGAGGACTTAATAATTCTCAAATTTATTTAAAAAATAGGGAGAAAAATATATTGAGATTTTAAAGAATAAGAAAGGGAATACTTATACTGCCAGATACTGAAGCTAATTTTAGAGCTAAAATAATTGTAGTAGAGTTGCACTGACTCCAAAATAGACTAAAAAAATGTAAAGGAATGGAATTGAAAGCCAAGAAAAAACCTAACACATATTAAGCAAATTGCATCAAATCAGTGGCAAAAGATGAAGTAGTTGGTTAATAGGTGTTGAACTATTTAGTAAAGTATTTTAAAGTTACTCAAAATAAGATTCAGAAGAATTAAATGAAGTATAATATTAATTTATAGTGACTTGGTAAACACCTATAATATGCTGGACTATCAAAAGGATTTTTCATATGACATTAAAAAGAACCTATAAACACAAGAGAAAAATTTTACTCCTAAAAGACTTCTCTATAGCAAAAATCAACTTAAACATTAAAAAGGCAAGTAGCAAACTGGAAAATATATTTATATCATAAAATAAACTATTATTCTTAATAAACTAAGTTTTCCTCATCAGTTAAAAAACCCAACAAACCAACATACAACCGCATAGAAGACATCAGGCAAAGGATATGAACAATAGTCATAAATGAAGAAATAAAAATGGCTGATAAATATTAAAAATGATTTTTTACTGTTGATTGTTAAGAATGAAAGAAACAACATAGCAAATGCTTTATGTATGTATTTATATTTTTCATTATTGAAGAAATATCAAGGTATTGTAGAAATATTTTAATATAAACATAAAATATAAAAAACTGAAGGAATTGGCAAATATAAAAGTAAATGAGAAACAATAACAAACCAAATAGGAATATAGGACAAAGTAAGAGATAAAATTACTATGCAATTGTATAATTTTCTAGATATGTTATCAATATGACTTCCTATCATTCAGAGAAAAATTTAAGAAATAACAGGTTTACGAGAGTTATATTGTCCATGATATAAGAGTAAAACCCTGGATGGCTGCCTTATTACTGGGAATGTGTACTATAACATTAGTCCTTAAAAGGGAATTCAGTAGATAAAAAAAGCAAATTCTAGAAGCATGACTATATAAACCTTCTCTAGGAAAGGTATACATAAACTGAAATAATGATTTCTTTGCTTTTTAAGATAGGGTATGTTTTCAACTTATATTTGCCTGCATTTCTAAAAGCAGTACTATGTACACATTTGGTGCTCAAAAATTTTTGATGGTAATTATGTTAATGTTCAAAACTTGTTTGTCTCCTTCCATTTACAAACCTGAATTAGTTTCAAGATGCTGATTGCACATGTTATGGCACCACTTACACTGTAGCAATCAATATTTCAGTCATGCACATGTATTGTATTTATTTATGATATAATGTCTACATTTGGACAAAAAAACCCCACAATTATATTTTACTGATTATGCTAATACAATTGTCTCAATTTTCTCCCTTTCCTCCCCTCCACTCCACATGTACCCCTCCTTCAGGCAATCCCCACATCTTTGTTCATGTCCATGGGTCATGCAAATCATTTTTTTGGCTGCTCCTCCTGTACTGAACTTTAAATCCCCATGGCTATTCTGTAGCTACCTATTTGTACTTCTTAATCTCTTCACCTCTTCCCCTATTTCCCCCACACTCCCCTCCCATCTCACAACCATCAAAATACTATACATATCCATGATTCTTTCTCTGTTCTTCTTGTTTGCTTAATTTGTTTTTTAGATTCAATTGTTGATAGATATGTATTTTTTTGCCACTTTATTATTCATAGTTTTGATCTTCTTTTTCTTAAATAAGTCCCTTTAACATTTCATATACTAATGGTTTGGTGATGATGAACTCCTTTAGTGTTTTCTTGTCTGGAAAGCTCCTTACCTGCTCTTTCAGTCTGAATGATATCTTTGCTGGGTAGAGCAATCTTGGCTGTAGTTCTTACTTTTCATGACTTTGAATATTTCTTGCCAGTCCCTTCTAGCCTGCAACGTTTTTTGAGAAGTCAGCTGACAGTCTTTTGGGAATACTTCTGTAGGTAACTAACTGCTTTTCTCTTGCTGCCTTAAAGATTATCTCTTTATCTTTAACATTTGGCATTTTAATTACAATATGTCTTGGTGTGGGCCTCTGTATCCATCTTGTTTGGGACTCTCTGTGCTTCCTGGACTTGCATGTCTAATCCCTTCACCAAATTAGGGAAGTTTTCTTTCATTATTTTTTCAAATAAATTTCCATTTTCTTGTTCTTTCTCTTCTCCTTCTGGCACTCCTATGATGAAAAGGTTGGGATGCTTGAAGTGGTTCCAAAGGCTGCTTACACTATCCTCATTTTTTTATTCTTTTTTCTTATTATTATCTTTGGTTGTGTTTTGCTTCCTTATGTTCCAAATCATTGATCTGATTCTCAGTTTCATACATTTTACTGTTGTTTCCCTGTAAATTGTTCTTTATTTCAATTAGTATATCCTTCATTTCTGATAGGATCTTCTTCATGTTGTTGGGGTCCTTACTAAGTTCATTGAGCATCCTTACAACCAGTGTTTGAACTCTGCATCTGACAGATTGCATATCTCAAAGTGTTTAGTTCTTTTTCTGGAGTTTTGATCTATCATTTCTTTTTTTTTCTCTTTTTATTTATTTTATTTATTTTTAATTATATTTTATTGATTATACTATTACAGTTGTCCCAATTCTCCCCCATCATTCCTCTCCACCCTGCACACCCCCTCCCACCCACATTCCCTCCCTTTAGTTCATGTCCATGTTTCATAGGTTCTTTAGGTTCTACTTTTCCCTCACTATTCTTGCCCTCCCCCTGTCTATTTTCTGTCCACTGTCAATGCTACTTATTCTCTGTACCTTTTCTCCCTCTCTCCTCCTCCCACTCCCCTGTTGCTAACCCTCCATGTGATCTCCATTTCTGTGTTCCTGCTCCTGGTCTAGCTGTTTGCTTAGTTTGCTTTTGTTTTAGGTATGGTTGTTAATATCTGTGAGTTTGCTGTCTTTTCACTGTCATATTTTTTATCTTTTTTTTTCTGAGATAAGTCCCTTTAATATTTCATATAATAAGGGCTTGGTGATGATGAACTCCTTTAACTTGGTCTTATCTGAGAAGTGCTTTATCTTCCCTTCCATTCTAAATGACAGCTTTGTTGGATAGAGCAATCTTGGATGTAGGTCCTTGACTTTCATGACTTGGAATACTTCTTTCCAGCCCCTTCTTGCCTGTGAGGTCTCTTTTGAGAAATCAGCTGACAGTCTGATGGGAACTCCTTTGTAGGTGACTGTCCCCTTATCCCTTGCTGCTTCTAGAATTCTTTTCTTCATTTTAATCTCGGCTAATGTAATGATGGTGTGCCTTGCTGTGTTCCTCCTTGGGTCCACCTTCTTTGGGACTCTCTGAGCTTCCTGGACTTCCTGGAAATCTATTTCCCTTGCCAGATTGGGGAAGTTCTCCTTTATTATTTGTTCAAATAAGTTTTCCACTTGTTGCTCTTCCTCTTCCCCTTCTGGTACCCCTACAATCTGAATGTTGGGACGTTTAAAGATGTCCTGGAGGTTCCTAAGCCTCTCCTCATTTTTTTGAATTCTTGTTTCTTCATTCTCTTCTGTTTGGTTATTTCTTTCTTCCTTCTGGTCCACTCCATTAATTTGAGTCTCAGTTTTCCTCACATCACTATTGGTTCCCTGAGCGTTTTTCTTCATTTCACTTATTGTAGCTTCCATTTGTTCCTCTAATTTGTGACCAAAATCAACCAATTCTGTGAGCTTCCTAACCACCAGTGCTCTGAACTGTGCATTTGATAGGTTGGCTACCAGTGCTATGAGCTCTGCATCTGATAGGTTGACCACCTCCTGGTTGCTCAGATGAATTAGCTCTGGGACCCGGTCTGTTCTCCCTTTTGAGCCATCCTTGGTTTTGTTTTGTTTTGTTTTTTGTCTGGTCACAGCTGTTACATAGTGAGGGGCAGAGCCTTAGGTTTTCACCAGCGTGGGGCAGCCCAGTTGCTGGGTTGTGATGCTGGATGTGGGGGCGGGGTCCAAGAGGGAACAATGGCACTTGCTCCACTGTCTGCCAGATTTCAGTCACTTCCGCCGCTTCCCCCAAGCAAACTGGACCCCTCTGGTGCTGATTTCCATGTAGGTGGGCCTGAGCATGCTCCAGGACCCCATGGGTCTCCCCAACAACCTCTCCTGTGAGGCTGGAACTCCCTCCCTGCACCTCAGCCCCTACAAGTATTTTCAATGGATGCTTTTAGGCTTCACTTCCCAGCCCTGGGGCCCTGTGTCGTGCAGTCTGTCTTGCTGCCCGTTTTTGCCTGGTTTATCTGTGTGTGAATGTATGTCCACGGTCAGCCGCTTTGTGCGCCCACTTGGCCTCCTTGAGTTCGGCAACACTGATGCCTGTTTGCCTGGAGTGTCTGCACACCCAGGACCACCACTGGCTTATCCCGCCATGATCCGACTCTGCTAGCCACGGACTCCACCCCTCTTACTGGTTTGGGTGAATCGTTGTTGTCAGACTCCTGCACAATTCAATTTTCTCTCTGTCCTGGTTGGGTTTTCTCTTTTTTTGGTTCTATATTTTTGTTGTCTTTAATCTTGGTTGTGAGAGGAGGCACAGTGTGTCCAGCTATGCCTCCATCTTGGCCAGAAGTTGATCTGTCCTTTCATTTGGGCCATGTTTTTTTTTTTTTGTCTCCTCATTTTGGCAGCCTCTCTATGTATTAGGTAGAGCTGCTATGTCTCCCAGGCTTGGTAGAGGGTCTAATGTAGTAGGTGTCCTGTGAGGTCCAGTGGCACAGACTCTTGTAACATTTGAGCTAGATATTTGAGGTGTGCCCTCCATGTTGGCTGAGTATCCCCTACTCTTGTAGTTGAAACTTGATTGCTGTTGGCTGGTCAATGGGAGGGATTTACCCAGCACAGTCAGCTGCAAAGACTGGCTATGGCTACTGGCCACCAACCTCCACTCTCTGTGGAGGATCACCTGTGCAAGGGCAGAGTTTTGGTATTGCGACGTGGTCTGTAGCTGTCCACTAAGTACACTGACTGTGAGATTTATTGCGTAATGCTGGCCAGCATTAGCTACCACCTGTGTTCACCTAGCTACCACCATGGCCACCTAGCATGAGCTACAAGCATTCTGCAGGTGGCTGCTAATTTTGCTAGGCTTGAGATTCCCAGGCAAAGCCAAACTATGAACCTAGCTGGCTGCTGTTATGTCAGGCCACTCAGCAAGAGGTGTCAGGGCTGGGGACTTGCTATGGCTGACTGTTGCCTGTTTGAGAAGATTTAGGAGATGGGAAACATGAGTCAAGAGAAGTCATTCAAAATGACAACCCAATATTAACAGCTTGGGAGGAAATGTAATTTGGGGGGTGGAGCTCCAGGGAATCCAGGGTGGGGCAAACTGTGAGCCAAGTTGCTGGAGTCTCAGATATGGGACCCACCTGCTGGCTATGTGACCTGAGTAAGGAGGGTTCAGAAAAGAAACAATGGCCCATGCCTGCCATTCTGTCTGGAAGAAAGCTACTCCCCAGCTCTTGCCCTGATGCTAGACACTCTAGTTCCTCCCTGTATGCCACTGGTGTCTTACAAGCTGCTACCCCAGTACTGGAGCTCAGAGGGAGTGAATCTGAATAAGTCTGTATGTGGGTCCTTTTAGAAAAGCTGCGTGGGAATCCAGCAGTTTCTTGTACCAACTCTACCCCTGCTGGTTTACACAGCCAGAAATTATTGAGACTTATCTTCCTATCACTGGAAACTTGGGCAAGGGCATCTGGTGTAGGGCAGAGATCCCTCATTCCTGAGGTATCCCTCCTGAGTTTTAATTAGTTGCATATGAGTGTGGGACCAGCCCTTTTCATGTCTGCCTCTCCTACCAGTCTGGATGGATGTGGTTTCATTAATTCTGTAGTTGTTGGACTTCCCTTCAACTTGATATCTGACAGTTCTGAATGATGGTTGTTCTGTAGTTTAGTTGTAATTTTGATATGGTTATGCGAGGAGGTGAGCCATGTTTACTAATGTCTCCATTCTACCAGAAGTCCTTCCAGTCACATATTATTCTTCCTATCTTTCTCCTCATGATGGTCTGGAGAAGTTTAGTGCCTTTAGTTGTATTCAAATCTTTCTATCACCTTCCTTTTCTTAAATAATAATTATATATATATATATCACAAAACAGAGAAAGGGCTGTCATGAACTCTGGTGAGTCAAGAATTTAGGACATCCCTTTCATGTCTGTGTATTTGGAAAATTGGCAGCTCATTGGTTTATGAAATGATAGAAAGCATTTGGGGCCCTGAATTACCATGTTGGCTATCTACATTTATATTACCTGATATAATTTAGTCACCTTTACATAATTATGAGCCTACTGGAGCATAAATAGAAGAGTCACCAACTCTGCAACATTCAAAATTATACAAATGTCAGCAATATATAGGGTCCAATTTTCCCAACCTTACCTTTAAAATGTTTACTTTTTTTTTTTTTTTTGATATCTAGCCCGTTCTCTCAGATAACTGACCCCTCTTTTGGAAATGATTTACCCTATTGATTTGCTGTAGATGGCCCCAAACAGAGTTCTCAGTACTTCTTATATATGCCACCATGTGCTGGTAAACTGGCTCTCTGGAAAAAGGAAAAGGCCTAACTTACAGTGTTTGCTGATTTCTGTGGTGTAAATATTTCCACCACAGCAAATTTCAGCTACCAACATTTTATCAACCAGTTTCCAGATGACTGAATATTTAACAATTGGTTCTTTGTAAGCAAGAACTCACTGGTTGGAGCACACTATTGCGTGTGTGTAAATATAACTGACAGTCCCTTTGGATATAGTTTTGAATCTGTTTAGGATTCTATGAGCTAAAATGAAAAGCTAAAGGTAGATTCAAAATCATTTAGGGATTTGTTGCAAATTTACTTGCAGATTGTTAAAATTCTTCCCTAGTAATCACCTATGTCTTTTAAGAAATATTGAAAGCTTTTCCATGAAGTCTTGGCTTTTAAAATGCCATTTGCATTCTTCTGGCCTCTGTAATACCTATCCATTTAAATGTATCACTGGCTCCCCCTCCTCCCTCTTTTGGAAGGCAGCATTTCTTCATCTAAGAACATCTGTAGATTTTGTCTAGGTGCAGGATCAGCTTGAATGGTTGTAGGGGACTGTTCTGTGTGGCATGGGCCCAGCTCTCCCACTTGGAGATGCACAGGACCCACTCCCACGGATAGGTTCTCCCATGGGGAATCAGGCCTGCATTTGTACCTAAGTCACTTTGGGACTTGCTTTTGCTGAAACTCCCTCACCCTGAAGTGAGATAGCAAGGGCTTATTGTAACTTCCTAAAATCCATGCTAAACCTTCCTAGGATGAGTGTAAGTGGTTCAACCACTTTTCCCTTTTCATTTGCAAATATCCTTCTGTGATGTCATTAGCGGCATCATCCCCTTTGTTTTCTGTAAAAGGTAACCACCTAAAGCGAACCTGTGCATAGTAAATGAGGACCATAATGTAATGTGGGAAGAAACCCAATAAAGGCCTGTCATGGCGGAGACTGTGGGCTTTTGCTCCCCTTGAGAGAAAAGCCATGCTGTCATTTTTCCTCCACCAGACTCAGTAGTCTGTGTGAATGTCTCATTTCATCCATAATGATGTGGACATTGTGGGCTGGTGTCTGCATCAAATGGTTGGTGACTTGAAGTGATTATCTTTCATAGCTCTAGCTGCAAACCAGAAGAGAGGATGGAACTATTTTTTCCCTGCTCCTTGAGGGTTGGTCTGTGCCCAGATAAGAGGTTAGTATAATGGATAGGAAGCCAGTCATAAACTATTATTAGACATGTGTGAACTTAGAAAGGCTGAGGTGAGGGTGTATAAGGATGGGTACAAAGAAACATTGCTTTTGCGACAAAGAAAATTATATTAGTATTTCTGCAAGACAAATGCATTTGTTTCTGCGTGTTAACTGATGGTTGGGATTAGAACTTAATTTTGAAATCCTACCTATGCTCCCTGACTGGGAATCAAACCTCAAACTTTTTGGTATACAGGATGACATTCCAACAAACTGAGCTACAGCAGCCAGCCTAGTGAGTGCTTTTATTTATGGACATCTGTCACTTTTTATTAATAGACAATACTAATGGCTACCAATGAGTACTGACTATGCTAGGCATTTGCTGATCACTCTATATCACTTCATGTGATTCTCATGATAACTCCATGGAAGAGGTATATTAGGACTATTTTATAATTGGGAAAAGTAGGGCTTAGAGAAGTTGAGGGTTGGATTCAATTTAAAATTATTTTTTGCATGATTTCAAACCTTTTTATCAATTTATAATTTATATGTGATTAATTTGCATGTTATGGGAGTAAAGTGATAAAGAAATTAACAGTATTTAACAGACACACGTACTACCTTTGGAATGGCAGGTTTAAACTGTCAGTCAAATTTTGAATGTGTGAAAGGCTCTTGCACTGGCAGTGTAGTTTGAGGGCACTGCTTGTTGGGCAAGGCAACAGCATGTGACGTTTCCATCATCATAATGTGGTAATTTATTGGACCAGCATTCACAAAATTGCTTCCCCTCACTATTTGTACCCTTCAAGTATTCTGGGGTTGTGCCTTATAGACTCCTGTGTCCCTAACTCAAGTAAAATCATGACCAAACAATGCAATGGGAGCCAGGAGGCACACAGATAAAAATTTTTTTCTAAAGAGTTGACACCAATGGAATAAGAATCTAGACCCTCAGATACATTTTAAAAAAATAAATTAATAAGCATTATTGATTCACCTTGCATCATGTTTCACCTTGGTGTACAACACTTTGTATGCAAGGATTCTGAAGAGCTCATACCTTATGTCTATTACAGAGCTATTGAACACTTCCAGGGACTATATCTATGTTCATGAGTTTTTGGTGCTCATATATTTATGTAAAATGTTTACTTCATATTGATGTGATATGGAGGAAAAAAGGTATCACTGCCCTTTTTAAAAAACCTACTAGCATACATCTCCTTTCTTTCTTATGCAAAATTTCAGCTTAAGTGTTTTTGAATCACTTGCCACTTTCCAGGAACCTAACCAACATGTAAATTGTGAGATTTTAATACATATGTGCCACAGGGTTGTTTAAAAAAATCACAGCCCTGAAAAAGAAAGAACAAACATACTAAATGGGAGTGATTACTACTCAAATCTGAAGAATTCGGGGCAAAAAATAAAGTATAATTAGATAATTCTTATTATCCCTTGGAATAAAGTATTCTGATTTCTAAAGAAGAGTGTCATTTTCTCAGAAAATATATTCTCATAATAATTTATTACAACTGACCTTTTTAAAAGAACATTGAACAAATAATATTTTTCATGTATAGCTTTATAGCAAGAATACAGGTAGTCTTCATATGACTGTTTTTTTATGTTCACCTTCAGCAATAATCCAAGGACATAAAAAATAAAGGTAATTCTATTGGGGTAGGTTGCGCTCATGAAGTTCAGAGATGTATAAAATAGTGTGTGAAAAATTAGCAAACAATACAAGGCAGCCTGTAATCACATCTTTTTCTGTAATGAATAGTTTTGAGACTTTGGTCAGAGAAAAAAGATAATAGGCATTAGGGTAGTGATTGGTCTTCAGGGAGAAATAAGGCTGATACTTGACCTAGACTTTGAGGATAAGCATACGTGAGTGGTTATGGGTCAGTAGATAAGTGAAGATATACAAGGTAAGAGAAAGTTAAGAGTATCCTGCTATAAGGATCAAGGGTGAAAAATGATAAAGACTTTATCTGGGTGGGACATAACCATTTGTAGTAGAAAATGGTAAAAGACATACTTTGTAGATTGTAAAGTATAAATGTAAGTATATCAGATTCATCGTAAAGATTGGAAAAGGTGGTATATGAGAGAGAACTTTGTAAGCTATTCCTTCATTCTCTCATTTAAAATGCAATTAATAAATAGGAATCATTCATGTCTAATTACACTACACTTCATCTGGATGGCTGAGATTGTTATACGTTGATCCTTAAATTGTATCTTCTTTCTAGGCCCACAGCTAGACTATATTTTCCAGCCTCTTTTGCAGTTAGACAGAGATATATGACTAAGTTCCAGCCAGTAGAATGTGGGTAAAGGTAATGTATGTCACTTCCAATCCTGGTCCATAAAACCCTCTGATACAGCCTTCTACATTCTTATTTCCTTTTCATTTGCATAATGGAAAAGACTCTGAAAGTCTAGAAGGTGAAGATAAAAGACAGAGCTTAGGTTCCTAAGTTACCACTTGATGGAAAGCCACTTAGAGGGAGGGGGATACTTGACAAGGACTATCCATATTAGATAGTTGCATGAACTATATTTCTGTTGTGTTGAGTGACCTGAAGTATTGGGATTAACTTTACAGTGGTGATTCCATCTAGTCTGAAAAATATAGCAAAAAGTCACTGAAGGTCTCCACCAGATAGCATCATGTAGACAGTTGTGTATGGATAAGCAATTATGCAGTGGTACACATCAGGAATTGAGAGTAGTGTCAGAGTAGATAAGACTAAAGGAGATTTTTGTGGGGATTACGTGTCAAGTGCCTGAACTCCTACACGATACTATAAAGGGTGGAAATGTGGAGATGATTATACTCAGAAGATGCTGAGATAAGGATTGAACTCCACACTAGACTAATGAGGCAAGTACTTAGGAAAACAAGTGATAGAAGCTCAATTGGAAAAATTAAATAACTTTGTTTTATAAGGGCAGTGTCCTTTTGTCCAGCCACAGGAGCTGGATTGGGCTGGAACCTGAAAAATTGTGCCTGTGGGAGAGACCAATAGCTCTTTTCAACATTTTAAAAAAATCTGATTTCTATCCATGATCACAAGGAATAAATAGACAAATAGACCTATCCTCATCCCACAGTTCCCAACATGTGAGGTGGGCACCAGCAATTTATTATAAATCCTTTCATGTATTTTGGCTATCCTTTTTATAAGACCACATTTTAATTTTTTTAATATTGTGATTTATGTAATATTTTGTTTGTTTTGAGTGAATTTTAGAGAATCCCAAATTTAAATGCAAGCTGTGGCTCATAATAGGGAGAGAGCTCTGGACAAAATATTTATATTATCAGTATAAAAAGATGCACTGAATCCATGCTTGTTTTCTTTATTCATGCTATTGTGCATGGTATCTGAAAAGTCTATAAATGTAAGCAAAAAGTAATTTACTTGATCATTAGAAAAGTATTCAATTAATATCTATTTGAAAGCTTTGCTCAGGTAGAACTCAAGGAATTCTAATCTAGTAGAAGAAGCAGAAATGCAAATAATTAAAATGCAGCATAAAAATAATAAAAAATTTAAAAAGTTCTGAAAGTTCTGGGAGAAGGTAAACAGTGAATTCTGGTTGAGGAATGGAATGAAACATCACAGAAGAGAAGACATAAAAATATCAGAGTTGGCATTGGTAGTGATGATGGTTATGCAGGTTACTAAATGTGAGCCAACAACACACCCATGAAATAGATGGTATTAGTACCTGAAACTGCTTCAGAGAAGATGAGGAGTTTGGCAGCAATAACAAAGCTGACAAAAACAATGAAGCTGAGGTTTAGACTCACATGTATTCTATTCCAAACGTTACAATTTTATTCTAGAAATAAGACACATATAATATTATATGTCAATTATACCACAATAAAATAAAAATAAGACACATATTTGAAAATATGGGTAGCAATACCAGACAACACATAAGAACAAATGAATTCTTAGGAACACAGAGAAGATTTATAGGAGACAGCTGCTGTCATAGAGGTTAGGTCAGACTCTCCAGAGCCGCAGCATAGTATTCTTTTACTTAGTCAAAATCTCATGTTGTGTGAGCTTTTCACAGTTTGTCTGGCCAATCTGAAGCCCTCACTGAATGATTTCACCCAGCTTAAAAGGGGAAATGAGGATTTTATACATAAATACATCATCTGCCATTCTTGGCCAAATATTTCTACTAATTTAGATGAAAACAAAACTTATCTCTATTAAGAACAAGTTTATAATCTGTGTGCTATGATTTCTGTTATCTTATTTCCTATTCACTAACATGAGTCTTTTTCTCATGAAAGATCAGCTCATTATTGAATCACGTCTGAGATGCTATATGTGCACTCTCAATGGAGCAAATCAGTTTATTTCAGGAGTGAGAATGAGGAAACCAAAGGTCACAGGTACTTGGCTTCATTTATTTTCTGGACTTAAAATCTATTAATTACATATCCTATATTCCAGTAACTACAGAGAAAACTGCTTTATACTTTTAGCTTTTTAAAATGAATTTTAGTAAATTATCTCAATTTCTGTTGAGGGAACAACATGTGTTTTGGAATTGTAATTATGTATAATTTTGTCAGTTTTCATATTTTACACAACATTGTGTCTTAAACATCTAATACAAGTGTAATATGAAAGATTAATTAATTAACAATTTTATACTAGCATACTGCCTGCCTCTTTGCATCGATAGTAAGTGGACCTTTACTGGGGATTTCATTGGGGGTCAAGGTTATAGCTTTAGGACTTAATCAGGCCCACTGTCTTATTTTTATAAAGTTTCAAAGTGTCATGGGAACTCAGCCATGCTCATTCTATCACATATTTTCTATGGCTGTTTTCACGCCATAATGGCAGATTCAAGTAGACCATATGGCCCACAAAGCCTAAAATATTTATTGTCTGGTCCTTTACAGCAAAAGTTTGCCAAGCTCTGGATTATAACATCATGGTTCAGGAAATGTTATATTTTAATCTTTCTTTGCCTATTCCCAAACCAAGGAAGGACTTGAAGTTTTTATGAGTTGATAAAACTCTTGACAGTCAGTGAAAATTAGTGTGAAGATCACAGCCTCTGAAGACAAAAAAGCTTGACTTGAGTCTTGATTTAATCATTTTCTGCCTTTGTTATCTTAGGCAAATTATTCATCCTTCATGAGTCCCCATTTCTTCTTGATAATACACTCCTCTGTGTGTGTTAAAAAAACATAAAGTCAATGCTATTATTGTTATAACTATTAAAATAGCTTATTTTAAAGTCACTTCAGTTTAGATAAATGATTTTCAGTTCTGGTTTGGTGACACCTTAAGAAATCTCCAGTCATCTTAAGGTTGGCAATCTAGTTTTCTCTATTGAGTGATTACAACTCAATTTGATATTGCATTCTATGGGGGGAGTTAAAGTATATATTTCCAATTCAAACTTAAAATTCATCAAAAACAATTTATTGAAAACAGTTAAAATATTTTAAGTGATATGTCAGACTCTGGATATATAAAGATAAGTAAGACCTTGATCTTAAGAAGTTATAAATTGACTTCCAGCCAAGATGGAGGCATAGGTAGGCTCATAAATGAGGTAAGCCTCATAAATATCTTGCCTCCTCACACAACCAAAAGACGGACAACAAATTTTAAAACAAGAAACAACCAGAACTGCCAGAAAATTGAACTACATGTAACCAAGAAGTTAAAGAAGAGACATTCACCCAGACTGGTAGGGAGGGTGGAGACCAGCAGCTGGGACAGAGAGGATGCCCAGCAAGATGGCAGCTGGCAGACCAGGTGGTCCCACATTTGCATGCAGATAAACAAGGAGGAACAACTGGAGAGTGAGATAGACTGTGAAATCCAAGGTTCCAGTGCAGGAAAAGAAAGCCTCAAAACCTCTGGCTATAAATACCTGTGGGGGTTGTGGTGGCAGGAGAAACTCCCAGCATTACAGGAGAGTTTGTTGGAGAGACCCACAGGGCCCTAGAAGTTACACAAACCCATTCACCCAGGTATCAGCTCCAGAAGGGCCTGATTTACTTGTGGGTAGTAGGGGAAGTAAAAGCAGGGAAAGAACTGAGCAAATGGCATTGTTCCCTCTTTGACACTTCTCCTATGTACAGAGCTACAATGCAGTGACCTGGATTGCCTCACCCTGGTGAATACCAAAGGCCCTTACAACATAACAGATGCATTGAGAAAAAGAAAAATGACCCAAGTAAAAAACATATCAAAGTTCCAAAAAAAGAACTAAATGACAAAGAGATGGCCAACCTATCAGATGCAGAGTTCAAAACACTGGTAATCAGCATGTTCACAGAAATGGTTGAGTGTGGTCGCAAAATACAGGAAAAAGTGAAGGCTATGCAAAGTGAAATAAAAATATACAGGGAACCAACAGTCAAGGGAAGAAAACTGGGACTCAAATCAATGATGTGGAGCAGAAGAAAGAAATAAACAGTCAACCAGAACAGAATGAAGAAACAAGAACTCAAAAAAAAAATGAGGAGAGGCTTAGGAACTTCCAGGACAACTTTAAACGTTCCAACATCCAAATTATATGGGTGTCAGAAGGAGAAGAGGAAGAGCAAATCATCAAAAACTTAGTTGAAACAATAATGAAGGAAAATTTCCTCAATCTGGCAAAGGAAATAGACTTCTAAGAAGTCCAGGAAGCTCAGAGTCCCAAAGGAGTTCCACCCCCAAGGAAGCACACACCAAGGCACATCATAATTACATTACCCAAGATGAAAGAAGAGAGAGAATCTTAGAAGCAGCAAGAGAAAAGGAGACAGTTACCTACAAAGGAGTTCCCATAGACCAAGGATGTCAAACTCATTTTCACTGGGGGCCACATCAGCCTTGCAGTTGCCTTCAAAGGGCTGAAATAATTTTAGGACTGTATAAGTGTAACTACTCCTTAATGGTTAAGGGGTTGAAATTACATTCAACCCTTTGAAGACAACTGCAAGGCTGATGTGGCCCCTGGTGAAAATGAGTTTGACACTCTTGCCATGGACTGTCAGCTGATTTATCAAAAGAAACCTTACAGGCAATAAGGGACTGGAAAGAAGTATTCAAATCATGAAAGGCAAGACCTACATCCAAGATTACTCTATCTAGCAAAACTATCAATCAGAATGGAAGGGCAGATAAAGTGCTTTCCAGATAAGGTCAAGTTAAAGGAGTTCATAATCACCACACCCTTATTATATGGTATATTAAAGGGACTTATCTAAGAAAAAGAAAAAGATCGAAACTATGAACAGTAAAATGACAGCAAACTCACAACTATCAACAAGTGAACCTAAAAACAAAAGTAAAAATAAAACTAAGCAAACAATAAAACAGGAATAGAATCACAGAAATAGAGATAACATGGTGCATTATCAGTGGGGAGCAGATGGGGGAAAATAGGGAAAAAGGTACAGGGAATAAATGGTAGGTAGAAAATAGACAGGGGAAGGTTAAGAATAGCATAGGATATTGAGAAGCCAAAGAACTTATACATACAACCTATGGATACAAACTAAGGAGGGGGGAATGATGGTGGAACAGGGTTGCAGGGTGGAGGGGAATAAAAGGGAGAAGAAAGTAGAACAACTATAATAGCATAATCAATAAAATATACTTTAACAAAGAAGTTATAAATTGGGAGGTAGAACGTAAGTTCTAAGTAAAATGTAGACAATTAACACACAGGAAGGTACTAACAATTATTGGAGTGGGATGAACTCAGAATATGACTCAGGTCAGTTATACTTTGGAGAATCAAAGACTGTAGCAGTGGAGAAGTATAGAATGGGCCAAAAGGAGAAGTAGAACATGCCTTGGAAAGGGGATACTAGTAACACATACAGAGAAGTAGATAAGGACAGAAGTGTGTTGGTAACAGTGGGTTTACTTTGATGGGACTTATATACAAATAATAGTAGTGAGAGATAATACTGGGGGGAAAAATCATTGAACCAATGTACTTGGAAACCCCCAAAGTAGAAAATATTCTAATTATCCAGGTGAGTTATAATGTGTGAAGACATTGAAAATAAAAAGAACCCATTTTATATAGCTTTTTCTTAGTGTTTGTAGGCACAAACATATTATCTCATCTAGTCCTGGCAACCTGTGGTACATATCATCTCCAATGAACAGATAAGGAAAAGGAGAAAGGCTTAGAGTAGTTGAAGACCAGTAGTGAGGAAAAGTACTGAGATCCAAATGCAGGTGTTTGAGCTCCAAGTCCAGTGTTCCTACATTACATTGCGAAAGCTGTTTGGTGAAGAAAGCAGGGACATGGAGGATTCAGAGATAATTCTAGTTACTGACCTGAATGAGAGTTTAAATTTATAAAAAGGAAATGGCTTAGGAGGGATCCTGTGGTATATGAAGGGATAATGAGTAATCTAGCGTGTGTTTAGAAGAGAGTTGGAAATACAGTTCAAAGGTTCAGATAACCTCAGCTGAAGCTTCCTTTGTGTTATGCTGCTGCTGCTTCACCCATGTCCTTCTGGGTTGTTTCAAATGTCTCAGTCCTCCTATTTCTGTATGCAAGGCCACAGAACTTTAAAAAGAAGGGAGAGAAATGGGACAGAATGCCAATATGCACATCTAGGGCCACACGTTTCTCTCTTTATCTGCCCTTCAGAGTTAGGGATGGGATGTTTTGGATTTTACATCAACCTGTCTACTTTTCTTGGGCAACTTTGGACATGGTATATTAATGGGCAGGAGTCAAGTCCAGAACCCTGTTTTCTTGATTCAGCCAGAAGTCTATTTTCTTCCTGGTTTCAAGAAACACCAGAGGTACCTAGGGTGCCTGTGGAAATAGTGGAGAGGTAGAATTTAAGCAGTAATGATATATGGTAGTGAATGTAGGCAATTTTCCTTAAAACGTAAAAATAAATTGACCACACAGTGGAAAGCTCCTTGATTTATTGCACAGCCTAAAGATAGACAACTAATAGCCTGGGAATCTCTATTTCACTGAAGAAATCTTCTTAGGCAAAGTTCTTAGTCCATGGAGTGGAACATAATCACACTAAGAATAAGAGGTCTGGATTTTAGACCTGGCTCTAAGGTAAACGTGGTGAATGGTTATTCATAAGTACATTATCTTTTTTTAAAAGATTTTATTTATTTATTTATTTATTTATTTATTTATTTATTTATTTATTTGTAGAGAGAGGAGAAGGGAAAGAGAAAGAGAGGGAGAGAAATATCAATGTGCGGCTGCCTCTCCTGTGCCCCCTACTGAGGACCTGGTCCACAACCCAAGCATGGGCCCTGACTGGGAACTAACCATGAGACCCTTTGTTTCACAGGCCTGCGCTTAATCCACTGACGTATACCAGTCAGGGCCATCAGTACATTATCTTTAAAATGAGGATGATATGGCCGAATTCCCTGAGTTGCTAAAAAAGCAAATGTTGTAATAAAGACTGAAGTACACTCTGAAGATGCTCTACAAAGAAGGAGCTCCTCTTTTCTTTGTTTCTGCTTTCTTCTACCATCCTAATTCCTTTTGTTACTCTCTTCCTTTTTGGTCCCATAAAAAGGGACCAAAAAGTCTCTTCCAATCATGTTTTCCAATCATGAGAGTAGAGTACACAGAGCAAAATGCATTTTTCCATCATCACTGCATCTTGACTGCTTTGAAAGGGTCAAAAATGATATAAGAACTTGCTTTTGAACCTATGTATTTCTTTAAATAAATCCTAATATAATCCTACAGCTTTGACATAGGAGAAAATTACTATAATTATGCAAATTAAAATAAGTCAACAAGTTTCAGAACACAATGCTTGATAAGTAATGTTTTTAAAAATAACAGTCACTGAGCCTGGTCATTTGCACTTAATAATAGGCTCAGGAGGGAGCCTAGTGTCTGGGGAGAAACAGCTGTGGTAATAGATATATTATGGCTTTGATAGGTTCTCTCTAGTAGTTTTATTTCTGTATTTGCTTTAGATTATAGAATGCCCCTCGAGTGCCCTGCTATTGAAATTCCCATCATACCCAGGGCTTTAATTAAGTGATTGGAGTTGACAGAACTTGAATCGAGGAGGCCCACCACTATGTCAGTTTATGCCAGGATGATATTATCAGGGTGCTGGCAAGTACATGCCTAGCCCTTAATTTATGTCTTGTGCTGTCTCTCTGTGAAATGTAAGGAACACATGCCTCCATGTGATTTTAAAGGGTATTGAATTTGGCCTATGATAGTCATGTGGTCTTTATAAAATACAAAAGACAGGATGATATGAATAGGTATTTTGGCATCATCGAATAATGGCAAGCATATGAGCTTTGAAATTGGGGTATTCAGGTTTAAATCTCAGATCTACCACTCATGGTGGGATCATCTTGGATAAGTGGTCTAATTTTTCAGAGCCTTGAATATCTCTTTTTAAAAATGTTACTCCTCCTATCATAGTCATAATGTCTAAGTTAAATGTCATAATGTAAATAAACCATGAGCCTAGCAGGTAGGTAGTAGGAGATTAATACAAATTATTCATTCTCCCCTCCCTGGTTTGAAATTAGTCATTGCTGTATTGTTGGTAGGAGTACAAGTATATTTTTTCTCTTTACATCTGTGACTCTAAGATATATAGGTGATATCTCTTGTATTTTGGGCAATTTGGCCACAAGGGCCCACACTGGCAGGGGTTGCAACCACGTGAATTAATTTTGGGA
The DNA here is from genome assembly GCA_004027475.1 of Anoura caudifer. NCBI lineage: Eukaryota > Metazoa > Chordata > Mammalia > Chiroptera > Phyllostomidae > Anoura > Anoura caudifer. The sequence continues at coordinate 113,785 of PVKU01000274.1, read as the reverse complement.
AAAAAATCCCAAACTTGTAGCAGTTTGACCTTGTGACTTTCCTCTCATGGCTTCTCTCACACAGATCTTACAGGTGCCAGCATTTTATCTCAGCAGAGCTGGGAGCTGCTGCAACATGGTGGTACAATAGAATGTCCAACATTGATCACATACACTGATTTGTGGTTTTTCTGTCTTTGTAGGGAGCATCTTGACACAGACCAGAACCCACTTCCTGGGTAGCAGGAAACACACCCATTTCTTGATGAATAACAGAACTTGCTTTTCTAAACTAAACCTAAGTCCCAGGTTTGTGCATGCAGAAATTGTTTGATTTAGTGTATGTTGCCCATAGCACAAGAACTTAAGAATCAAAAGTTTCATTTTGATCATATTTGTTATCTTTTTCTGTGCAAGCACAAGGCTTTGTCATGGGTTCAATGAAAACATTTCTCAACTAAGAAGAAAAATAGAAAGGTAGTGACCAGTTCAGGCTTAGTTGAGCTACACACCCTCTACAAAGCAGACACAGAGTGTCGCTCCATCTCAGCCCTGGAAGAGTGTCTAGCCTGGACATGAAACTAGGTGCAGTACAGATTAGAGCCAGTCCTGGGAAAAATGTGATGTAGGAAAGCATGATTCTCTCACAGTATTTTTGTTACGGTGTGGTTTCTTCCCCTTTTCCTGGGTGCCCTGTAGCTTGAATTCAGCCTTGGGATTCTCTCATTAGCAGGACTCAGACTCATATTTTTCCTCTATCTTCCTCCCCTTATAAAAGTCCAATCTCCATCGTCATCAATATTAGTGACTTCTACTCTTCTTCTAGTGATATTTGTATATTAACAGAAACAATGCCCTGAACATCTTCCTTATAGTTGGATCTTAAGTAACAGATATTCAGGACTAACAGGCACATTATTGAAATCATACCACATCAGGTAATAAGATGCCACAGAAACATGGGAACAGGAATTACAAACTTCTGTTTAAATCGCATTCTTTTAAACTCTGATAAATGTTCAGATAAAAAGCTCATCAAAAAAGATCCCAAAGTGCACGATGTATTAGCTTATGGCAGAACAACGCCTCCCCTGAGAATAGCGGAAAATTTGGACAAAATATAAAATGATCTGTCTGAAGAATTTGAACAACTGAGGGGCCAACTTACTAGAAAAGAAAGTAATTACTAAGAGATGAGCTGATATTTTGTAAGCTTCTTTACTTCTAGGGATATTTATCAATTTCTGGCCTGTGGAGAGAAACCAGGGCTCCTGCCGATGGGTGCAGCTAAGATTCAGAGAACCCAGCAGAACTTCTGATAATTTCACAATGTGAGAGAGATAAAAATTGAAGTACAGGATTATGAAGGCTACCAGAACTTGAGGGACTAATATCCTGGAGAGAAAGGAGGTACAAAGAAGTAAATCCAACCTTTTCAGATTTTCCCTTAAGTTTTGTTTTGTTTTTTTTTTTTTTGGTGTGTGTGTGTATGTGTGTAATTTTAAAACTTGGTCTAGCAAGAGTTTAAGAAACCAGAAAGTTTCTGAAAAATGGTGTGGGACTTTGGCAGTGCCATGAAGCCACAGAGGCAAAACACTGGAGTCATGGCCTGTCGATGCAGGAAGAGCCCACCAGTCTGTCAGTAGGGACCTCTGGAAGGTAGGTGCACATTAGGAGTGTTGAACCAGAGTTACATAAAGATTTACAAAATATGCATCCCAACCTTGACTTAGCTCCTTGCTTGGATTGTGGTCATCTGCACCAGATCCTAATTGGCATCTCTAAATGCATACAATTTTCTTTATAGAAAAGAGCTTCACAAGTTGCTTTTGATTTTTAGTAAAATAGAGTTTGATTTAAATAAGAAATATTATTTTTGTTGGGCATACATGTGAATCTCTAGATTTCTATGGTGTTAAAGCTTAATTTATACCTACTATCAGCTTTTTAAAAAATCCAGTCCTTTAAAAGTTATTTATTGAGTGCCACTCACTCTGTTCCAGACACTAGTCATATACAGAGGGTACAACAGAGAAGACAGACAGATTATTCCCTGTCCTTGAAGAGTTCACAGTCTATGAGGGGAGAGGACACAAGGAATATAATCAGGAAATACTATGCACATGTCTAATGCTTTTCCAACATCCCAAGAGAATCAAGCATGACACAAGCTCTGAAGATGGGGAGCTGGGCGAACATAGTTTCATGGGGTTCTTAGTGTTGGGTGATGATCATGCACTATGTGAAGGCAATAGGATAAACCTGTTCATTTTTGAGAATCCATGCTGGAGCTTTATGATTGAATATAAATGATCTCTTTGCTTACCTCCACGTTAAAATATTCTATCTTCCTCAACCCCCTTTCATAGTGTATTGTGAAATAGTATATTCAATATGTAGTTTAGGGGTCGCAAGGATTAACATCAACCTATTAGTGTTTGTTTCTCCTTTGGTGGTATGGATCCCAAACGATATATTCTTTCTCACCATGTTTAGGGATTATTGCATAAACACATGAAGTATTATCAGGAGAGGACTTTATATGTTTTGAAAATGCCAGGAACATGTAAAAAGCAGGAGTTTCTATCATTTCCTAGCTCATTTGATTAGGGATTAGAATATTCTCCAGCCTGTTTTGCATATGATTTATTGCAGCAGAGTGAACAGGCAAGTATCAAGTTTGGGTGACTAGGTTTTAAAGTAGACTAGACTATGGGAGCCAGGAATTTTATATGTGCAAAGAGAGTTATAAACAGTGGCTGTTTAGTTAACTATGTAACACTGGGGACGTGCCACTTGAGAGATATGGTCTAAATAGAGCATGTGCATCAGAGACAAATGAAATCTGGTGGAATAATTGTGTAGCTTATTCAGACAACAAGATTGTCCAGATCTTGTATTTGATTTGATTTGATTTGTTTTAAATAAACTTATTTTTTTATTGAATTTATTGGACTAACATTGGTAAATAAAACTATAGGTTTCAGGTGTACAATTCTACAACACTTCATCTGTATATTGTATTGTGTGTTTAAACACCAATGTAGTTGTAATTTTTAAAATAAAACTTAATCTTCAATTAAAATATTTAATGCGCAACATCAAGTCAGCTTTAGGCCAGACACAGGCTGTGGAATTTTCTTGAGAAGTTGGGAACCCAGTGCATGAATCTGCATTAAAATAGTCCTCTCATGATCTTCAGGAGCAGTTCCGTCTGGGGCGGGATGTGCATGTCTGAAAGTCATTGAGAAGTATGGGTATGTTGCTTACAAATGATGACGTTTAAGGATGAGACAAGTCATTGTGCATTAGCTTAGGATGCTTTAAGTGGCCTTAGGGTGACAGCTTCTCCTACCCATTCACTGTTGTCAGAGAAATTGTGAGGCATATAATAGCACTAAGTACAGGCCCTGAGATAGAGTGTTCCCAACTCTTTTAATTTAGTCCTTCCATATTATGTAAATGATGTAAGCAACTGTTAGCAATATTTTTAATAGAATTGATTCACAAGTATTATAAACCAAATGGTATGCTTTAGGGATGAGTCACAGTAATTTAATGGGCTCAGGTACTGTTCATATATTTTCCAGGTTGTTCTGTCCATTCCAATAGGAATGGTATCAGAGAATAACAATCTGTCTTTTAAAAATTTTATCTACCCCCTACTAATTTGTGTGTGTGTATGTGTGTGAAGAGTAATAGTTGTGACCTTGGAAATAAGCTTTTCCTGAATATCTGTACTGTCAGTTTCAGGTTCTGGAAGTCACAAGAAGGGTTTTGGCTGTGTCTTTATCCTGCATCTAGGATGATGTCTGGTCCATAGTTGCTACTTATTCTTTTTCTGTTTTTCGTTGAATGACTGAGTAAAAAAATAAAAGATTGACCAAATGCCAAGGACTTGTAAGATGGATTAGAGAACTTTTCAAGACGCAAATAGGATTTCTTATATTTTCCCACAAAAGGACAAAACTAGTTTATGTAAAAGATGGAACTGAACCTAGCAAAAGGGAGAATTAAGCACCCCACTCAGGTTTAAATCCTGTTCAGAATGACATCTTATATTTAGTTGTCATGAAACTTTAGTCCATTTCAGTATGAAACAATTAATTTTTCCTTGAGTTTCATGACCCTGACACTTGTGAAGATTACAGGCTACTTATTTTGTTCCTCTGTTTGCATTTATCTGATATTTCCTTATGAATAGCTTCAAGTTAATGTATTTGGTGGGAATATCAGCACTGATGCTGTGTTCTTCTCATTTTATTATATAAGGTATATGTAATTTTTGATTTTGTGCTGTTATTGATGTTATTATTATCATCACCTGAGAAGCACTCTAGGTTCCTACATAGTAATGCTACTTTTTTCATTTTTGTAATTAATAATTACTTGTTGGGGAGATGTTTTGCAATTATGTAACTATTCTATTCCTCTTAAAAGTTGCCATTCATTCATTCATTCATTCATTTTTCCCCATCAAGTTTTTAATTTTTTAAAAAGATTTTATTTATTTAATTTTTAGAGAGGGGAAGGGCGGAAGAGAGAGAGGGAGAGAAACATCAATGTGTGGTTGCCTCTTGCATGCCCCCAACTGGGGACCTGGCCTGCAACCCAGGCATATGACCTAGACTGGGAATTGAACCAGCGACCCTTTGATTCACAGGCCAGCATTCAAGCATTCAAGCCATGCCAGCCAGGGCAAGTTTTTAATTTTTAAAAATTCATTTACTTATATCACTATGAATTTATTGTTTTCTGTTCTCCTGGTTATAATTTGTAAGTGTCTTCACTTATTTTGATGTTTGCAATATCCCAGTGGAAGCCCTTTCAAGCTGACTTTTGTGACTTCTTGACATGTCACCATCTTTTGTGAACATTCCCCTTGCATTCTTGATTTCTGGTACAAGAAAATCAGTCCTGGAAACAACCATTCTTTTCAAGTGGTGAATAATACTTACAAAATAAGTTGCTATTTGATATATCACTGTTTCCATGCCTTCCCACTTATATCTATTTTTATATATCAAAGTATTTATACATCTATTTACTTATATTGCTATCTATCTTTATATATTATAAATTATGATTTTATACCAACACCTCCAATATCTATCTAGCACCATAGGATTCATTATAGGTTTCTCCCTTTACATTTGTAGTTCCATTTTCCAACAGTGAGAAACCTAGTTCAAATTATCCTTGATATATTTACTTATTTGATCAAACCTTCTCTGTGTAACCAATTTCCAAATGTTGTCACCACCTCAGCCCTCACAAATGCCCCTTACTCTGCCTGGGCTTTGACATCCTGCCTATTACCTCAAATATGCTGACTTCTGATCCCCAATTCCAGATCACTGCTACCGCTGCACACTTCACATGCACCCTTCCAGCACACTTGGGCTTTCATACACAGCTTGGTCCATGTCACTCCATTCTTGGAATGGCATTTATGGTCCTCAATCCCATTTCATCATTTTAGGACTGAATGTTTCTAGGAGAGAAAGGAAGGAAAGATAAAAAGAAAAAAAACTTCAAAAGTTCTTAAAAATAAAAGTAAATTATCTTTTCAATTATCAAAAGGCATCATCCATTACATATTTTTGAAGATATTTATATTTTAAGAAAATACAGACCTACAATCTTTTCAATATTTGAGGGATACAAATCCCTCAAATATTTCTTTTTTTAAAATTTTATTTTAATTGTTGTTCTTATACAATTTTCTGTTTTTCTACTCCCATCCCACCACCCCAGCCCTCCCCAGCTCCCTCCCATTTCCACACCTGCCCCCAGCTTTTGTCCATGTGTCTTTCATACTTGTTGCTCTAATCCCTTCCCCTTTTCCCTGGATATTCCTATCCCTCTCCTCTCTTGTTCTCAATTTCAGTGTCTTTGGTTATATTGTGCTTGTTTGTTTGTTCTGTTAATTAGGATCCTGTTAAAGGTGAGATCATATGGTATTTGTCTTTCACCTCCTGGCTTATTTCGCTTAGCATAATGCTCTCCAGTTTCATCCATGCTGTTGCAAAGGGTAGGAGCTCTTTCTTTCTTTCTGCTGCATAGAATTCCATTGTGTAAATGTACCATAGTTTTTTGATCCATTCATTTACTGATGGGTTCCTAGGTTGCTTCCAACACTTGGCTATCGTAAATTGTGCTGCTATGAACATTCAAAAGTAAATACTTAATACACCAGTTTCCCCATATTCATCTTGATCACTGTAGAGCAAGGCATTTTCATCTTCCCCAATCTCCTTGTAATGACTTCCATTTGATCTGTAGATACTTCCACTCTTATATCATTATAATTCAATCTATACACAGTAAAACTGAGTGATATTTCAAAATCATACATTAAATCTAGTTGATTCCTTCCTAAACCCCCCTGATAATTTTTCATAATAATATTTAAAAACAACAACAGCAACATAATCTTGTTCCTCCCTTTCACTCTGACTCATTTCCCACCACTATCTTCTGTTTTCTGTATGCTAACCACACTGGCCTTGCTTGTTTAGTAGTTCTGAATAGGAAAGTACCATGCCCTGGGCATTTTAAAATATGTGAGTACATCTTTGCTTGCTATGATTGGTGGCCTAACAGTGCATGTGGATCAGTGCTTTAAGATGGCCTGAAATGTGTGGGACAGCCCATAAAATAAAGTATAGTGATACATCCCATATGACTTTCAAATATCCTGCCAGACATCCATGTAGGTGAAAAAAATGTACTTATAATTATTTTAACCTAAAATATAATTCCATTTTGCACATAAAAACAAAGTATTTTGCATGATTTTAACATACCCTGAAGTTTCTAGGAATGCAACTACATTGCAAGTTGAGAAAACATGATATTTTTTGTTAGAACTCTATCAAGAATTGTTCATGTTTCAGAAAATCACATCACCAATGGCAACACCATTTGTGGTATTTGAGTTGCCAATGCAACACACCTGTACCTGACTCCATTTGTAGTTGTCACATTCATGCTACTTCTAAGTTTAGATACAAACTTCTGACTACTTCATATGTCTTCTTGTTATTGCACCTGAGCACTTTCACTTAGAAATACATACCATTTTATTATAAGTTACCTTTCTTTTCTTTTTACTTTACAGCTAAATAATTATATTAATATACTTAGAAATTATTTGTGTAAATAGTTTATATTGCATATGAATTTAATATCAGGGCAATAAAGGGGATTCTACAATCTATTTGCCATGACAAATAGGACTGACCTTTAGGGATGAGAATAGTCTCTAACATTTATGTTTGATACTACCCCAGGTGGTCAAAGTGCCAGTTCCATTTGCCATAGTCTTGAACAATGGACAAATTCCTTTCATAGACCTGCACTATGAGGATAGGACGATGTGTCAGCTCCTGAGCACATTCTAATATCTGTCTGCAATTAAACTGACAGACCTATACAGGAGGCAGAGGCTATTAACTAATGGGAAAAATCCTGAACTTTTCTTCACTAGGTAAATCACATTCCCCAACATACTTAGATATAAAGAAAATTGAAAAATGTTACTCTCAGAATATGTTTTTCAGAATTATTTTTGTCTGTGTAACCCTTACTTCTGGGCTACACTGTGCATCAACAGTTCCCTCCTCCTTCCTTCCCAGTTATTTTCTGTGAATTGCTCTCATGGAAGGGCTTTAGAAAAGCTGTAGGTTACAGGGGTATGTTACAGAACATCACTCTCATCACCCAAGAGAGCGGTATGGTAGAGAGGTGGCGGCTCTATATGTTTACTTTATTGATTTGTTTTTAACTCATACTTTTTTACTGGGTCACACAGTAATAGTGCAAAAAGTAAGATACAATTCACTTTCCTCCTTTTTATAGGTATTCCTTTTTTTTAACAAGATTTGAGCAGGATATCTCAATTAAAGTCTATTTTTCTTAAATGCTATTAGTATTTCTCTAGGATTTTTCATTGATCTGCCCATAAGATATTATTTTAAGTGTTGGACACTTTTGATCTTTGGGAGGGACTGTCTTCATACATATTATAGAAATTTTAAGAATGGCTACATTGAAAGCAAATGGTATAGAACCATTTTAAATCATGACCAACTGTTGTTATTTAACACACCAGATAATAGCCTGTGCAGTTGTCACAGGCTAATGGTGATCCATGGGGAAATGCTAGTAGACAGAAGAAAAGCATGTAAGTCATTTTTTTTTTTTGTAGGTAGAGGCTAGAGTTTATGATATACAGACAAAGGAGATGAAGAAGCACATTGTCCTTTGATGGGCAAGCTTCAGTGGACTTCGTGTTCTCACAATGATAAACCAATGCTACCAGGTCATCTAACTGCAATGCAGATGCTATCAAGTTTTGGAAGAATCTCACTCTGATACTATCTGAGTTTTCTGTCCTCCAAGTTATTGTCCACTGTCCAGGAACCTATCAGCCTACCTGACAAATGAAGGTGGTTTTTCAGCTTAATTTTGAAATTATACTGTGAGAGTGAAAAAGCCAATTCTCCAGGGTTAATATCTGGGAGAAATTATCCCTCCAGCTGACCCAGGACTTAGAATTGCCCAGTCTGTTCCTCCAAAGTTAAACACTCCATTGTTCTTCAATGTTCTCAATTTTGAGATTAAATTACTATGGTTATGTGTTTAGCATTGGGATTAAAACTGAATTTTCTGTTCCAAATGCTAAGTAGTATTGCAACTATTTCCTTAGAATAAGAGTTATCGTAATGCTATACCAGTTTGATTAATGGAAGGATTGTTGCTTAGAACTTCATGAGACAGACTTTTAAAAGAGCTACCTATCAGGAAATACTGCTGACACTCTTGGCACCATGGAATAAAACTGTAACATCTGATTGGTTAACTTTATGCAAAACCCACTCATAGCAAAGCATTCATTAGAACAGTTCAGTCAACCAATAATACCTGTAGGCTGCTCATTCTTAAGGAAAAATAGAGGTGTTTAAAAACGTGATTCACAATAGTCTAGTCAAAGCAATAAGTTATTGCTGGTGAGTGCTTAAGTCAAAGGAAAGGTAGAATTGAATAGATGACTAACAAGCAAATACAGTGGTTCATAATATGGAAGCTACACATTGTAAGAAAATCCTTTTTTTGAATACAAGTTATGTATTAGGAAAAAATGTTATGCATTTACTGTAGACTAGATCAAAGATCTCTTCTGTGAATTCTTGATCTATCTACTTTGGCAGTACAGGTCAATTCTTCCTGAAAAAGAAATTTATTTATACTTTATAGCACTGATATTGAATTATTATTATTATGACTACTAATAGTTTAAGTCTAGTAGTTATTTGGCAGAGCCTATGCCTTATTATCTTCTGTATACTCATGGCTATTTTCAGTGGCAGGCATTAGTAGTTGTTTATCAAATGCTTGTTGAAGTGAATTTCTGCATGCATATATACATGCATAAACCAATGAATGAACCAATTCCAGTATGGATTGACTATAATTTCCTCCACATTATGGGCAGGGTAGATTACGAATACTAATGATAGGATTGTGACCTTTTTTAAAAATTATTTTTTGCATTTTATTTATTTTTTATTTTATTGATTATGCTATTACAGTTATCCCATTTCTGCCCCATCATTCCCCTCCACCCTGCACACCCCCTCCCACCCACATTTCCACCTTTAGTTCATGTCCATGAGTCATAAGTTCTTTAGCTTCTACTTTTCCCACACTATTTTTGCCCTTCTCCTGTCTATTTTCTACCCACCATCTATGCTACTTATTCTCTGTACCTTTTCCCCCTCTCTCCTGCACCCACTCCCTTGTTGCAAACCATCCATGTGATCTCCACTTCTGTGTTTCTGCTCCTGTTCTAGCTATTTGCTTAGTTTGCTTTTGTTTTAGGTGTGGTTGTTAATATCTGTGAGTTTGCTGTCTTTTTTACTGTACTATTTTTTATCTTCTTTTTCTTAGATAAGTCTCTTTAACATTTCATATAATAAGGGCTTGGTAATGATGAACTCCTTTAACTTGACATTATCCAGAAGTGCTTCATCTTCCCTTCCATTCTAAATGAAAGCTTTGCTGGATAGAGCAATCTTGGATGTAGGTCCTTGACTTTCATGACTTGGAATACTTCTTTCCAGCCCCTTCTTGCCTGGAAGGTCTGTTTTGAGAAATCAGCTGACAGTCTGATGGGAACTCCTTTGTAGGTGACTGTGCCCTTATCCCTTGCTGTTTTTAGAATTCTCTCCTTCATTTTAATCTTGGCTAATGTAATTCTGACGTGCCTTGGTGTGTTTCTCCTTGTGTCCATCTTCTTTGGGACTCTGAGCTTCTTGGACTTCCTGAAAGTCTATTTCCTCTGCCAGATTGGGGAAGTTATCCTTTATTATTTGTTCAGATAAGTTTTCCATTTGTTGCCCTTCCTCTTCCCCTTGTGGTACCCCTATAATTCGGATGTTGGGATGTTTAAAGATGTCCTGGAGGTTCCTAAGCCTCTCCTCATTTTTTTGAATTCTTGTTTCTTCATTCTCTTCTGTTTGGTTGTTTCTTTCTTCCTTCTGGTCCACTCCATTGATTTGAGTCCCAGTTTTCCTCCCATCACTGTTGGTTCCCTGTGTGTTTTTCTTCATTTCACTTAGTGTAGCCTTCATTTGTTCATCTAATTTGTGACCAAAATCAACCAATTTTGTGAGCTTCCTAATCACCAGTGCTTTGAGCTGTGCATCTGATAGGTTGGCTATCTCCTGGTGGCTTAGATGAATTAGCTCTGGGGCTTTGATCTGTTCTTCTGTTTGAGCCATTTTTGTTTGTTTGTTTGTTTTTGTCTGGTCGAGGCTGTTACATAATGAGGGGCAGAGCCTTAGGTGTTCACCAGAGTGGGGCAACCCAGTTGCTGGGCTGTGATGCTGGATGTGGGGGCGGGGTCTGAGAGGGAACAGTGGCCCTTGCTCTGCTCTCTCTCTCGGATTCCAGTCCCTTCCACTGCTTTCCCCAAGCAAACTGGGCCCTTCTGGTGCTGATTTCCATGTGGGTGGGCTTGTTTACATTCTAGGACCTTGTGAGTCTCTCTGACAAACTCTCCTGTGAGGCTGGGATTCTCTCCCGGCACCTCAACCCCCACAAATGTTTTCAATTGGTACTTTTAGGCTTTATTTCCCAGCACTGGGGCCCTACATTGTGCAGTCTATCTTGCTGCCCTTTTTTGCCTGGTTTATCTGTGCATGAATGTGTGACCATGGTCAACTGCCTTGTGTGCCTCTCTTGGTCTGCTTGTTGCCTCCCAGCCCTCGGTAATCACCGCCCGTGCACCTGGGACCACTAGCCACTGCTTTTTCCTGCTGTGATCTCTCTCCACTGGCCTCCAACTCCGCCCCTCTTACCGGTCTGGGTGAATCGTTGTTGGACTTCCATACAATTCAATTTTCTATCTGTTCTGGTTGTTTTTTTCGGTTCTATGTGTTTGTTGTCCTTAATCTTGGTTTTGAGAGGAGGCACAGTGTGTCCACCTACGCCTCCATCTTGGTTGGAAGTGATAGATTGTGACCTTCTTATTACAGCAATGCAATTAGATTTTGTTGGCAGAAAGTATGAAGTCTAATGACATTTCACTGGTATCAAACTTTTCTGAAAGAGGAATATGGACTAAAGATAGGATCTTAAAATATCAAGAAAAAGTGTTCAGGAAAAGATATGGGGTAACTTATAAAATGTTAAATGATCCTGAGAACAAAAATTTGGATCTTATTTTAGACTTCATTATTTAGTTTTAAATGCACAGCAAATTGAAGAATGAAACAGTTCTGTTGGAAAAAGTCAGTAAGTGCATGAGGAATCTAGATTTCAAGAATCATGAATTCAGAGTCAAAGTGTGTATTTATTTGTTGTTGTATTCCCAGTACTCAACACAGAGGTAAAAACATAGTAGGTTTTTAATAATATTTGTTGAATAAATGGATCAATAAATGAAACATGTTAGTCTGACTATGGATTTCTTATCTGCGGATTCATAGTTAAAGAGCCAATTACTACTGAAAATTAGTTATAATAACTCTCATGGCTGCACTTACAATCTTGGTTGTCCAGTCTTATTTATTTTTCAAAGGTTTTAGTATTTAGAGATGTGAATTCTGGCACAGGTTCTTAGTACAATGAATATGTCTTGACTCCAGCTGCCTGGTGCTTAAGTTTCAAAGTTATTTCAAGTGCTTCTCTAGCACTTTGTCCACAGAATTACTGTAGCAGTTTTTACACATAATTTAATTTACAAAAAGCTCTTACCAAATGCAATTTCCCTTTCATGAAATTTCACATATATGGATTTACTTTTGTACTCTTTTCCATAATCAGGAGAATTTTGCTTTGATTAGATGCACACCTGTTGGGGATTGTTTGAAAAGGAGGAAGCAAGGACTTGGGAATCAGAAAAAATGAGGTATAGCAGGTGGCAAAGCAGGAGATAGTTTTAAAAAATGTAGCTTTGGAGAAATTAAGGCAGCTGAGGCGAAGTTAGAACGGCTTCCCATTGGCAGGAAGGCAGAGAGGTGCATGTGCTCCAGCACGGAACTGTCACAAGCAGAGCGGAAGTTCTGTGAGTGGGCAGAAGGAAGGCCTGAGAGGAAACTATTTGGTATGCCTCGTCCCTTAAACAGAAGTTGCCTAGGGCGTTTTGCAGCCAAATTACTGTAGGTATGTGAGGTCACCATGTGACCCAGGAGGCAGGAGTCAATGACTCATTCATCTACCCACAAAGGTGAGCAATATTATGAGGAGTACAATATATACAGGGGAGGGGAGTAAGGTATATTGTCTGACACAATGCAAAAAAAATGCATATAGCTATGTTGTTAAAAATGCTGGGAGGAGATTTTTTGAATGAATGTTTGAGTTTGGCTTTTAAGAACGAAAAAGTCTATTTCTAATAACTTTCATAGCTTCATTCAAACTTGGTGGCCCAAACTTACTTTTCCTTTAAAGACTTATTTGTTTTGGAAATGTGAATTCTGCTGGCACAGGGATTTTTGGAGCCTAATCCTCTTATTGGAGAGGGGAAAAATGTATATTTATGCAGCAATGTAAAAATTGCATGAGCCACAGAGATGCAAAAATATTTTCTTTATTTTTTCATAAGTAGGTTTAACTTTAATCTTGAGCCCCCCTTTCAGTCTGAAGCAGAAAACTTTATTTGATTACTTATAGTTTTACTGGTTTTCCAGTGATTTCAAATTTAAATCAGTCATCTTCAATTTTTTCCTGCTGTGATTCTCTGTGGGGCTAATGTTAATCTTCCATGTATGCCAGCATTTTTGGAGAGAGGGCATCCATTCCTTTACATTGATTTGCCTTGTGCTGCCTTTAACTGAGACAAACAACAATCCTGTTACCGGCTTTGTCTGCCTACAGAGGGAGAACCATTCCCCTTTCAGACTGAAATTGTATGACCTATACACTGTAACAATTTACTCTCCCAACGACCACCAATATCTCAAAGTCTGTTGGCTTTGTTTTATATGTAGGAAGTTTTTGACACATGAGAAGATACTTGGCAGCCCCTGATTCTGACCAAACCTTTGAGGACTTCTGTGAGGCTACAGAAAACCCATTGTGAAGTCATCCTCCCTTCCTTCCTTTTTTTCCTTTCTTCCCTCCTTCTTCCTGTGTCACATTATGGAGTGCCAGGTACTTAGTAGGCACTCATAGTGGAAGGTTCCTCCCCTGAAGGATTTCATTTCCTAGCAGAATATGTGAACTAAAATACTTTAATCACCCCCCTATATCCCCAACAAACACACACAAAGCTTAGACACTGAAAACTGAAACAACTTTTCCCCAACAGTGTGTCATCTATATTAAAAAATTATTTTTAATGAAACTCTTGCCCAGGCTGATGGTTTTAATTCTTCAATGAAAAGCTTCACTAGATAATTTGCACCCTCAAATTCTTTGAACCCCTTACCTCAAAAATGTTTGGTTGCTTTTTTATGATTCTTACCTGATCCTAATCAATCCCCCATCTTTAACCCCACCCTTGAGTTGAAAGACATCTTTAAACCAAACTTTGATTCTCAATAAATTCTGATCTTGCCTCTCTGAGGCAGTGACAAAGCATTGTCAGGGTGGTATCTTCCTCCACATAGTAAGCAACAAACTCAGTGTTGCTTCAGAAAACCATGAGCAGGCTATGTTGGTGGTATCTGGGGAGCCAGTGTTATACAATGGTACCATCATAACTTAGCAGCAAGTCCTGCTTTTAAAAGGAGGTGTATTTAATACATATATTAGCTCTGCTTGCTGTGAAAGATTATTTTAAATGCATATTTATACAAGATCAGAAGTCAGGCTTTTCATTGCTGTTTCATGATATGGGCCCCTTGTTGAGATTTACATAATGCATTTTCTACTTATGCCTCAGGTATAGAGTTTAGGCCCTTTTGAAAATGCCAGATGCTGAGTGTTCCTCACCTGTCTTGGACCCATGCTCTACTCAGCCACCTGCTGTTGTGATTAGATTCCTATAATAACTGGTATAAGAGACACTGTTTCTATACATTCTTTATTTTTGGCTAAGACTTGCCTTTGTGCCTGCTGACCTACCCAGGTGCTATTGTCTGAATGTATCCCTCCAAATTCATGCGTTGAAATCCTAGCCTTCACGGTGTCATTATTAGGAGATGAAGGCCTTTGGGGAGTGATTAGGTCATGAGGTCAGAGACTTAATGAATGAATTAGTGCCTTTAATAAGGAGGCTTAAGTTGAGGTTGTTGCAACAAGAACTCTTACCTAGCATAGGGTCCTCACCTGACCATGCTGGCACTCCAATCTTGGACATCAAACATCTAGGCTTGTGAGAAATATTTTCTGTTTCTTAATCACCCATTCTGTGGTATTTTGTTATTGCAGCCTGAATGGACTAAGAGGTGAACTAGGCTGAGAAATAAATATGATCCTTAAAATTCCTTTGTTAAGCATATGTAAGACTTCTGTTGGCTAGGGTTCCTCGGTGTAGTCTACAGAATCTGACCTAGCAAGTTTACTTGGACAAGGATTTATGATAGTTCACAGAATTATTGGGAGAGCTAAAAGTGCAGACTTTAGACGGAGCTTCTGGGATCAATGCCCAGAATCGTACTGAAAACTGGCTCACTGAGGGAGCTGCTGTTGCCATTGGCCTTGGAACCCGATGTCTCTGCCACGATCGGGAAGATGTTGCATTGGGCAAGTGCTCCCACCGCTGCTGGCCTCCGAACCAAACACTCCTGCTACTATGCTGGTTGAGAGTGGTTTTTCAAAGCGTGGTTTCTAGCAGCAGCATTGGCATCACTTGGTAACTTGTTAGAAATGCAAATTCTAAGACCCCACTCCAGACTTACTGAATCAGATGCTCTGCGGGTGAGGTCTGATGATTTGTGTTCTGAAGCAGGCTGAACTTTGAAAAGCACTGCTGTATGAGATTGTTCACTTTATGGCTCTCAGTCTTGTACACGTACAGGTGTGTCTGCTTGGCAGAACACAGGTCATGTGAGGAACTCTGGCTACAAAGGTGACTAAAAGTTTCTGTAGCAGTACTTCTCAAAATTCAATGTGTCTATTTTATCACCTGGAGATCTGGTTAAACTGCAGATTCTATTTTAGCAGGTCCAGTTTTCATTGCCCACAAGATCACAGGTGATGATAACACTCTTTCTCCACAGATCTCAATTTGAATAGAAAAAGTCTATAGTACAGAAACACATGCTGGAAAGGAGGTCAGGGAGATCGTCACTAATCCATTATGCAATGTCTTCTACTCACCCTTTCTTTTAGTACAAACTCATAAACTTCAAAATTTTCAAGAAAATAAAAGTCCTCCTCATGGAAAGGAATCTGCTGAATCTTCATACATTTTCCTGTCTACTACCTTTACTTGAATAAGGAATCTACTCTCTCTTTTCTTGAAAAATTTTGGAGGGTCTGGGTATTGTATTTAGGAGAGAAGTTGGGTTTTTCTTAAAGCCTGTGTTAAGCCAGACTCAGTAAGCAGTTTCTTGATGTCTCCTCTGACTCTCTTTAATCTTATAAGATTACCTTTCAGTCAGGGGGAAAAAAAAGCTATAAACTTCATAACATGCCCTCACCAAGACTCTTCCTGTTACTGCCCCTATAGAATGCCCACCTGCCAAGAGAGCCTAAATAAAATTGTTACCCTGTTAGGGTAACAGTTTCTGAAGGCATCATTCCTGTCCTCCTGGCTAAATTGGTTCTTCATTTTCATAGGAGTATTCTCAAATTTCAGGAACAGTTTTACTTTTCTGTCTGGAGAACTTCAGCCAGTATTACCATTTGTTGACTTATATTTCTGCCTTACCATGATATTCCACCCACCATGGCTCCTCACTAGAGAACATATTTTACAGCAAAGGAAGTGTGACTGGTCTTATGATTTACCCATTATCCAAAATGATTGCTGTGTTCATGAGCGGGAGCTGTGTCTACTGCCTGGTTCTGCATGCTTTTGAATTAGGAGAAAGGGGTCACTATTCTTGACCATATATCCGGTTAAGATATATGTGCCAGTTACTAGAGGTAGATTGGGTTGCTCTTCCACAATGAGAACTTGCTAGTATCTCTCAGTATCTTATCTTGCTCAGCATCCTGGTCAATGCAAGGCCATGAAAACCCAGTAAAGAGAAGATCACCAAGGATTCATATTACTCCAGGAATAATGATTTGGGTCATCTCATTATCTAAAGAACCCCAACTAAGGTACTGACACAGGGTGAGGATGGATAGGCACAGCTATCATTACTAACATAGACCTTGTTGTGACCAGCTTTAGAACCAGGGACAATAGCTACTCTATTTTATGTTACTTAATTGCTTCTTTTCTTCTTTACTCCTTTCCTACTATCTTCCATGGAATAAAAGATCTAGTGATGGCTCATAATTTAGGTTCTAGGTATGAACATGGCCACAATAAGTAGCTGATGGGACTTTGTTGGGGAGACAAACGTCTTGTCTGGAGAAAGGACCAAAGTGGATGTTAAAGAGTGAAAGTGATTGACTTGCCAGATATCTTCTTGCTACTCCAGGTCAACTGCATATTTTGACCCCCTCTGTGCATAAGGACACTGACTGAAATGAATGTTACCTTCCTTCCCTCTGGTTTCTTGCTATTTACCTAATGGGAAGCACTAGCCTGAATTCTGAGGGAGGCCAGTAAAGTTAGGAAACTTGTTTTCCTGGGTTGCTGTGTGTTTGCTGGGGACTGGCTACGTGCAAAAACGAAAGCCATAGCCTCTGTTAGATGGCCCTCTCCACATTGCTTTCTTTGCCTTCATGGTCTCTCCTTGCCTCTGCAGGCCTAAGAGGCAATGCTGCCCACTACTCCTAGCTCTGAGGTGCTGCCTGCTCCCTATATTGCCTTATACCTTCTGCATTCCATTTGTAATTAACTTCTTTGTTATCCTCTCCTTAAATCATCCATTTTGAGAGTGAAATTCAAGTTATGCCTTGGACCCTTTCTGATTCCTGGCAGAGTATTAACAGTCTCCCCCAGGTACAGTGCCCAATATTTTGATTCTATTAACTTCTTTTGTGGCTGCAGAATAATTAACTTTTACTTTCAAATTAGTTTTGATAGTATTTTCATGTGGAAGATGTCCCTTTAAACACCCTGCCATGTTGGCATGAAGTGGAGTTGTATGGAATTAGTTTCCTATAGATTAAAACAAGTGAGAGCCTCTAAGACCAAGAGCACAATCAGAATTAAGAAGCACTACCCAGGGTGCACTGAACAATTCCACACGCCCCCTAACCAGTGGTTTTTAACTTTATGCAAATATACTCCATCTTCAGATGTCCATTATACAGGGAGATAAAATATTTTCCATATAGTTTTATCATCAAATCACATTTTTATTTTTTGGTCTTCCTCATTGAAAAATTTAATTTTATTGGGAAATAAGTTGTAATTATATATTTATTCATTTATTTAGCTACAAAAGCTAAACTGAGCTTCCTGAGAGAACAGTAATCATATGTATTTTGTTTTGTTTTGGCTGCAAAGAAAGAGGTAGAGGTGCTCTAGTTTGTTTTATTTACTGAGTGGTTTTGTGATATGAGTATCAATATATAACTGTTTTCCAGAAGAATTATACCATTTTTCACCACAAATCTAATATTTTCAGTAATATTACATATAGTTTTCTCTTGGGCACAACAATTAAAATTCAGAGAATTTGTGTTTTAATTGAAAATGAAATTGCTCCTAAATAAGTTCATGAATTTGCAAGTACCCATTTTAGAGTGAATGAATAATGAGTAAATGAAAATGAATAAACAGAATTAGACTTAGGAGAAGAACACGTAGGAGAGAGAAATTGCAGTACCATGGCCGGGGAAGTATGGGGGAATGAGGGCATCAAACTTGTTAGTGACAATCTTTTCTGGTCAGCCCTACGGATAATATTTCATTTATCTCACTTATCCACTCACTTTTATTTG
This sequence comes from Anoura caudifer, assembly GCA_004027475.1. Taxonomy (NCBI): domain Eukaryota; kingdom Metazoa; phylum Chordata; class Mammalia; order Chiroptera; family Phyllostomidae; genus Anoura; species Anoura caudifer. The sequence goes on along the minus strand of PVKU01000274.1, from coordinate 95,341 downwards.
TTGCTACTGTTAGTAAATGTTGTTTATGAGCCCCTATGTGCCAGGAATTGTTTCAGGTACTGGGCATAGATCAGTCAAGAGAGAACAGATCTAGTCCTTTTTACACTTAGTGTCCAGTCAGGAGATACTCCTTTAGACCTAAAACAACACTTCTTATGTTACCCCTTTTTGTCTGAACATTGGGTTGATTGATCATGGCTTCTGCTGAGACTTACAGAAGCAGGGGCTAACAATTGTTTTGTTGGCATGAGAGAGAAAAGGGAAATAGAAAAGGGAAGAATTTTAGTTTATGGGCAAAGCTGATTCTACAAAGCAACTGTATACATTTGATTTGCAAAGCATTGGTGATCTATTGAGAAAACCAGGATGGGCAGAATGTTATGGTTTCTTAGTGGAAATGTTGAGATTATTTTGGTTAAATTGGTATAGGCTTCTTGAGAAGAAATCATATCAGAGATACAGAGCTTATAAAAGAGATATTAAATTATTCAAAAAATGAATACATTTATCCTGGGGTTACATAGGAACTCAAGTTAGTTAAGAAGTGAATGGACTTGGAGCAGAAGATTTTTTAAATTTCAGTATATTTTATTTTATTTTTTGAAGTATATTTTATTGATTATGTTGTTGTAGTTGTCCCAATTGCTTTTTTCCCTTTGCCCCTCTCTGACTGGTACCCTCCTTCTCTTCAGCAATCCCCTGTCACCAGTTCATGTTCATAGGTCAGGTGCGTGTTCTCATCCCCCTGTCTATTTTGTTCCTATTAATTATGCTTCTTGATCCTGATACCATTTCCCCCTTTCTCCCTCTTTCTCCCCCTTCACCCTCACTGCTGATAAACCTCCATGTGATCCCCATACTTATGATTCTATTCCTGTTCTGGTTGTTTGCTTAGTTTATTTTTGTTTTTATTTTTTAGATTCAGTTGTTGCTAGTTGTGAGTTTGCTGTTATTTTAATGTTCATAGTTTTGATCTTCTTCTTTTTATTAAATAACTCCCTTTAACATTTCATGTAATAATGGCTTGGTGATGATGAACTTCTTTAACTTTACCTTGTCTGGGCAGCATATTATCTGTCCTTTCATTCTAAATGAGAGCTTTGCTGGATAGAGTAAGGTTGTAGGTCCTTGTTTTTTGTTTAAAGATTTTATTTATTTATTTTTAGAGAGAAGGGAAAGGAAGGAGGAAGAGAGGGAGAGAACCATCAATGTGTGGTTGCCCTTGCACACCCCACACTGGGGAACCTGGCCTGCAACTCAGGCATGTGCCCTGACTGGGAATTGAACCAATGACCCTTTGGTTCACAGGCCAGCACTCAGTCCACTGAGCCACAACAGCCAGTGCTGTAGGTCCTAGTTTTTCATCACTTTGAATACTTCTTGCCAGTACCTTCTTTCCTGCAAACTTTCTTTTGAGAAGGCAGTTGACAGTCTTACGGAAACTCCTTTGTAGGTTACTCTCTGCTTTTCTCTTGCTTCTTGTAAGATTCTCCCTTTATGTTTAAACTTTGGCATCTAAATTATGATGTGTCTTGGTGTGATCCTCTTTGGGTCCAATTTGATTGGGACTCTGCATGTGCTTCCTGGACTTGCATGTCTATTTCCTGCATCAAATTAAGGATGTTTTCTTTCATTATTTTTTCAAATAGATTTCCAATATCTTGTTCTTTCTCTTCTCCTGGCACCCCATAATGTGAATGTTGGACCTCTTGAAGTTGTCCCAGAGGATGCTTATATTACCCTCATTATTTTGGATTCCTTTTTCTTCTTATTGTTGCGATTAATTGTTTTATTTTTTGCTTCCTTGTGTCCCAAATCATGATTTGATTCTTGGCTTCACCCACTCTACTATTGTTTCCCTGTACATTGTTTTTTATTTCAACTAGTGACTCCTTTGTTTTGGACTAGATTTTTTTTATGCTGCTGAGGTCCTCACTAAGTTTGTTGAGCATCCAGTGTTTTGAACTCTGCATCTGACAAATTGCTTATCTCTATTTCCTTTAGGTCTTTTTCTAGAGTTTTGGTCTGTTCTTTCATTTGGACCATGTTTCTTTGTCTCCTCATTTTGGCAGCCTCCCTGTAATTGTTTCTATGTATTAGGAAGAGCTGCTTTGACTCTGTGTCTTGGTAGTATGGTCTAATGTAGTAGGTGTCTTATAGGATCCAATGGCACAGCCTCCACTATCACCCGAGCTGGGTACTTGAGGTGTGTTCTTTGTGTGGACTGAGTGTACCTTCCTCTTATAGTTGATCCTTGATTGCTATTGGCAGGTCAATGTGAGAGATTTCCCAGGCCAGTCAGCTGCAATGATTGGTTGTGATCATTTACCACCAACTTCTGCTCTCCATGAAGAGTAAGCTGTATGGGGTGGTGGTGCTCTGAAGTGGTGGTGCTTTATAGCTGTTACCTGGTTGTGCTGGCCCTGGGGTCCCAGGTGGTGCAGGCCAAGGTTAGTGCCCACCTGTGTTTTGCCTGGGGCCCTCTGCCTGAGCTATAAAGCAATATGAGAAGGCTGCTACTTGTACTGGGCTTGGAGATTCCCAGAGGAAGTCAAGCTGTGAAACTAATCTGGCTACTGTTAGTGCTTGGCCTGCAGCTTACTGAGGCCAACTGTTGCTTGTGTGATAGGATTTAGGAAATTGTAAAGCATGAGCCAAATACAGCCATTCATATGGAAAAGCAGTTTGTGTGGGCCAGTAAACTGGGTGCAGTGGAGTCTCTGGTGGCTCCCCAAGGCAGGTCAAATAGTGTTAGCCAGGTTGATGGAATCTCAGATATGGCACCAGCCTGCCAGCACCATGGCTCTGAGCAGGGAGGGCTCTGGAAAGGGACAATGGCGTCTGCTCACCACAATGCCAGATACTTCAGCCTCTCCCAGTATGTCACTGGTGCCCTTCAAACTGCCACCCTGGCACTGGAGCTCAGAGGGAATGATTCTGAGCAGGTGAATCTGTGTGTGGGTTCTTTAAGAGGAACTGCCTGGGGCTCCAGAAGTTTCTTTCACCAACTCAATCTCTACTAGTTTTTGCAGCCAGAAGTTGTGGGGACTAATCTTCCTGGCACTGGAAACTTGGGTGTCAGGGACTGGATGGGGCTTTGACTTGTTACTCCTGAGATATCCCTCCCAAATTTTTATTTGCTACATGTAGATGAGAGACAGGCTTGTTCCACATCTACGCCCCTCCTACCAGTCTGGATGGATGTGGTTTCTTTAATTTCACAGTTGTCAGACTTTCATTCAACTTGATTTCTGACAGTTCTGAGTGATAGTCATTCTGTATTTGGTTGTAATTTTGATGTGGTTGTGTGAAGAGTTGAGCCATGTCTGCCTATGCTGCCATCTCGACCAGAAGCCAGAGTAGGAGATTTTTGAAAAAGGATTTGGCAGTGATATACATATAGAATACAAGGGTAGGAAGGAGTCAAGTGTACTGAAATGTCATTTATTCTCTACTCCCTTCAGGTATCACAGACTAATTTCTCTTTGGGTGTAGACTGGATTTAGTGACTCACATCTGCTAAATTGAATAAAGTATAAGTGGTGGTGTACAACTTCCAATACTATGTCACAAAGGCAATGTGGCTTCCTTCTTGCTTTTTTTCTTGGGTATCCTGCTCTGGGGGAAGCTAGTTGCCATTGGTAAGAACTCCTAAGCAGCTCTATGAGATGTCCATGCAGCAAGGTATAAAGGCTCTGTGTGAATAATCTATAATAAACTGAGGACTCCAGCCAATAGTCATTCAGTTGAACCATTTTAGAAATGAATTCTTCAGTTCCAGTCAAGCTTCAGATGATTGCAGAGTCATCTGACATCTTGATTGAAACCTCAGGGGAGCCCCTGTGCCAGAACCACCCAGCTGAGGTATCCTGGATCCCTGATGCATGGAAACTGTGCAGATAATGTTTTTTTTTTTTTGTTTGTTTGTTTGTTTGTTTAAGCTGCTTAATTTCAGGATAACTTGTAACACAACCATAGATAATCAAACAGGGGGAAATACAAATCTGTTGGTTTATATTTGTACAGTATTAGTGCCTACGTGTCAGAGTAGTTTTAAGATATAATTTGCTAGACTAAGGCTTTCAACTTTGGGATAAAAGTAAAGCGGTGGGGCTGGCCCTTACTGTGGTATGGCAAGGTGGAAGGGCAAATGTGGAGAGTTCAGCTTGTGAGGGAAAAGGAAGGGAAAGATCTAAGCTGGTGGAAACCAAAGGGGGGGGGACAAATCTTCTCTGTTCTATTAAAGCAAATGGCAGTTTAGAGTTCATGGACACCAAAGAATAGATTTGGGGCTATATCTTGGTATTCTCAGGTACCAAATGAGGGTCTACACGAGAGTCAGAAGTTTAATTTTGTGTTGCTTGTGAAGGAAGGGAAAGGGGAGAAATGGACAAACATGAGTAAATAATTCTGGTATTTGGAGGAAGAGCTCATTGCTTCTTCAGTGCATCTGTATCCTGGGGGGAGTCATCCAATAGCCTGAAGGCATGGCTGAGCCTGATTTGTCCCTCATGCCCAACTCTTATACCTTACCTTGCATTGAGGAGGTACCAATACATATTTATTAAAAACATGAATGAATAAATTAAAGAAAAGAGAGTGAAGAAACCGAAAGGGAGGAGAGAGGGGGAAAGGTTGGGATAAGCCTAAGAAAATCAAAAGGACCTTGGCTAGTGTGGCTCAGTGGATTGAGCACCAGCCTACGAACCAGAGGGTCACTGGTTCAATTCCCAGTCAGGGAGCATACCTTGGCTTGCCAGCCAGATTCCCCAGTGGGGGGGGGGGTGGTGAGCAAGGGCAACCACACACTGATGTTTCTCTCACCCTCTTTTTCCCTCCCTTCCCCACTGTCTAAAAATAAATAAATAAAATCTTTTAAACAAAAAGAAAATAAATCAATGGAAGAAGTAAAATGGATAAGAAGAATGTAGGAACAGAGAAAGAAGATAAGAAAAAGAGGGAGAAAGGGGAAATGGGAAAGGGAAAAAAAGAAAGAGGGAGGTGGTAAGCAGTGGTACTGGAGCATGAGAATGAGGTAAGGCTGGAGCCGGGAACCCTTGTTCGCCAGTCCCAGAAGTGGCTGAGAGGCAGCTGCACTGGGAGGTCTCACCAGGCTCCCGCTTTTTCAGCCTGAATGTAGCTGCCACAATCCCCACACTCCAGTATTGGGATTTGAAAAAAAAAAAATTATGCCTGGCACTTTCTGTGACTTTACCTTCAAGCAGAAAAATCACATGCACACAAAATAACATTCATGTGATTCACAAATTTGAGACATTTTTTCCATGATTCTAACAAAGGAACCACAATATAGAGAACTCTGTTGGTTTATGTGCTTCAAAAGCTTTATTGTCATAAAAGTTAGCCAAAGAGCTTAAACAAAAGAGAGATTCCTGGGCCTAAGACCTACTAAATCAGAATCATTCATTCTTAAGATTCTCAAAATGCATCAATTTTTTTGCTATCCATGGAAATTTTCCTGAAAAATATCTTACTCCAAAATTTCAACCCAGCTTTCCTAGTCCAAACCAAGTGCTCTGTCCCAACTACTAAACAAATGCAGCCAGAGTTTCTCAAACTATTTGTAGTTAAGAACAAGTTTTTTAAATTTCTAATCTGTCACTGACCATTTTTAATATAAAATACTATAAAACTGAATTAACAGAAAAATAAAACACATATAAAACAAAATCTACACTTAAAAAAATTCATGTCCAAAAATATAAGATACTCTGTCAAATGCTTTCTAAATGTTTACTCTGAATTTCTGTATTAATCTCCTTGGGGGTTGGGGTGAGTAGAGCTACTGGGCCACAACGGAGGGTCTCCTTTGGGATTGCTGTTCCTAGCTGAACAGTTCTGACCACTTGTCTCCCACCTAGCAACAGTTACTACCTCAGTTCAATTTCTCTGACAAGTGAAGTTTAAACTCTCCGAAATTCCTGCATATAACTCTCACGGACATGCACGGGGAGAACAAATAATTGGCCTCCGCTTATTAGTCGCCTGCCACCAAGTCCCCTCTCTTTAGCTGACACTAATTTCCTGTTCCCAAGCCAATCTGTAATCCATTCTAAGAGTTCTCCCCCTAAACTATGTTTTTGATCTTGTAAATCAATCTGTGTGTTATGCAGTTGTATCAAATGCTTCTTTGATATCCAGCTGTCCACTATTTCACCCTGATCTATTCATTAGACAGTATACTCCAAGGACTGAGGTCAATTAATACGGAAGGGCACAGTGTTTCTCTGGTGTTCCTTACTTGTGAGTTGATACCAGGAGTTCTTTGAATATCAGTTAACTCTGTTCTGTTGCCTCAAGACATAATTTTCAATATGTTTTCATGAACTCTGAAGTTCATAGGGCTGTGTTCCTGTTTATTTACTTTTCTAAGTATTGGGAATGCAGAATGTATTTGTGTTTTATTTTTTAAACATGGACTATGAATTCCCTTCATTTCTAGATTAAAATTAGCAAAAGGTTGCCAAAAAGCTAAGGTTCACCTTAGTTTTTGGAATATTCTCAATATATACTGATGTAAAAATAAGAAGAAGAAAGGAAAGATATGTTGGTATAGGCCACTGTTTAACCCATCCCCTTGGTTTCAATGATCATCCTCCCCAGATTAAGTTCTCATTCAGTTTTGTCAAATTACCTGACCACTTACTAACGATTCAGTCCCAGCAACTGGCTGGATAGTCTAAATGTCTGGTTGGCATTTTAATTTCAGCATATATCAAATAAATTTAATATTTGTTGTCAAATCAAATATTTGACTTGCTGGTTATTCAGGGTAAAACCTTGGTATTACCTTTGACTCAACTATACTTATACAGCTAGCCTCAAAGAATTCCTTTTTGCAGGGTATAATCCTTCATTTCATTCCTGTGCTATACCCAGACTCTTACTACTTTTACTTAGAGAGTTAGGTTAAATGATTTCCTCTCCTTCAGCCACTCCTAGTGTTAACCCAACTTAGCACAACCACCAGATCAATTTATTTTATTTTAAATCACACCAATTTATTTTAAAGCATAGCTTGACCTTAGTGATTTCACATTACCAATGGAATACAACTCACATTCTTTAGTATGGTGTCCAAGACCTCCATATCTGAGTAAGTACCCTCAACTCCTGCAGACAGAACCAGGGACATTGAAAAACACATACTCCACAGTGTTCCATCTGTGAGCATTTGTACTTCATTTCTTTGGATATCCCCAATTCCCAGTAGTCATGGTTTTGTGTATTGCTTTCCTTTTACAATCTCCACATCCTTCAAGAAATCTTCCCTGATTCATTTATTCATTCAAAAATATTCCCTCTGCCTCCCACACTTTTTCTCTTATTTTAAAAAATGTGAATTTCTTACATAATCTGTTAGATTGTAAGCAGTTCAGTTAACTATTTAAATTGCATTTTATTATTAGAGTATAGTGTTAGGAAACATCACAAATGTTATTACTATTTTAATATAGAGGATTTTGGAGTCCACAGACCTGGATTCTAATCCTGCCATCACAATATATTTTGCTTTATATGTCTTTACCCTGTATCCCTACCTGAAAAAAAAAGACGATAATAATAGTGCTTACCCTATAGATTTTTTTTTTGTGAGAGTCAAATTAGAATCAAGCACTTAGAGAGTGTCTCATATATACCAGGTGCCCCATAAATGTTGGTGACTGTTCTACCATGACTGAGACAAAGGGAGGTTAATCATGAAATAAGTTGTACCCAAAACACATTTATTTTGTTGTCTACAGCCCCAATTACCTGGTATTCCTAAAGAATGAAGTGATGTAAGAAACACTACTGAATCACCAAAAACTCTCTCACATTGGGATTATAATGCAAAAAAATTCAAGTAAACATGAATACAACACTTTATTGTACACAGTTTTGCTCTCCTGTCTGCCATTCTGTGGGTTCCTTTACAACAAGGGTGCCAAACTCAGTTTTACCAGGGGCCACATCAGTCTCGCAGTTGCCTCCATAAGAGCCAAATGTAATTTCAACTCCTTAATAGTTAAGGAGTAGTTACATTTATATAGTCCTAAAATTATTTTGGCCGTTTGGAGCAACCACAAGGCTGATGTGGCCCTTGGTGAAAATGAGTTTGCCACCCCTGCTTTACAAGAGTCATTTAACAGCTAAGACATGTTTCTTGCTCTGAAAGGGTTTATTATCTAGTTGGGGTGGGGGGCAGCTCTATACACAAAACCATTTGTAATTCCAAAGAGAAATGGCCTCGAAGCATGAGAATGATTTCAATTACTAAAAAAATTGAAAGAGGTTATCCTAATGAAAACTATTAAGAACAAGACAAAGGTAGAGTGATGGAAAATCCCCCTATCTTTGGGGATTGTTGCTTGAATATTTAATTTCTTTTCTACATACCCTCAGACAAACTTAAAGTTTCTACAGTGAAGAAAGTGAGGAATAAGCTACCCAAGAAAGGGCCACTCTCAGAAACTCTCTACATTACTCAAGTCCCACTTCCACAATAAAAAATAAATACATAAAAGGCTATCTTCCAAACACTTTCTCTGTAAATTTTGCTGCCTGGAGTAGTTATCATGAGGCTGAGCATGAGTAGCACAAATAAAATGCACTCATATATGCTTCTTATCAATAATATATGCTTATTACCATTCGTGATAAGAAAATGAGTCAGTCATAGCAAGCATCAGTGACTTTTCCAATAATTAAAAAAACACATTATAAACACATCTATAATAAAGTTTCTGGTAAGGTGTAAGTGTCTGTCTTTCAGATATATTTATTATAGGATCTGTGCATTTACTGTAACCAAGAATAGATATAATAAAATGATTATAATATTACTTTGTAAAGCTATGGTATTTTTTCCTCTTAAAGTGCTTTTAATATTTCATTCTCCTTTATTGACCCAATTTCTTAGAGAGAAGAGTCTAAGAACGCCTTTTAAAATATAAAACTAACAGAGAAAATGGGCACTTTTCTCTTTAAATCACATAAAAATTAGGACAAAGTACTTTGCCTGTATGGGATATTAGCATAAAACATGTGGAAAGTGCTGCTGTCACAAAGTAGCTTATATTTTTTCCCTTTAGATACAATTTATCATGGTGTTCTGAATTTGAGTATAACTTTTTTGGTAAAAATGACTCTTCAGTCATCTATGTGAACAAATGGGATGTTAGGCACAGCATCACAGAGGATACCCTATACTATGTTAAGGCCTCAATATAGGGACATTCCATTGTGAGTATAAATAACCACGGTCCTTCTAAACATGTCTCTCCATATGGTTTTGCTTAACAATGCAGAAAATGCCCTGGATGGCTACCGCCTATTTAGCTATAGGCAGGCCAGCAAGCTTCTGTCCCTGTTCTCACTGGTAGGTCACTGGACATGAATGCCAACAGGGGGAATTTCCTTGTTAAACTTGCAGATGACTGGCAGGCACAGGGGTATTTTGAGGCTTCTCTACCTTATAAGCCTGCCAGGTTTATTCTTTTGTGTGTGAGGTTGTATCTTTTTGACCCATGATTGAAGCTTCGGAGACATCTGTTGAGGTTAAAGCCAAGAAAGAAAGGAGTAGATGAAGATATATATGGGCAACATTGACGTTGATTATTTTTTCCCTTATTTATCAATCAAATGAGTATTGAGAATCTCTGAACTTCTGTTTTCAGTGAAGGTCCCCTTCTCATCCCTAATTAACTCCACACATTAGAAACTACAGAAATTGCTTACTGGACATAAGAAATTCATTGTAAAAATTATTATGAGACTGAGAGATTTCTCGGTGAAAACAAACATACAAATTAAAAATTAAAACTTTTGGGAAAGCCAAAGTTAATTCTTACTGAGGTCTTAGTGATATTTACCTTAACATATCCTGGGCTGTGAACAGAGAGGATGATACCTGCTTCCTCAGCCCATCTTTTTTACTCAGGCTTATACAGGCATCTACTCCCACTGATTCTTTTAGATAATGATTCCTGTTTCTTAATGAGCCACCAAACTCTCTCTCCCTACACTTCAACAAGGACTTAAGAATACAGATTTTAATAACTGTATTTACTTATTTTATTAAAAACAAAATTAATAGCATTCTAAATCCTGTTGTCTTCTTTGCATAACTGTATCTTCAAGTTACTTACAACTTCTTGGCAAAAGTTGTCAGTTTCTTCATCTTATTAGCATCTTACAGCTAATAATGTTGTGTCATTCATGTGTCACGATGCCCTAGGTGCTTCATTTTGGGAACTAACTGAAGGAAACAGAAGAAATGGAAGCCCGGAGATTTGACCTAATGTGGGCCAAATATTAGGAAATAGCTAAACTGGGTTGAGAATATAGTTTTCTTTTTTTCTATGGTTCAAATTCTTTTTACTGTATCTCGCTTTTATCTGTAGACTACAAGTAAAAGTATTTTTACTGTCTAAAAAGTATTTACTATCTAGTTTTTTACTGTCTAAAAAGTATTAACTGTCTAGTTTTTTCCCCTCTGTTGGACTATATATATTTTTGAGAATAGAGAGCACTTTTTAAAAATTTTTGTATTTTATTATTATTATTTTCTTTAGAAGGCATGTGCCTAGTTTATACTTACACTGTAAGTGGAAACTAATTTACAGACTCTGGAATTAATAAAATATATTGTCTCATCCTTGCATCAGCTTCTTGTCAAGTGTTCTATACCAGCTTTCCTCTTTCTATAGCCCATGCTCACAGAATTGAGCCTTGGTACTATCTCTATTCCCAGGAAATGGGAAGATGTTGAGAATACTCAAAGCCTACCTTGATCACTTAAAACTTGATCACTTAAAACTGGAAAAAACTTGATCACTTGGACAAGGCCCACCTGCCATTCTCTGAGGGCTCTCCAAGGGAGATAATGCAAAGGAAGTGTGGGATCAATATTTTAGATGCAACTTTGATATAATTACAGAGCTGGGTTTTTTAAATAACTGTTTTTGCAGGTTATAGACATACAATGTTTTATGCTCCTGAACTCAAACCAAAATCTCCAGACTTAGATTAAACAAAACAAATATTTTGCCTTCAATTAGTCAAGCAGAATATTGATGTTCTAGACATTTTCCAGGGTTTGACCTGAACTGATTATTTTACAGCTTTTTATAAAAAATTAATATCCAAAAAGAAAAGTCAAATAACCTTCTATTCATCTATCTCAGTATAGTTCAAGTTCATCTGTCTCTTAATATATTTCAAGTTTTATCATTTTTTGAGATTTGCCAGAAAGTTTACAGGAAGATTTATATAATTTATACCATTTAATTATAAAAATCAAGCATTATATTATATTTACATTGTAGATACTATTTTAAAAATAGTGAGCTCTGAGAAGTTAAGAAAATTTTTACAGTGTCACTCAGCTAGTAAGTAATAGAGACAGACTTTGAACATGTGTATATCTGATATCCAAGTTTTGGTTTGGCCTAGTATGTTATATTGACATAAAACCATGGGTTAGATTTAATTGTTACAATATATTCTCTGTTTTATTGAGACTCAATACAAGAAGTGGTATATAGAGCATAGTGATTTTTTAATTAATAATAAAATCATGAAAATTTGTTTCTATTTTTATATACGTGTACATATATATTTGTATACACACACACATATTTTCTTTTACCAGAAAAATGTGTTTATTTGTGAATAGCAGAGAACTGCAATTCAGAAGTAGCAAGCTATGGTGAAACTATATGCAAGTCTGGAGAACAAAGGAGAGAGGCTTGCTTTTATTGCGTTTTTGGAGGGAATTGGAAAGGGTTATTTTGAGCAAAAGTTCTTTGGAGAAGAATGAATTGGAAGTTGTGGTGGCTTCTCATTGGCTGCAAGTGGTGGTGGTTAGACTGTTGTGGCTGGAGTGACAAAAAGGAGGGGTCTTCCTCCGTTTTCTTTAAGCAGAAGAGGAAATTACTGTGTATTTAATGCCCTCCCATGTCAAACGTATTTATTTATTTATTATTTATCAATGATAATTTACATTCAATGTCATTTTGTATTAGTTCTAGGTATACAGCATAGTGGTTAGACAATCATGTACCTTACAAAGTGTTCCCCCTGATATTTCCGGTACCCACCTGGCACCATGCATAGTTATTATAATATTATTGACTATATTCTCTATCCTGTACTTTACAATTCCACGATTACTTTGTAACTGCCATTTGTCTTTTATTGTGCCTTACATGGAAACTAATAAAGTAAATCCCTTCCAGATTTGGTTTTAGTAAAAAGCTTTATCTCTTAAGGACTTAAACAGCTAATGTTTTCTTTTATTATAATAAATAGAAATATATATGTAGTGTTCTTTTCTTTTTGCTTTGCTTCTAGAAAAATTAAGACTAAGTTTTAAAGCCCAATTTATTTCAGGAGGAGGTTAAGAGTTTGACATATATTCTTTTATTACTTACTTTTTTCTCTTCATATTGAAAAATCAGTTTTTATTCTAAGATTGGAATTTATTTTTGAGAAAGAAAAGGTTTATTAACATAGATACAGAATCTATATTTTTAAAATGGGATTTCTAAAATTTATCTTTTTATATCTATGTATGTGTGTATCATCTATCGTCTGTGTATGCTGTTTTTACCTTATATTGTTTTTTCAGATTCTGAAAGCTGAATTTTTGTCATTGCCTGTCTTAAGCATTTCTTGTTCACAGCTCATATTGAATATTTATTTAAGAAAAAGCTGCAACATTCTTTTAAAGGACAGACCTTACCAAATAGATATCGGTTTAAAAATGATGAAATGCCAAGTCTTCGTTCACAGTTTATTTTAAATTTTATGAGAGTTTGCAGTTTTCTTCTTTTCCCCTCCTGTCCTTCCCTGAAACGTTCCAGTCATTATCACATCATATTTATAGCAATCTTTCCTCTGAGAATGTGTTCATGGAACACTGACCATGTTTCATAAATAAAAATGAATTCAAAGTAAATTGATTGAAAATATACATATGTTGTGTTTGAGTTAAGATAATGTCAAAGCAACTGGGTGACTGGTTACCTCAGGCACTTCAGGTGTTCAATGTATATCATTATTTGGCTAAGTCTGTGCTAAAATATGTCCAGGAAATTGCTTGGCATTGTGGCAAACAAAAAAGTTGACTAAATTTTGCATTTTCCAGTTTTTCTGTTGATGTCCCCTTGAATAATTAGCTTCATGTTTTCTCAACAGCTCTTCAATATATTCTGTCTGGTTTGAAATAATTTGCTTTTCTTACTATGTGGGGCAGAGGGCATCATATGCCATAAATCCCAAAGATGTAAACCAAGCCTTGCTGACTACTATAGCTCTTCTCTTTTAATAACATTGTGTGCATTTTAAAACATGCACATCTACTCTCTAATATTTGTACATACTTTAGTTATGCATTTAATTCACTATACATTGCCAATGATTCATCCTGACTTCTTTACCTTGTTGAGTTTCAGAAAACTTCTCTGCATGCAGAGGGTCTTACAATAGACTCAGAAGGAAATGTTACTAAGCCTGTACCACGATAACCTAGCTTGTCAAACTGAGGCTGTTAGAGTTGGCAGATCAAGTGTTACCTTTCAGGACAAATGTTTAAAATAGCCCTGAAAAAAAAAAAAAAACTTGCAAGAGGAGATGTTAATAAATTGCTGAATTACTTGAATTGCAGTGAAATAAATAATATTTTTCCAGTTTGTGATTAGTTTGTTCATATATTTTGAGAAAAGAGTAAAGAATATCTCATGATTCTAGTTATGGTTGAGTCCCTGATTTGGTGATACTTGTCTAGATTCCACTTTTTCTGAATATACTGCTAATAACTGGATCAAGATGATTACGTAATATAATTCCTATGGATATATATATATATATATATATATATATTCTGATGTTTGAAAGTGGCAATACACAATAATTATGCTCAGAGTTGTGAAGATTACTGGCTGTAGGCCACTGTTATATTTATTAGTATAGCTTATGAGATGAAGTGGGGATGTGGCAATTTTATAGTCTATTGATGAAGGTAGGTAGCACAGAAAAATAATTTAGGACTTAAAGTGAAATGATTAGTTGGACTATAACTGCTGTTCAATTATTCGGACAATCAAGGGTCCACACCTCACTCGTTGCCATCTCCACAATCCCTGCATGAGTGACCCAGACAGATGAGAGACTGATCAATCACTGGGGTGTTATATTATAGGACATGAGCTAATTTGACCCAATTCTTCCCTCTCCTTTTTAATATCTAAAGTATGGGTCATGATGGAATGTTTTCCACTGTGCCTGAGTATCCCCTGGATGGGAGGAGTGAGGCTGTCCCTTTGACCAGCTGTAGGGTGGCCAACTCAGTCAAGTTCTTCATTGAGGGGAAGGACTGAACTCTCTTTTGTTTTGCATTCTTGAAGGCTTTTCCTGGCCAGTGTTGATTTGGCAAGAGTGTGCACTTGGGCTGTTGGGCTGCTGCCAGGCACTTGGTCCTGAAACTGGAGTGAGTAGGATCCTGCCAAAGATTAGACTGAGAAATCTGGATGCAGGCTGGCAATTCAAGCAACAACTTCAGCCAAATTGGCATAGTTGGGAAAACCTTGGAGAATCATGATTATTTTAGACAAAATACAAAGTTTGTGAGCTTTCTAAACATTATGTAAATAAGCCTTGATTCCTAACTCACAGAAGCACAGAGGTCTGTCACTTGTGGCATGTCTGTAAATGTATCAGTGCCCTAGTTTGTGTTAACTTGAACCTTGTTTTACAAAGAGGACATTGAGTGGTACTGCTCTGGTGATGCTTCAGCACCCACAGCAGAAGGCAAGAAAACTCAGGTGTCTTAACACCTTTCTGAGAATTCTGGTTCTTATCTCCATGATGGTCCAGAAGCTGCCAGTCTGTGGGTATGCATGTGTGTTGAGGAAGCTAATGTGGATTATTAACAGGATCATTTAAGGAGAACCTATTTTTTATCCTTCACACGTATTATCTCATTTAAGTTAAGCCTCACCATGGTCCTGTGAGGCAGCACTGTTATTGTTACTGTTTTCATCCCAGAGAGCCAAGGTTCAAAGCAGGTTTCCAAAATGCCAAAGTTTTTAATTTTTTTCAGCTTGAGATATAACTAATGTATAACATTGTAAGATATCTAAAGTGTACACTGTGGTGATTCAGTACATGTGTACATTGTGGAAGGGTTCCCCTCATTTGGTTAATTAACACATTTGTCACCTCACATGTTCATCTTTTCTTTTCCCCAGTGGGAAAGAACATTTACATTCTCTCTCAGAGAATTTCAGTGATGCAATAGAGTGTTATCAACTATAGTCATCATGTTTTACATTAGATCCTCAGATGTTATTCATTTTATTCTGAAAGTTTTTGTACTTTTACCAACATCTCCCCACAGACTGGGCAACCACTTTTTTACTGTCTGTTTTTATGAGGTTGACTTTTTTTCTCAGATTCCACATATAAATGATACCAAGCAGAGTTTGCCTTTTTCTGTCTGCCTTATATCCTTCAGCACAGCATCCTCAAGGTCCATCCATATTATGGCAAATGGCAGGATTTCCTCTTTCTCCTTCTGAATAATATTCTGTTGTGTGTGTGCGTGTATATGTATGTATGTATACACATACATATACATATTCTGTAGTATATAGAATAGACTACACACACACAGTATAGTTCACAAAGAAGTTCACACATTACAACTTCTTCATCCATTCATCCACTGAAGGAGATTACAGTTGTTGCCTTATATTGGCTATTGCGAATAATGCTGCACTGAACATTGTATTGCAGAGATTTCTTCAATATTATGTTTCTATTTCCTCTGGATATACCTCAGAAGTGAGATTTCTAGGTCATATGGCAGTTCTATTTTTAATTTTTTGAAGGATTGCCATATTGTTTTTTATAGTGACTGCACTGATTTATATTCTCACCCGTGCTGTGAAACTTACCATTTTTTCTACATCCTCACCAAACTTGTTATTTCTTGTCTTTTTTGGTAATAGTTATTCTAACAGGTTGATGTGGTTTTGATTTGCATTTTCTTGGTGATTAATGATCTTTTCATATATCTGTTGGTCATTTGTATGTAATCTTATCTTTGTGAATATCTTGTGTTTTTCAAAGTTTGATGTACTTAGAGATCCCTAAGGGAATCTTTTAAAATGTTGATACCTGGGTTCTGTGCAAAAAAGTTCTAATTTCATAGGTCTGGGATTAGTAGCAATTCAGATGTTTGGAAGGCCAGCTGTTGGGATATCAGTGCTCTGTGCTGTCTCCTGATTGTAACCAAGTATGCAAACACATGTGTTAGAATAGGACATCTTTTTTTTTTTTTCTTTTAAACTCCCAGACAGCTCATAACAATAATGAAATGTATTGGCTGTAGTCTATTCTGTGCTGTTGCTTAACACGTTCCTTAATACCACCTCCAAACTCTTTTTTCCCTCCTCTGTAGGCCTCTTGTTTACCCAAGAGCCCTTAGCTTGCTATTTTGAGAATCACTGAGACATGTTCACTATCTCAGAACCCTCCTGTAATCTGAAACACACTTAAAGTATGTGGGTAAAAACTTTATACATCAGATTTTCATAGCTGTCCTATGGCAAAACAGGTAAACTCAGTTCTTCCATGATTTATATCATTATTCTGGGTTAATTGTGTTTTTTTCTTGTAGGTAAAGAGAAGACATCTGACCATTATAGAAAGTACACAAAAGTTATTGGAGATTTATAAAAAGTTAAATAATTACTTGTATAGGTTAATCTACTGATCTAAAACTAGGGTTTAAACATTTTGAAAAATAATCTGGAGAGTAACAAATATATTGTCAAGTTTATTTTTGTCTTTTAAAAAAGTATCACATTGAATATATCTTATTTCTTGGTTAGCAGAAAACAGCCTAGAAAAATCCAATGCTCTTGCTTGTAAGCCTGGGTGTAATTTGATTTAAAAATTTGAGGATCTTAAAATTACCAACAGAAAATAAGCAAATAAAAAGAGACATTTTATGAGCATCAAGAATAGTGCTCTTAAGACAAAAATAAACTTGTCACATTTGTGTTTTACTTGCTATAGATCTGCATTTATGTAATATTATATGTATAAATAAAATTCAATTTTTAGAATTCTATTGCTTTTAAAAATCATCTTGGTGTTATGTATATCCATTGATGACTTTAAAAAAACCTTTTGAGTCTCTTATTTTATAAGCAAAGCATTCCTATAAATATTGGATATGCTCAAATTAATCAATAAAACTTATAGTTTTTCTGTTCATACTTATTCTAAAATTATGATGATTTCAAAGGATATTAGATTTTATTTCATGGTGGCCATGTTTCTTTAGCAGGTACTGAGACAGACTGTAGGGATTTAATGTTGACATATGGTTTGACTAGGGCAATTCAAATATCATCTTTTAGGGCTGGAAAGAAGTCTTATAACCAAGGACAGACAGAAAAAACTACTTCACCACAGCAAGACTGGTAGGGACTGTGGAGGAGGCATGAGAGCAATGGCTAAACTCCCACGGGCAGCAGGTGAGGTTCCAGAGGGATGTTTCAGTGGCAGGGGATTCCCCTTGAGAAGTGCAGGATCTAAACCTGAGGTGGGGCTCCTCAGCCTGTAGCACCAGAGCAGAAAAGGAACCCAGATAGCATCCAGCTATGAAAAGCAGGAGGGTTTCTTTCTGCCAGGTAGAGATGGCTGGAGGCTCAAGGAGCCTCTTAAAGGGTTAACATAGAGAATTTCATTTGTGTCCACTTTCCCTGAGCTCCAGTGGAGAGAGTGGGCTGGAGATACCTGAGGAGAGTCTGGGTTGGTGGGTCTGGGAAGAGACCTGGGGGAACAGCAATCAGGATCCTTGTGCTGAGTCATTCCCCATACTGTGCAGGCCATCTTTCTCAGGCAGAGCAATCCTCTCCGAATGGCATCAGGCTGAGGGAAAGCAATAGCCATGCTCACGTGAATTACTCTGCCCCACCCTGTAGTGCTGAAGCCAGGCTGCTGATTACAGCCTCAGGCTGTATCATTCATCAGTTTAACAACTGAAGTGGAAAATATAAAGAAGAGGCAAAATGGGAAGACAAAGAAACAGACCCCAAATGAAAGAACAAGAGAATTCTCCAGAAGAAGAGCTATGTGAAATGGCAGCAAGCAATTTATCAGAGAGTTTAGCGTAATGGTTATAAGGATACTCAACAGCATGAAAAAAACATAAAAGCATAAAAAAGGACCAGTCATAAATAAAGAATGCAATATCTGAAATAAATAATATACTGGGAGGAATAAACAGTAGGTTAGATGAAGCAGAGGATCTCATCAGTGATTTGGAAGACAAGATAGAAAAAAACTAGGCAGAGCAGCAAACGGAAAAAAAGAATTTTAAAAAAATGAGGAGAGCTTAGGAAACATTTTGGACAACATGAAGCTTAACAGCATCTGCATCATGGGAATACCAGAAAGGGAAGAAGCAAGCAAAGGGTCGAGAACCTATTTGAGAAAATGATGAAAAAATTTTCTAATCTGTGAAGGAAAAAGACATACAAGTCTAGGAAGCTTGGAGAGTCCCAAAAAAGTTGGACCCACAGAGGCCTACACAGAGACATATCCTAATTAAAATGACAGGGCTTAAAGACAAGGAGAGAATCCTAAAAGCCACAAGGGAAACCCCAAACCAGTACCACAACCAATATTAAAGGACCTGCTTTAAGAAGAAGAAGAAAAAGAAAAAAAGCAAGAAAATAGTCTAACAGTAAAATGGCATTAAATATGTATCTATCAATAATCATCTTAAATATTAATGGATTGAATGCTCCAACCAAAAGACACAGGGTAGTTAGATGGATAAGAATACAAAACACGTATATATGCTGCCCCCAAGAGACCCATATCAGATCAAAAGATACATGCAAATGAAAAGTAAAGGGTTGGAAAAAAATATTTCATGCAAATGGAAAGGAAGATAAAAAGCTGGGGTAGCAGTACTTATATTCATGAAAATAGACTTTACAACCAAGGCTACAGTAAAAAACAAAGAAGGAACTGCATAATGATAAAGGGAACTATCCAACAAGAGGATATAACCCTACTAAATATGCAGCCAATGCAGGAGCACCTAAATATGTAAAACAAAACTTGAGGACATAAAGGGAGAGATCTCCAGAAATACAGTCACAGTCAAGGATTTTACCACCCCATTGTAGATCTTCCAGACAGAAAATCAACAAGGAGACAGCAGCCTTAAATGATGCACTAAATCAAATGGATTTAATTGATATCTTCAGAGCATTTCACCCCAAAGAAACAGAATGTACATACTTTTCAAGTGCACATGGAGTGTTTTCTAGGATAGACCACATATTAGGAGACAAAACAAGTCTCAATAAATTTATGAAGACCGAAATCATATCAAGCATCTTCTCTGATCACAATGCTATGAAACTAGAAATAAATCACAAGAAGAACACTGAAAAACACACAAAGACATGTGGGTCAACAATGAGATTAAGGAAAAAATCAAAAGATACCTTGAAACAAATGAAAATGAAGACACAATAATCCAAAATCTGTGGGACACTGGGAAAACAATCCTAAGAGGGGAACTCATAGCATTACAGGCCTGTCTCAAAAAAACAAGAAAAAGCTAAAAAAAAAAAAAAATCTAACTTCACATTAAAGGAACTTGAAAAAGAGCAACAAACAAAACCTAAAGTGAGTGGAAGGAAGTAATAAATATCAGAGCAGAAATAATGAAATATAATCTAAAACAATGACACAAAAGATCAATGAATCTAAGAGCTAGTTCTTCAAAAAGATAAACAGGATTGACAAACCTTTAACCAGATTCATCGAGAAAAAAAGAGAAAGGACCCAAACAAATAAAATCAGAAACAAAAGAGCAGAAATAACAAGTGACACTAAAGAAATACAAAGGATTATAAGAAAATAATATAAACAATCATATGCCAACAAACTGGATAACCTGGATGAAATAAATACATTCCTAGAAACATACAATCTTCTAAAACAACATCAAGAAGAATCAGAGAATCTGAATAGACAGATTATATCTAGCGAAATTGAAGCAGTAATCAAAAACTCCCAATATACAAAAGCCCTGGACCAGATGGCTTCATAGGTGAATTTTACCAAACATTCTGAGAACTAATATTTCTCAAACTAATTTTTCAAGTTCAAGAGGAGGGAAGGCTCCCAAACTCATTTTACAAAGCCAGCATTATCCTAATTCCAAAACCAGAAAAAGATATTACAAAGAAACAAAATCACAGACTAATATCTCTGATGAACATAGATATTAAAACCCTCAACAAAACATTAGCAAACTGAATACAGCAATGCATCAAAAAATTATATACCATGATCAAGTGGGATTTATTCTGGGAAGGCAAGGTGGGTACCACATTTGCAAATCAATAAATGTGATACATTAAAAAATGAAGGATAAAAACCACATGATCATATCAATAGATGCAGAAAAAGCATTTGATAAAATCCAGCACCGATTTATTTTAAAACTCTCAGCAAAGAGGGAGTAGTGGGAACATTCCTAAACATAATAAAGGGCATATATGACAAACCCATAGCTAGCATCATACTCAATGGGCAAAAACTACAAGCGTTCCCCTTAAGAATGGGAACAAGACAGGCATGTCTGCTTTCACCTCTCTTAATCAACATAGTACTGGAAGTTCTAGCCACAGCAATCAGATGAGAAGAAGAAATAAAAGGCTCCCAAATTGGAAAAGAAGAAGTAAAACTGTCATTATTTGCAGATGACATGATACTGTATATAGAGAATCCCAAAGACTCCACCAAGAAACTGCAAGAACTGATAAATGAATTTAGCAATGTAGCAGGATACAAAATTAATATCCAGAAATCAGTTGCATTTTTATATGCCAATAACAAACTAAGAGAAATGGAAATTAAGAAAACAATCCCATTCACAATTGCTTCAGAAATAATAAAATACCTAGGAATAAACCCAACCAAGTATGTAAAAGGCCTGTACTCAGAAAATTATAAGACACTGAAGAAAGAAATTGAAGAAAATATAAATAAATGGATGCACATACCGTGTCTATGAATAGGAAGAATTAACATCGATAGAGTCCATACTACCCAAAGCAATTTATAGATTCAATGCAATTCCTATCAAGATTCCAATGATGTATTTCACAGAACTAGAACCAATATTTCAAAAATGTATATGGAACCACAAAAGGCCCTCCATAGCAACAAGTGATCCTGAGAAAGAAGAACAAAGTTGGAGGAATCTTGCTACCTAATCTAAAACTATACTATAATTCCATAGTAATCAAAACAGTCTGGCACTGGCATAAAAACAAGCACATAGATCAATGGAACAGAATAGAGAGCCCAGAACTAAACCCACATTTTTATAGTCAATTAATATTGACAGAGGAAGCAAGTACATACAATGTGCTAAAGATATTTTATTCAATAAATGATGTTTGGACAATAGGACAGATATGTACAGAAAAATGAAACTAGACAACCTTTTTATACAACATACAAGAATAAATTCAAAATGGATCCAAGACTTAAATGTTAGACCTCAAACTATAAAAATCATAGAAGAAAACATAGGTGGCAAAATTTTAGACATTGCTTGTAGAAATATTTTATTGAATATATCTCCTAGGCAAGGGAAACAAAAGAAAAAATAAGCAAAAAACTAAAAAGTTTTTTGCGAAGCAAAGGAAATCATCAACAAAATAAAAAGACAACCCACGGAATGGGAGAACGTATTCACCGATACATCTATAAGGGTAATCCAAAGTTTATATAGAACTTACAAAACTTGACAGCAAAAGAGGAAAGAACCCAATTAAAAAATGGTCAAAGGACCTGAATAGACACTTCTCCAAAGAAGACACACAGATGGACAATAGACATATGGAAAGATTCTCAACATCACTAGTCATCAGAGAAATGCAAATCAAAACCACAATGAGATATCATCTCATACCTGTCAGAATGACTATCATTAATAAACCAAAAAACAAAGGCTGGTGAGGATGTGGAGAAAAGGGAACCCTTTTGCACTATTGGTGGCAATGCAGACTGGTGCAGCCACTGTGGAAAGCAGCATGGAGATACCTCAAAAAGTTAAAAACGGTTCTACCTTTTGACTTAGTGATCCCACTGCTGAGAATATACTCAAAGGAGTCCAAAACACTAATTCAAAAGAACATAAGCACCCTGATGTTCACTGCAGCATTATTTACAATCACCAGGATATGGAGGCAGCCCAAGTGTCCATAAATAGATGAGTGGATAAAACAATTATGGGACATGTACACAATAGAATACTGCTCGGCCATAAAAAAGAAGAAAGTTTCACCCTTTGCAACAGTATGGATGGACCTGGAGAAAATTATGCTATGTATAATAAGCCAGTCGGAGAAAGACAAATGTCCTATGATTTCACTCACATGTGGAATCTAATGAACAAACTGAACTAACAAGGAAAATGGGGAGAGACTCACAATAGGAGAGCAGGATAACAGCTAGTGGGGGTGGAGGAGTTGAGGGGTGGAGGGACAGAGCAAAAAGGAAAAAGGACTCACGGACATGGACAACAGTGTGGTGGTTGCTGTGGGGAGGAGGTATAAGGGGACTAAATGGTAATGGAAAAAATAAAATAAATATTAATGGAAAAAACAAATACCATCACTTAATTTTAATTTTGCCTGTTGTATTCTGAAATTTTTTTCTCTTTAGGTCTTTTCTACAAGCCTTGCTGATGGATGATATTCCCAGAAATGTGATGTTCAAAATGAAGGACTTCAGTGTTTCAATGCCTCTGCGATACTTTAGGTCTATAGCTTTAAAAAAAAGTCTGTGAGCTATACATTAATGCAGGAATACTCAACTTTTTCTGGGTCACTGTTCTTGGAGGAGAATGGTATAAATGCATTATAGGTGACTTTTATATCACAGGAAAATGTGGTGTGTCACAGATATGTGAAGAATGTGACTAAATTTGTGGAATTACTGAATAAAGGGCAGGTTGTAATAGAGGTTTGCAGTGCTTATTCCATTAACTTTTCTTTACATAACAATGTTAACGATGTTACTTACCAAGTTAGACAGCAGAGGTAGTCATTTTGTAGTTTTTTGGATGGTAGTTTTGGAATGAAACTTTAGGCTTGAACAAAAAGAACAGAAGAAGGTTTGGGGAACAATGACAAGAGAGTAGATAATTGGAGGAATGGTGACACAAGAAGAGAGTAAGGGAAGAAGGAAGCATTGGATCAGTGGAATAGAGGGGGATGGAAAGCTGGGAAGTCTAACACAAGTAAAGTGAAGAGATGGAAATCAAGTTGTGTGCGGAATCATAAAAAAGGTGTGTTTGGAAAAAGTCAGAAATCTAATTTGGAGAGTAAAAATATGTAAAGTTAAAGATGTATGAAAGTCATTTCTTGGATTTAAGTTATAGATGTTAAACTTCATATTTGTAATTGGTGATGTGGTCACACAAAGTTGCTATTGGAAGAATATGATGTATAATTATGCATAAAATATTAAAATGAATCCAGAGACAACACAGAGCCCACATTCCTACATGATGACAACCACCGGGACCTGAATGTTATCTGCTCACATGATGGAGCACAAACTCTCTAACTCTAGTACTTGGACCACTTATGGCCTTTACATTGCCTGCCAAGCTATTGTGGATACCTGAGTTTGCCATTCATATCCTTCGGAGTTATTGAAAAAAGAGTAGAGTTTGGTCTTTGAATCATTTGTTTCTGCAAATGACAAGTGATCCTCAAATACTGCTGGTCCTCTTAATAGCTGGACTAACCAAGAGGCTAAGTCATCATGTATCTCTATCAATGGACCACCAATCACCCACTGACAAAGGAAAATGCCAGTCAGTCTCCTGATTGGTTGTTTTGAATGATACACAATAACTTCCATAATGTTTTTTTTATGTTTTCCCACCTTGTTGGATCTTACTTGATAATTAAAAAAAAAATTTAGCTACATTCCCTCTATAGGATGTTACAGCTTGCAATTAATTTCTTTCTCTTTCTTTTCTTTTCTTCTTTCTTTCTTTCTTTCTTTCTTTCTTTCTTTCTTTCTTTCTTTCTTTCTCTTTCTTTCTGTTGTTGTTCAATTACAGTTGTCCCACTTTTTCTCTCATTGCTCTCTCCTTCCCCACTCTGCCCACAGTCAATCCCCATCCCATTGTTTATGCCCATGGATTTTTTACATGTATTCATTGATTTGCCCCTTCCCCTCTGGTCACTGTCAGTTTGTTTTTTATTTCCATGTTTCTGGTTCTATTTTGCTCATTGGTTTGTTTTGCTGATTAGATTCCATTATAGGTGAGATCATACAGTATTTGTCTTTCACTACCTGGCTTATTTCACTTAGCATAATGCTCTCCAGTTCCATCCATGCTGTCATGAAGGGTAGGAGCTCCTTCCTTCTGCTGTGTTGTATTCCATTGTGTAAATGTCCCACAGTTTTTTGATACACTCATTTATTGATGGGCACTTAGGCTGTTTCTGAAACTTGGCTATTGTAAATAACACTGCTATGAACATAGGGGTGCATAGGTTCTTTTCAATTGGTGTTTCAGGATTCTTAGGGTATATTCCTAGCAGTGGAATCACTGGATCAAAAAGCAGTTCCAGTTTCAGTTTTTGAGGAAATTCCATACTGTTTTCCACGGTGGTTGCACCCGTCTGCATTCCCACCAATAGTGTATTAAGGTTTCCCTTTTCTCCACAACCTCACCAGCACTTGTTTTTTGTTGTTTTGTTAATGATGGCTATTCTGATTGATGTGAGGTGATAGCTCATTGTGGTTTTAATTTACATCTTTCTGACGACTAGTGATGTTGAGCATTCTTTCATATGTCTATAGGCTCTCTGTATGTCCTTTTTGAAGAAGTGCCTGTTCAGGTCCTTTGTTCATTTTTTAATTGGATTGTTTGTCTTCCTGGTGTGGAGTCATGTGAGTTCTTTATATCTTTTGGAGATCAAACTCTTGTTTGAGGTATCATTGGTAAATGTATTTTCCCATACAGTTGGTTCCCTTTTCATTATGTTGATGTTTTCTTTTGCTGTGCAGAAGCTTTTTAATTTGATATAATCCCATTTATTTATTCTTTTTATCCCTTGCTCAAGGGGACATGTCAGTGAAAATCTTGCTGTGTGGGACCTGAAATATTCCTGCCTATGTTCTCCCCTAGGACTTCTATGGTATCATGACTTATATTGAAGTCTTTTATCCATCTTGAGTTTATTTTGGTGTGTGGTATAAGTTGGTAGTCTAGTTTCATTTTTTAACTGAACTTACCATTGATTGTGTTGGCATGCCAGAGAAAGAGCCTGTTATTTGTTTTAGCCTGCTGGAGAGAGATGAATACAAATACTTAATGCTACATAAAAACTTATAGAAATCACCTGGGAAAGAGATAACTCTTTTGCAGATAGGCATCAGTAGAAGTTACTTTTGATTTAAACACTTTCCCATAAATTTTACCTAGTTCCTGTGTTCCAGAGAGTGAGTAAAATTGGCATGGATTGTTGAGTTTGATGGATCGTGCCCAACTTTGTTTCATAATCTTTACACCCACCAGTTGTGAGATGTAGATAGCATTTTACTGAGAGGAGTGCAAAACTAGGGGGAAACATAGCTTTAACACTGTGTGTGTGTGTGTATAATGTTATTTCTTAACTATAGTTTAAAATACCAATGCATGACTTTTTTAATCTGAGATTTTGAGCTAGCTTAAAAATTTTAAAAGGTATTAAATCAATTTTGTTTCTAGGAAGCAGGATACAAAAGCTTTTTTTTCTTCTGATTAATAGAATTGGCTCTAGTTGGCAATGAGTGTCAGACTTCCTATACTTTTAAAAGTGTGTCTGTGGTTACTTAATACATTTGATTATTTTGAAGGTGCTCTGCTCACATTTCATGGTATTGATGGCATCATGCTATTTATGTAGCCTAGAGATCACAATAGAGTAGAAAGAGTTCATTTCTTGTTTATTCATGTGTTCATAAAGCCTGCAAATATTTATTAAGCTTTTGTTTTGGCCAGGACTTGTGCTTCTAAGATGCTGTAGGCACTGAGAAGAAAGACCTAGATAATACTTTTAAGTGCTCTTAGTCAGGAAGACAAACCAAAACATGCAAAATTAAATCTATATAGAATCATCAACAAATGGTGAAAAGAGGATGCTTCTAATATCAGGCACATCTGGCTTTACTTAAATGCCCTGCCATGTACTACCCGTGTGCTTTTGGGCAAAGAACAAGCCTCAATGGCTAGCAATACCTCCCTTCCAGGGTACAAATGAAGATGATCAGTAATGGATGTCAAGGGCCTACCACAGTGCCTGGCATAAAATGCCAGGTAAGGAAATCACTGCCATATTTAATACAATCATGCTGTTTGTTGGGCAAAGTGACAATATTGTTATTATTATTTACATTTTTATGATAAAGATGCCAAGACTGAGGGTAATTAAAAAAACTTGTCCAAAGGTACATAGTTCCTAAATGGCAGTGTCTAGATTCAAGCAAAGCCCTACCTTCAGACTTTGAACTTGAACTCTATTTGCTTTGACTCTTCCACACACTGTACTGCTTGTTGGACTTTTAAGATGTTTTCTCTTAGTGGCTGACAGCTGTACTTGTGGTTTGGGGCACATGACAGAAAATTTATCAGAGATGGGAAATTCCATATTTCACAGAGAAAAAAATGTAACAGTAAGTAGGAGGGAAGTTCCAAATATTGAGTTAATAATTAAACATTTATGGCCAAGTTTGATGAGCAGCTGCTTGGTATATTTTTGGCAACTGATATACATTTGTTGAGCAAAACGGCAAAAAAGACCACCAGAAGTCCTCCTGGAGGAGCTCTGAGAAGTTTCCTCAGAGAACTCATCCTGGAGGCAGAAAGATCCCTGTACTGAACTCGACATGCTAAGAAAGGCTTGGCTGTTTGGGATGGGAGTTAAGAAAATGTGGATACATGAAAGTGTTTACTACTTGCATTTGTTTTACTTAGACTAATGTCTAAGCACAGGGGTACAAAAACTGAAACAACAGTTTCAGCAAGAGTACTTCAAACCCTGTCAGATGCTGGGTTTGGGAAGCAAATTGCCTTCCTTTGGACCTTTCTAATAGCATACATCTCAAAAGCAAGAGAGGTAGTTTCCATTTTTACACGTTTCATCCCAAGTGGGTTCCGCCAAATGAGTGTGAGGAGATGGATGCTCTGATTCCTAGAAGACCAGGCCAGGAGCTCCAAGATTTGACTGAGTAGAAGAAATGCTTATCATAAACATTATTGTTGTGAGTCTGTGTTAAACAACTCTTATGTTTTTCCAGAATATTTGATGGGAAGGCTTTGAAGGAAGGGCTCAATTTGTGACTTCTTGAATCAGTAAAATCTGGGTGTTCCAGAAAATGTAACTCCATCTGAACTCCCAGGTTATATTGTCTGGGAATATTTGAGTTACATATATGATAGATCTTGTTACAAGGAAAACATTCCATTTATTGTAACCACTTCAGTATCTGGGAATATTGCATATGACATGGTTTTAATATATTCTGTGCAGCAAATTATCTTAGGCAGTAACTAGACTACATCGTTCTGGATACCAGATCACTGTTTCCTCCATTTGCAAGTCTTCTACCTGTAACACCTCCTTGTACCCCAGTAGTCACCTATTCAAATTTTATTCATTCTGCAAAGCTCAGTATCAAATGCATCTTTTGTCATGAAACTTTTATAATCCCCCAATCTGGAAAAGACAGCATGGTAAACTGAGGAAGAAAAGCCTTCTTGAAATCCTTGGATCAGGGTAGGATTTGAATCTCAGTCACTGCTTTAAAGTCACTTTGCTTTCCTCAGTGTAAAGTGGGAAGACCACCATCCTTGTTCATGGTGTTGTTGCAAAAGTCAGATAAAATGGTTTTAGAGAAAGTGTTTTCAGTTTATAAATTATAGCCTTATGGAAAGTTGACCTCTAATGGAAAGAATATAAGATTTTTATGTAAGACAAAGAATAGTTACAGGTTTTAAATTTACGTATAATTCCACATTAACATTTTTGAATCTAAGTATTTTTTACATGTAAAATAAAAATGTAATACCTCTCATAATATGGTGGAGGGGTATAAATGAAATAATATGTTTAAAACATATGCTCCATGGGGCATATTTAGTAAGTGTTAACTTGTCCAGGAGGGAGATCTTCCTCAGTATTGTGTGTTTCTGTATGCTTCTCCAGCTCTGGGGTAGACCAGCAGGCTGTTCACCACTGGAAACATCTCTCGTAGTTCCCTCTGTGGAAGGTGGGATCTTAAGGTGAGCCTCAGCAGAGGAGCAAGTGTGCAGCTAGCTCCTGTCTATTGACCTGTCATTTTACATTCCACAATACCTCGGTTCAGGCAGCATGTGCTTAGTTTATCAGAGATTACTAAAAGTTGGGATAACCACAAACATTTTCAGTTAGAAGAGAAAATTGCTGGGTGTATTTTAAATATAAATTTTTCTCCATAATGCAAAGGAAAAGGAACCAAGAAATTAAATCCTCACAGAATGTACTCAACTTCTAACCTTGTTCCTCTATCTTCATGGTCATACCTATCTTACATATCCTCCTCTAAATCTCTGCTATTCAGGCTATCATTGCTGCATAATAAACTACTCCAAAACCTTGTGGCTTAAAATAGCTACTTTTTTTTTTTGTTAATAATTTTGTTGGTGAGGAATTTAGAAAACACTCAACTGGATGCTCTGATCCATATGGAATTCACTTCCAACATGGCTGCTTCACTCACACATCTGACATCTCTATACTCCTTATCATCTCTGTTTCCACATGCATCTCGTTTTCCAGGACAAGTACCCATTGCTGTCTTGGATTTCTTCATAGCATGGCAGTCTCAGGGTCATCAGCTTCTTTCTCCATAGCTAGTGTCTTAAAGGACAGGAAGTAGAAGCTACTATTTTTTAAGACCTGGACTCAGAAAATGCTACATCATGACTTTTGCCATTTTCTGTTGATCATGTAAGTCACAGGAGCTTCCCAAAGCCAAGAGAAGGAAACATAAACTTTATTTCTAGAAGTAAGGAGGGTCAAAGAAATGGGGTCTTTTTTTTTAAAGATTTTATTTATTTATTTATTTTTAGAGAGGGGAAGGGAGAGAGAAAGAGAGAGAAACATCAATGTGTGGTTGCCTCTCGTGTGGCCCCCACTGGCAACCTGGCCCACAACCCAGGCATGTGCCCTGACTGGGAATCGAAACTGTGACCCTTTGGTTTGCAGCCCGCGCTCAGTCCACTGAGCTATTCCAGCCAGGGCAGAAATGGGGTCTTCTTAATCCACACATTTACCATTTTATCTTCTGAAATCCTAAACTACAGAGCACCTGGGAGCCCATCCACCTTTTTTGCCTCTTTGGTAATACCTTTTGCAAAGTTTGAATTAATCATTCAAGTCAGGTAATGAGTCACAAACTTGAATTTTTTTCTCCTGCTTGTCCAGCAGGTAAATATTGACACAGACACATCAGCACACCTTTCCAATGCATACATTAATGACCTAAGACAGTATAATTTAAATCTTTTATTGTCCTGATATCTTCCATAATTTGCATGGCTCTTCTCTATAATGGAACTATTATTTAATACTTGTTACTTTTCTTAAATCCATCTTTATTTCCACTTTATTTATCTTTTTATAATATGTTTTCTCAGTGTGGGAAGAAATTAGACCTTTGCTAAACCAAATATATCTTAATATCCAAGCCTTTAAAAATTTAAAGGAAAAAGTAAAGAAGGAAGATTGGAAGGAAAAAAGGAAAGAAGGAAGAAAGGAAGAAAATAGATCAAATAAAAATTTAGGAATTGCCATAAAACAGATTTGATGAGATGTAGCTAAAGACCCCCTATGTCTGTGTTTTGGGAAGAGAAGGCATTATTTAGTCCTTTTGGTTATATAAAATTTATTTTTATATTAACATTTTATATCTGGTACAGGTGAATTAATATATTTATTTATTTAAAAATAAAATAACTTCTGAGCTCAAAAAGACTTTAAGAATGTCTGGCCTGGGGTTTTTCAAACTTAAAAAATAAACATAATTATTCCCCCCAAATTTATATTTTGATTAAATAAAATTGGCTCTAAATATATAAAATATACAAAACCGGAGCTACTATGATTTAAATTGAAGAAATAGGGTTTGTGGTACCCCAGCCTTCATCCTGCCCATTTACTGTCCCTCTTTCCTTCTCCAAAGTGACCTCTTAGGAGCTTTCAAGGAAAAGTAATATTCAGTAAAACATACTCTACCCTTCTCACAGTGTGGAAGCATCTGCGTCCACTTTGATTATAGATTTGCCCATGGTTGGCTAATAATAAGTACTCAGAGACAACATATACTGAGTAATTCACTTGAACCAAATACTCTTCCGAGCACTTGGCATGTTTTAAGGCATCTGATTACATAACAACTCTATGATGTAGACTCTCTCATTACCCTCATTTCCTACATGAGGAAATGGAGTTCATAGAATATACATGATTAGAAACAAATCTTAACCCTCAGGACAATGCTTTGACATTCTGCTGTTCTGCCTCTTACAGAAACACCTTCAAAACCACCCTATAAGAAAACTGAATTTTAACATCAACAAAAGCATACAATTTATTCTTAGTACTTTATTTACTTAATTATTTTCCTGGGGATCAACAAGTCATTTAGAAGCCTGAGAAACTTAAAACGTTGACATTCCCACATGCCCTCAGAATTCAACTGAATTCTGCTATAGGCCACATGTACTAGAGAATTTGCCTTGAACTTGGACATCACTGGAAACTGGAGATGTGAAAACCATTGAGGCCTGGAGGAAATAATAATAAAGAGTTGGAAAGACCTTTCCAGTACCCATGTGCAGAACTAGATTTGTGTACCACCTGTGATAACTGAAAAAAAAAATGTGTCTTTATCTTTCTATTTCTCTAGGGTAGAGATTCTGTCTATGACTATATCTTGAGGTTTTCTTTGTGTTATTGCATGGCTGGAATACATATGTGTTGAACTAGTGGGCAAATTGGCACCATTATCTCGTTCTCTAATTAACCAACTGACCTAAAGCCAAACAGTTCTTTCCCTTCCTAACTCCCCAGCTTGCCTTGCTATTAATGGCACAAGGGTCAGCTGCAGAGTGATAGGGACAGCTGTCTGCAAATTACAGATAAGGGGTAGAGAAGAGGATCAGGATGTCTGAAGAACTTAGCAATTGGATAATCCACTTATGGTTAATTGAGAACAGGATTCAATTAACACATGTATACACTGTTCAATTGAAAAATTCCAAGAAATTTAAAATCTCAAAAAATTATGCAACTTTAATGCATGGTTCACAGATATGTTTCTAGATCAGCAACTTTCAACTGTTTTCATCTCAGGTCACACATAAACTAATTACTAAAATTCTGTGGCACACCGCAAAATATATTTTTGGCCAATCTGACAAAAAATAGCTATAATTTTTATTCATTCACACTAGAAGTCTATTTTTGTGTTAGCTGTTGTCATTGTTTTCTTGACAATCTAAGGGAAAAGAGGTCAGTGCCCCTGACTAAATAGGTAGATATTGCATATTTTAAAAATCCTTGTGGCACACCAGTGTGCTGCAGCACAAGGGAAGAAAACTGCTCTTCTAAGTGAATGAAGTTGTTTAATTTGGGTCACTATGTATAAGAGTGATTAATTCCCTTGTCTGGTGTTAGATGGGTAGCTGGAAAGAAGATGATATTTGAAAGACTAAAGTTGATTGAAGCCTTGAAGTTTACTCCAACTCAGTTCAGATCTTGTGAATTCTGACACATGCATATATGGAAAGAAGGAAATACACTTTCTAAATACCTCTATTTTAGGCAGCATAAAATCTTTAACTCATGCCTGTGATTCTATTTTGTTCGTTAGTTTATTTTGTTCATTAGATTTCACTTATAGGTGAGATCATATGGTATTTGTCTTTCACCACCTGGCTAATTCACTTAGCATAATATTCCCCAGTTCCATCCATGCTATTGAAAAAGGTAGGAGTGACCAGAGGGAAGGGGTGAAGGTGACAATGGTAGAAAGGAGGGGAAGGGACTAGACAAAGAACATGTGTGAATGACCCATGGACATGGACAACAGTGTGGGAATTGACTGTAAGAGTAGGCAGTGGGATGGGCAGAAGAGGGCAAAGGGGGGAAAATTTAGACGACTGTAATAGAATAACAATTAAAAATGACTTAAAAAATCTTTAGCTAAAACTATTAAAACCCAATTTAGTAGGATGTACAAATGATGGTTCTATCTCCTGGGATGGCGTATAAAAGTGAATATTTGTTCAACATTTTAAGATCCTCAAATTGAAAGTGCTGTGTAAATACTGGGCCAGATTAGCTCGCCATGTGTCTCCCTGTGTGCACAGAGCTTTCACCGACATCAGCGGGTGGAATGTGGTGGGAGAATCTGGCTCATTATTAGTTTTCCTATTTTGATTTGATCAACTGTTGTCAATTATAGACATTGGTAATTACCCACAGAAAAGGAGAGGAGGGAGAAAAAAAACTTGCTATCATAATATTTATCTTATCGGTTATGGTATTTTCCTATAGTGAAAAAAAATATTGTGGTGAATTGTGCAACACAGCAAGTACTGATTTTATAGTGCCCTTGACTTGAGTGTATTTTTATGCAGATTTTTAAATTTTTCAAATAAAATCCACATGATTACAGAGTTGTGCTGCTTCGCTTATCA
Source organism: Anoura caudifer (assembly GCA_004027475.1). Taxonomy (NCBI): domain Eukaryota; kingdom Metazoa; phylum Chordata; class Mammalia; order Chiroptera; family Phyllostomidae; genus Anoura; species Anoura caudifer. Next base: position 62,475 of record PVKU01000274.1, on the reverse strand, counting down.
CTGTGCCCTGTTAATTCTCCCTTTCGCCCCACTCCTCGCTCGGATTTGACCCTTTCGGTTCTGTCCCCACTGCCAACAGGCAGCCCAGACCACTGCTGTCCAAACACTTTCTGTGGTGATGAAAATGTTTTATCTCTGCAATGTGCAAAGCAGGAGACAAGAGACACATGTAGCTATTGAGATGTGACTAATGTGGTTGAGAAACTGAATTTTTACTTTAATTTTAATTTATTTAAATTTAAACAGCCACATGTAGTTTGTGGGTGCCTTACATGCCTTAATTATTCTGATAGCCTGTTGACTACTCGTCATAATGACAAGATATTTGTCTTCACTCTCTATTATACAACACCAAATTAATCATTTTTAAATACTGATTTCATCAGGACATTTCCTACCCAGAAACCTATGGTGTTTTCATGCAGTCTAACTACTACAGTAATCTGTATCATAAAGAATACCCTAAATCTGGCTGCCCATCAGAATCACTTGACACAATTTAGAATATGTGATTCATCAGGTTCAAGATGGAGCCTTGGAAGCTGATTCTGATGTAACCAGCTCTTAGAATTACTGGTCTAGTATCTGCATATCCTCTGTTTTCTCCTAGATTAATCCATGAACATCTTTTACTCGGAATCCTGTAATAAAACTTTTGTCCCTATCTCTTTTCTTGTTATTCTTCACTCCTCCCACTCACAGTCCATTCTCCAAATAACAGCTGAAATGCTCTTACTACAATCTGCAGTAGAACAAATTACCCCCACAGTTTGAACCCTGCAGAGCCTCCACACTGACTACAGAGTGAAATGGACCGTTTTCCATGCTCATAGCGTACCAAGCCTACATAGTTTATGTCCCACCTACAATTTAAACCTTAATTATTAAAAAACAAAACAAAACACTCTCCCCTGTTTACTAATGGCATTTTTCTTCTTTGAATATATCAGGTTTCTTCCCCATCTCAAAGTCTTAGAATTGCTACTTTTTCTGCTTGCACCACCCTGCCCTGAGATCTTCAGAACCCCAGCCCTTCCTCATCATTCACATCTCAGTTCACATATCACCCCAGAAAGATATTCCTTGTTTACATTATCTATTGCCTCTGTCCAATATTAGTCACTATGCGCAATGTTTTCATGTCTACAAGCACTTACTATTTATATATTTCTTATCAGTTTGTTTTATACTTAGTTCCTACTACTAGAAAATAGGTTCCCAAAGAGAAGAAATTTTGCTCTCTTGCTTTAATGCTCAGTTTTTAAAATCACCCACATCTTAGTTCCCATTGTCCTCAATGTTTTCCTCAAACAGTGGTTTACAAAAGGAAGTTTTCAAGACCAGCAACATCAACATCCCCTGACCTCTCCCCAGACATACCGTATTTGAAATAGGGGCTGGAGCCCAGTAATCTGCAAGACCTTTAGGGGATATTGTTGGAGATGGATTTTATGAATAACTACTCTAAAACATATATCCAGTGGCAAAAAATTCAGCAATTAATATTATATTACTAACTTTCTTATGGAGTAAGTTAATTTTCCCTTCTAGAGTAAAGTTCTTTGAAGATATACTCTGTGAAATATTTTCATTTCTTTGAGATTGGGACATGTAGGATCCTATTGCATTCAGCCAAAAAATCATTGAGTGCCCACTGGGCACTTAAATGTTTCATATCAGAAACATATTTCATTTACTGAGCTAGTCTGTTTTTTTCCCCCATAGCTTCTGTTCTTTCCTGATCTACTTTCTACATGTGCTTATGGCAGCATATTAAAAGGTCACAAGAATATTCTTTAACTTACATTGTGGTTATTTGTTTCTATAGATATTACATTCTGGTCTGAGAATGTGAAATGAGTAACTTCTACTGCTCTACATTTGTTAAGAGTGTCAGAAAGGGCCCAATAAACAATTGAATGATTGTGTATGACTTCAGTCACCTTTGGGGCATCTTGATGAAGTTTGCTAATATGTAGGACAAGCAAAAAGTAATTATCTTAGTTTCTCTATTGTGCTCTTAGCTAATCACACATAGTGAAAAGAAATGAGAAGTTATTCTAGGTAAGTAAGTTTTATTCTAAAAGTAATAAAAGAAAAAATATCTGGAAGAGAGACAATGTAAAGTATAATGCATTACTATACTTTTTACAGGTATTGCTTTCCTCATTTTAATGCTTGGTTGGTTATGGATCAGATACATCCTGCACTTGCATGAAACAGAATATCTAATTCAAAGCAGCTTAAACCAAAGGGAGACTTAATTGGCTCATTTATATGAAAAGCCCAGGGTTATCCAGCTTTAGGCCCTGCATTATACAGTGGCTCAAATGGGGTTATCCATCCATTTTTCTGCAGCTCCTGGTTCTGCTTTCCTTCATGTTAACTTAATTTTAGGCTTCATAGAGTGGCAGAATGATTGCCCTTAACTGCTGGACTCATTTTTTCTTGATTTAAGATCAGTAGAGAAGAGGTGTTTGCTCTTCCTAAAGTTAAAACAAAAATCCCTGTCCTTCCTATAATTGGCTTGAGTTCTGTCATGAGCCTGCTTCTGAAGCACTCACTATGGGTAAGGGCATACCATACGTTTAGGTGCCCAAGGGTAAAAAATGTACCCATACCTGGATTACTAATAGGAGTTAGTTTCACCAAACCAAATGTTTAATTATGGGGAAAGACTGGCATTCAAGAGGTATTTTGGAGAACTAGTATCAAAAGAATAGAGAGTAGATTGCAGTACACCAAAATAAGATGTAAATGAACAAATAAGCAAACAGATATATATTCTTTAAACTTTGGGAGTGTAATTGTGAATTCAAAATTACTTTCTCTTAGAAGTTTGATGATATTACTCCTTTGTGTTTACTCACAGGGCTGGAGTTGGGAAGTTTGATGTTACTTTGATTTTCGTTACATAAAGTGTAAGACTTAATATCATATCTAGAACATTTTTGGATTATTTTCCTTTATTCAAGGTCTTACTCTACATCTGATAGATTCTGTCAGATTGATTGAAAATCCATATCTTTTTTCAGCTCAGAGAATTTTCCTCTATCATTTAATTGGCTATTTCCTTTCATTTTCCATTTCTTCTTTATTATAATCTTTTTTCTATAACTCAACATAATGAGATAATAAGCTACTGCATACCTGTTCCATTTCTCTAAAGTTCTCTCTTATAATTTCCATATCATTTTATATTTGTGCTACATCCTGGAATTATAGCAAGAAAATCTTCCCACTCATTTATTTATTCTTCAGTTGTAATTTTTCTGTCATTCTGTGGATATTCCTCCATCCATTACTATTTTAATTTTGGCAATCACATTTTTCATTTGTAGAGCATAAAATTGATTATTTTTGAAAATTAGTACTAGTATTTTATAGTACCTTTGTACTTTTACAACTAGAAAGAGATAATTGCTCTGAACCCTATCATCTAGAGCAAGCCAGATAATCTATAGAGTTGCACTGTTTTTTGTTTATTTGTTTTAGCCATAAGAGATTGAGGATGGAAAAATTAATCAATTAATTAATTTCCATAAAATAATGACTACTTCTTGGCAAATTAGAAAAGCATGCTTCTTTTACCCCTACTAGAGCTGTGAGAGAGAAGAAATCCATAATAGATGGTATAAGAAGAAACCAGTTAAACTTTTAATAAACTACTATTTGTCATGTGTGTTCTCAGGTTATGGAAGATACTTACCACACCCACAATGAGTATGCACCAATCTACCAGCTTTTCTTTGAGCTCTCAACAAATACATGGTTTATATGCTGAAGCCTGGAGCAGGGCATGTTTCAGGTATATGGGAGCATTAGCAAGTGCAAGGCAGTGGCCCCTTGGAGAGTGGGTATAAGACAAGATAATTGAGAGAAATCCTTCAAAGGTAATCCACATCTTCATCAAGTGCTGGGACTAAGAAAAGGACAATAGAGCAGAGAGAGATCGCACAAGGAGTAGATGCCTTTGATGGTTTGGAACACTTATAACTATGCTTTAAAGTGCAAAGAGATCAACAAAGGCTCAGATCCTATGTCCCAATGACTGGAAAGTCTGATCTTTTCCACAAAATACTTGAAAGCAGTGGTAAACTGAGTAAAAATAAACAGCATCAAAGCCCAGATTCATCTTAACTACAAATTAGAGTGACTCAATTCTCAACACTAATACTTGACAGAAGAAGGGGCATGCTTTATATTGGAGATAAATTTATTTCTGTTCTGCTTTATTTTTATCACAAAATGGCTTGTGTATAATTAAATGTTGGAAGATGCACAAAGAAGCAGGAACATGTGACCCATGAACAGGAGGAAGCAGTCAATAGCAGCATGCCTCAAGATGGACCAGTATTGAAATTATTAGATAAAAACATTGAAAAACAATGAGTGCAGGCATTAGGGTCTAGTTAACTTTGGACATTATGTAAGAAGACACGGGTAATTTCAGTAGAGAATAAAAGTATAAAAAGTAAAATATACATACAAACTTATCAGAAATGTTGTGTGCATTGACTAAATCCACAATGGACTGAATACAAAAAAGAAAGAATCAGTGAATTTGAAGATAGGTCACTAAAACTTTTCGAAGCAAACGTTAAAAAGTAAAAAAAAGTAAATAAAATAAAATAAAAGGAACAGACCATCATATCTGTGCTTGGGGTCCCAGAAATGTATATTTAGAGTTCCAGAGGAGAGAAGATAATGGAGCAGAAGAAAGATTTTAAGCTATAATGGCCCATCAGCTTCCATAATCAATAAAACACCAATTCACAGATCCAGAAAATTTAACAAATCCCAAGCATAATAAATTCTAACAAAACCAGTTGTAGGCTCATGATAGTCAAATTACTGAAAACCAAACATAGGAAAGTTTAAAGATCAGTTTGAGAAAAAAAGCAAAATATATACAGGGAAGAAATGATAACAGGGACAACTGGTTTCTCATCATGAACTGTGGAGGCCAGGAGAAAATGAAATAGCATTTTAAAGAGTTAAAAAAATAACTCTAAGAACAAAATTCTGTAATCAGAGAAAATATCATTCAAAAATAGAGATGAAATAAATAGATTTTTCAGACAGACAAAAGCTAAGAGAAGCTTTTCAACAGATTTTTTTCAATAATAAATAGTAGCTATAAGGAAATAATATAAGAATGGAAGTCTGCATTTATGGGAAAGATACAAGCCAGTGTCTGAGAACTACTTGGTGTGAGAATCCCTGACACACTCATTTGGTGACCAGAAATATTAGAATTTAAGTATATTGTGAGCAGTAAATATAATGTTAGAATAGAAAAGAGATGCAGGAAGAGTGGTTTTCTTCCTGCAAAAATTTAGGTAGCAAAACTTGATAAAACTAAAAGGACAAATAGAACAAATCCACAAGTATTATTAGAGATTTTAACTTTCTGTCAGTGCAATAGATAGAATGATTCATTTTTTTAAGGGAGTAAACTTATATAGAAGTTTAAAGAATGTCTACTGCACCAAAAAACTCTTGAAAAGAAAAATGACAAATTTTACATTATCCACTTTCAAGACTTAGTAAACTTATTCTAAAGCTGCGACCATAAAGATAGTGTCATATTGTCTGATTGTATAAAAACAAGTAGTGAGTCCAGAAATGAACCCATATGTACACAATTGGCTGACTATTGAATAAAATAACAAGTGAAATACAAACCCATACCTGCTAGAACTGCTAAAATAAAAGTGATTTACAATACTAAATACTGGTTAGGACATGACATAAACAGTAATCTAATACATTGCAGGTTGGAGTGTAAAATGGTACAGACACTTTTGAGAATTGTTTGGCATTTAAAAAAAAACAGGGTTAAATGTCTATCTGCCATATGGCCCTGAAATTCCATCCTTACCCAAAAATACTTGTACAGGAATGTTCATAGCAGCTCTATCCATAATACCCCAAATTGGAAACAAGCCAAATGTCCTTCAACAGGAGACTAGATCAATAATATGCTATAATTATACAACAGAAACTATTCATCAACTAAAAATAGTATACAACATAGATGATTGTCAAAAATATTGGCTGGTTGAAAGAATGTATGCTTTATGATTCCATTTATATGAATGAAATCAAGAACAGATGAAATTATTCTATGCTGATTTAAATCACAAAGTTGTTGCCTATGATGGGAAAATTGAAAGGGGCAAGGAAAAACTCTCTGAAATGATATAAATGTTTCAAATTTTATTTTTGGGTGTTAAGTCATACAAGTGTATACATTTATCAAACTGAACTCTTAATATCTAGGCATTTATTTATATAACATATACCTTCATATAAAAAAGGTTCTTTTCGGGTCTCCTCTTTGTTGTTAAGTTTGTTTCTTCAGGTGTTAATTCTTCTAATTCTTAGTTTAGTGCTTTTATTTCATGGAGCTGGTTTTTGAAATATTTTAAGATTTATGATTGGATGTCATCTTAAATCAGAGAGTTCGTTTCCCTGTCTGCAGGTACGGTTCTGTTAACTGTAGCCTGATTTATTGTGGGGCACTAGTAAGACATGCTGCTGGTGATATACCTTAGTAGCTTTTTTCTCAATATTGAGGCTCTTTTTTCCTCCTGACTATGGGGATCCTGAACTGCCTCGTTGGTTCATGCTCACATGCTCAGTGCTGTAGCCTGCCAAAGATCTCTGGTCTTGCTGTGTGTGTGTGTGTGTGTGTGTGTTGTTGTTGTTGTTGTTGTTGTTGTTGTTGTTAGGGAGTGATTGGTAAATCTGCTAAACTTCTCCGAGTGTTTATATAACAAAACACCCTTATAGTTGCCTCAGCTCTCTGGGTGTGGAATAACCCTGGACCTCCTTCCACCTTTAGTGACAGGGTTCTGTGCATATTTATTTCAACTGCTCTCCATGTATTTCAACTGCTTTCCATGTCTTAAAATTTCTGGCCCAAATTAACTCTACTTTGCTTTTCCAGTGTTCTCTGTCATTTGTGATTTGGGTTGGAACTCAGAGACAAACACATTTTCTCTATTTGCCATCTTGATCTAATTTCCCAAGTCACTTTTAATTAGCAGCTGTGTTGCTACTTTACATATTGATGTACCCTGGTGCCTCTCATTATCACTTTTATGTGTCCCTGTAAAATTGCTTATTGATTTGGCAGTGACCTGGACTCTTACTATTTGTAACGTAGATAGTTGACAAGTTCACAAAAGTAGACAATGGATTGATCACTAAGGTTTTGAGAAGGAAGAAAATTATTTTAACATGCTTGTGTTTGGAAAAAATGGCATTGGTATTTCAGAATCTCTACCTCGAGATTCAACTCTATAGAAAAGCAACCCCAAGCTGACAGTGTAGAAGAGCCCCACTAAAAAATGCCTAAAATCCCCCTAAGCAACCTGGCCCCTGACTATTTATCATTCTAATGTTGACCTAACACTTCAGAAGGCTGTGTCTATAGATGAAGAATGTGTTTGTACACTAAAGTCAAGTGTTATTTGCTGAGAATACTATGACTTCCTTTTGATGTTCTTGCTGATAAAAGCAGATAGGAAAAGTTTCCTTTTGTTATGTGTTTTCACATTAAAAACAGTTACTGCAAAAAGTGAAGATTGAAGTCCTAGAGTCTCCCCAACAGCAGTTTTTTTAGAGGTGGTCTAAAAATCTTCTCAGAACATTAGATAGTACACATCCACAGGGAGCTAATAGTGAAAGCAGCATTTGCTAGTTCCCCTAATTTTTTTTTTGTTACCTACTATGCACAAGTTGCTTGTAACATCGAGGGCTGATATAATATTGAATTCATGAAGAGTACAATGTTATGAACAACCTTTCCATTTTACAGAGTAATAAGCTAAATAAGGCACAGAATAATTAGGCAAGTTAGATTTATTTTTTAAAAATATAGAAAAGATTTTATGAAAATTTATAGCCTCAACAATGTCATTTGAAGGAAGAATACACTTTGGTTAGAAAGACAAATTGATATTAAATCAATCATTTTTATCAAGTAGAATTTTGGTGCTGTATTTAAAGTTTCCAAAAAAGTAGTGTAACAAACTCTTCTTACTTTATTAAGATAAATATTCATTGTAAAATGTTAAGAATGTCATAATTCTACAATCCAGGTCAACATCTTAGGCATTGTAATTTTCCTGTCTGGATATACTGTTGTGTTATAAAGATCATATACTGCACTATTATCAACAGATTTTATTTTTATTTAATATTTTATCTTAAAAACATATTTTAGTAGAAACTTGATATACATTAACATGGATGAAACTTTGTCCCTTCTACTGTACAATTTTATTTTTCTCTTTTCTATGATAAATTATAGTGTAACCAAAATCTTTACAAACAGACATGTGGGTGTATATTCTGATTATTTTCTGGAAGTTGCTTCTGTGAAGGAGAATAAATAAGAGAGGTATAAATGCTATAGTTGTAGTTCTATCTTACTAAATTATTTCCAAGATTCTGCTGGACTGAGGAGCTGGATATTTATTTATTACCTTATCAATCCTAATGGCATTTCCCTGGAAGTTAAAGAGAATAACCGTTCTTCAATCAGGGATATGTGAAGAGTTGTGTTGCTTACTGGAGCTTCCAAACAAGTATCCAAGAACCATTTGTATGATTTGGAGACTTTTTTAGGCTCCTAATAACTGTAATTAAGTTGTTTCTAGAAATGTTGACCCAGTTTAACTCCTGCCACTGTTATTCTAATCATCACTGGATATTATAGTTTCCGTAGAAATTTTGATAATTTAACATTGAAAACTGGCATCTGTATTCTCATTTTAATTTTCATTTGTTTATAAAGAAAATACCAGTCATTAATATTTGCTTTTTTGTGAAATATATATTTATGTCATTCATTTATTTATGCTTTAAAAAGATTCTTTTTTATTTATATGTAATTCAGTTTATTTAAAAGCATATACAAATTGACCCAGAACATTACCATGTCTGTTAAAAATGTTCCAATTTAAAATATTTCACAAATTTGTATTATATTGTTTTATAGTCAAGTATATTAATTTTATTTTTGATTGCTTTTAATCTTAGCTACCATTTAAACTGTTAAATCTTTAATCTAGTCTTTTTCATGGCATAAATATTGCTAATATTAATTGTGTGTTTTAGTAAAACAAATATGTTCAGATGCATATATTTAATTTTTAATTTAGTTTATTTTTTCAAAGAATATCCCATTATATATTTCATTATTTATAATTAACTTTCTTCCAATACAATTTCAGAATATTTTACATGCAATTATCATTAAGTAGTGATTAGTGGTCCACATGCAATTTCTAAGGACTTGGTAAGATTGTTTTTTCCTCTTGTCACATCTATCCCCAGAATTTTGTAATTTTAAAAGATAGGCCATCCCAGATCAATTTTATCACAGGATTTATCAAACTCTAACTTATTTGGTTTGATCTTACCAGACTAGGTTCAGCAAACAGGTTTGAAGGACAGGATCTGATGACTTGGATGACTTGGAATTCTAGGTGCTGAGCTGTACTTTGCCCAGAGTGGATGTGATGCTATTCATTTTGCATTTCAAATGCACTGCAACCCAGTTGTGCCCATGGATCCATCATCAAACACAGCTCAGGTTTCAGCCTTACCTTATCTAAATATAGACTTACTGTGAGTGACAAGATCCTGGTAAATGGCATTCTTTGCCATCCTCTTTGATATTGTTTCTAGTAGGATGACTCATAGCTCTGCTTTGCCCTAGAAAATGATTAATTACAGTGGGGACTTTTCATTGAGTAAAAGCATCTTCAAAAGATCAGCTGCCACCCTGACACCTTGGATTGTGACACCTCAGCTGTCAGATGATCACACAGTGTTTACTTTTCTAACACTGACCATCTGAAGGAAATTTCAACTGGATTTCTATGCAGCCTGATGCTGTCAGATGGAAAAACAATTGCAAGTTCAGAAATATAGAGATATCTTGGTTTCTTGGTGAGAGCTTATAGAATTCTCAATGTTTAAAAAAAAGCTTGGATATTTTGTTGTGTATTACAAAACAACACTTTACCTCTTTTGATTTTATATTTTATTCAGCTACCAAAAGCATACACCAACATAGCTTTGATATGAAAACCACTGTATATATTTGGCAATGTAATTACAACACCTTGAGAAGTGGGTCTCATTAAGGAAACAGTGTCCTTTGGTTCCATTGATGGCTACACCTTTGAATGCCATCAAGCCACTAAATTTGGGTAGTTGTATTCTTTTCCGAAAGGTTACCCATAGATGGAAATGGTCATGAAATCTCCATTCTAGCCTTTGGTGGAAGTGTCTGTTGTGAAGTGAACTTTCTTTGCCTTGATAAACTTTTGCACCCTCACTTTCCACGTGGGGACTCATGCATTTTGAGCATACACTGAGCTGAGAAGCAATTCCAGTGAGGAGGATTACGTTGTCTTCTGGGCATGTTTTCAGAGCAGTCAGAATGCTTTCCTCCCCACAGATGGGGAGCAATGGAGGCTTCTTGATTTTACTTTTACCTTTGAATCAAGTAGGTAGAGAGATCTGTAAAGATCAACAATTGAAGGGTCATCCAGTGGTTGGTGGTTATCAGGCCTGTGTCTTCGGATCATTCTGCATATGTGTTTAAATTGTTCTTAGACACTTCAGTCATTCCATCAGGAATTTCTTCCTCAAGTCCTAACTGGGTGATGGATTTTGTGCTACTCTTTTCGGAGCTAATTCTGAGGTTTAAGAGATGTCAATTAGGAGTTTACCCCTACCAAAAGCTGGAATTAGGTTTGCCTTGTGTGAGCCCCAGGAACCTGAGAGGCCACTGACTCCCTAACCTCACCGTGGTCCACATTAAGACTTTGATGGATTCTAGGCATTTCTGCCTTCATGGTCTCTTCTCCCCTAAAAAATATTAAACATGGGTTTCACAGCTCTGTGGGTGTAAAGACACATACCATCCAGGCTGAATTCATTATGGTGTATTTATTACTGTGGTATTTACTTTTTTCTTTTGACTTTAAGAGAAATTAAAGTGAAAAAAGTTTTCAGGGCCTATAAAAGTATCATGGGCTCAAAGCACTCTGCCTACTGAATAAGTTTTCACATATTTGACTAAACACACTGCTCTTTGCTCCATCATGTATATTACAGCTTTCTCTAATATCAAACTCAGACCCTGCTCATCTTCTGCTAAGTAGTTCATGTGGGATGCCAGCAACCGGAGATGCATTTTCACTAGGAAAGACCATCCAAAATCATGACTATGCTACCTAACCCTGGGCACTGCCAATTGCTAAGAACCTCCAATGCCTCATTCAGCTATTAAATGTGACCCCCTTAGGCACTGACACAGGCCAGGGGGAGACTTGAATTATATTGGCTCTGTTATTTGTACCACTAAATTATTTTCCAAAGGGAACAATTCAACAGACAGTCCCTCTTGAGCTTAAATTTCTTCTTCCTCTATCTCTTTAATCAGTATTTCAGCATGCTTTACTGAAGAGTCTAGTAGTTACTCTCTGCTGGCAAGATGATACAGGCAAAAACCAGAGGGCTATCATAAGCAAATTCTGTATCTTAGAAAATAATTTTATTTTTCTTTGTAGCAATTTAAACCTGAGTTAGAGCTCTAGGTCCCACTGTTCTCTTCTTCCACTTCCACTTCACTACTCAGTTTCTTGAAGAGCTGTTTACTTCACATATGGCCACTTTTGTTTATGCAATGAATTCAGCAAACACTTGCTGTAAACCTCCTTTGTATCAATAGCATTGCAATGTGTTGCTGTATCGCCCACAGATTGTAAGAGAGCCAGTTCTCTGGTATTATGAGATTGAAATTAGAGTTTAATACTTATTGTTGTTTTTTTTTTCTAGTTTTTCTTTTAATTACAGAATAATGCATGCATTTAGGAAAACACTAAAATAACATATGGGTAAAAGACTGCAGAGTAAGAATGTTGTATTGTCTCCCCAAATTCAGCAGTTTTATTTATCCAAAGCACTGGTCTTCAATATTCTTTCTTGTTTTGTTTTCTGTAGCTTTCACAGTTTTAAATTTCTCCTTTACTCTGAAACTTTTTTTATCCTTTGGCTGCTGTGACAATACTTTTAAAATTTTCTTAATTTTCCCTTTCTAAGGGTATTTCCAGTCAGTTTTGCTGACCCTCAAATTTTGTCCTTGAGAATCCCGTTTGTGGTTTATCTCTTCTGATTTGGTTCTTTTTTTAAGTCTTTTTAATATATTTTATTGATTATACTATTAAAGTTGTCCTATTTTCCCCCCTTCACTCCCCTCCACCCTGCACACCCTCTCCCTCCTTTAATTCATGTCCATGTGTCATACTTAAATTCTTGGCTTCTACATTTCCCACACTATTCTTGCCCTCCCCCTGTCTATTTTCTACCTACCATCTATGCTACTTATTCTCTGTACCTTTTCCCCGCCTCTCTCCCTCCCACTCCCCTGTTGATAACCCTCCATGTGTTCTCCATTTCTGTGGTTCTATTCCTGTTCTAGATGTTTGCTTAGTTTATTTTTGTTTTTGTTTTAGGTGTGGTTGTTAATATCTGTGAGTTTGCTGTTATTTTACTGTACATGTTTTTTATCTTCTTTTTCTTAGATAAGTCCCTTTAACATTTCATATAATAAGGGCTTGGTGATGATGAACTCCTTTAACTTGATCTTATCTAGGAAGCACTTTATCTGCCCTTCCATTCTAAATGATAGCTTTGCTGGGTAGAGCAATCTCGGATATAGGTTCTTGACTTTCATGACTTGGAATACTTCTGTCCAGCCCCTTCTTGCCTGTAAAGTCTCTTTTGAGAAATCAGCTGACAGTCTGATGGGAACTCCTTTGTAGGTAACTCTCTCCTTTTCTCTTGCTGCTTTTAAAATTCCCTCTTTATCTTTAGTCTTGGGTAATGTAATGATGATGTGCCTTGGTGTGTTCTTCCTTGGGTCCAACTTCTTTGGGACTCTCTGAGCTTCCTGGACTTCCTGGAAGTCTATTTCCTTTGCTAGATTGGGGAAGTTCTCCTTTATTATTTGTTCAAATATGTTTTTCACTTGTTACTCTTCTTCTTCCCCTTCTGGTACCCCTATAATTTGGATGTTGGGATGTTTAAAGATGTCCTGGATGTTCCTAAGCCTCTCCTCATTTTTTTAAATTCTTGTTTCTTCATTATGTTCTGTTTGGATATTTCTTTCTTCCTTCTGGTCCACTCCATTGATTTGAGTCCCAGTTTCCATCCCATCACTATTGGTTCCCTGTACATTTTCCTTTATTTCACTTAGCGTAGTTTTCATTTTTTCATCTAATGTGTGACCAAGTTCAACCATTTCTGTGAGCATCCTGATCACCAGTGTTTTGAACTGTGCATTTGATCGGTTGGCTATCTCTTTGTTGCTTAGTTGTATTTTTTCTTTGATACAACTGCTTTGATCTGTTCTTCCGTTTGGGCCTTTTTTTTTTTTTTTGTCTTAACGTGCCTGTTATGTAGTGAGGGGCAGAGCCTTAGGTGTTCACCAGGGCAGGCCAACCCAGTTGCTGGGTTGTGATGCTGTATGTGGGGGAGGGATCTGAGAGAGAACAATGGTGCTTGCTCCACTCTCTGCCAGATTTCAGTCACTTCTCCTGCTTCTCACAAGCAAAGTGGGCCCTTCTGGAGCTGATTCCCATATGGGTGGGTTTGTGTACATTCTAGGGCCCTGTGAGTCTCTCCAATAAACTCTCCTGTGAGGCTGGGAGTTTCTCCTGGCTTCTCATGCTCCACAGGTGTTTTCTTTCTTTCTTTCTTTCTTTCTTTCTTTCTTTCTTTCTTTCTTTCTTTCTTTCTTTTTTTTGTGTGTGTGTGCTTCAGCATAATTTTTATTTTATTTTTTAATGGGTTTCTTAACTGTCTAGGCATCAGTGTATGCCTGGCCCTTCTTTTTTTATTTTTATTTTTTATTTTAATTATTCTTGCACAGTTTTCTGTCTTTTACTCCCATCTCAGCCCACCGCCCCAGCCCCCCCTCAAATTTCCACCCCCCTAGTTTTTGTCCATGTCCCTTTATGCTTGTTGCCCTAAAACCTTCCCCTTCTCCCCTGAAATTCCCTCCCCTCTCCCCTCTGGTGACTGTCAGCCTGTTCTCAATTTCAGTGTCTTTGGTTATATTATGCTTGTTTGTTTGTTTTGTTGATTAGGTTCCTGTTAAAGGTGAGACCATATGGTATTTGTTTTTCACCACCTGGCTTATTTCGCTTAGCATAATGCTCTCCAGTTCCATCCATGCTGTCGCAAGAGCTCCTTTCTCTCTGCTGCATAGAAGTCCATTGTGTAAATGTACCACAGTTTTTTGATCCATTCATTTACTGATGGGCACCTAGGTTGCTTTCAACACTTGGCTATTGTAAATTGTGCTGCTATGAACATTGGGGTGCATAGCTTCTTTTGGATTGGTGTTTCAGTGTTCTTCAGATATAATCCTAGCAGTGGACTTGCTGGGTCAAAAGCTAGATCCATTTTTAGTTTTCTTAGAAAAATCCATACTCTTTTTCATAGTGGTTGTACCAGTCTGCAATCCCACCAACAGTGCACTAGAGTCCCCTTTTCTCCACAACCTCTCCAACACTTGTTTGTTGCTTTGTTTATGATGGCCATTCTGACCTGTGTGAAGTGGTATCTCATTGTGGTTTTAATTTGCATCTCTCTGATAGCTAGTGATACTGAGCATCTTTTCATGTGTCTCTGGATCCTCTGCATGTCCTCCTTGGAGAAATGTCTGTTCAGGTCCTTTGCCCATTTTTTAATTGGGTTGCTTGTCTTCTTAGAGTGGAGTCACCTAAGTTCTTTATATATTTTGGAGATTAAACCCTTGTCTGAGGTATCATTGACAAATAATGTTTTCCCATATGGTTGGTTCTCTTTTTATTTTAGTACTGTTTTCTTTAGCCCTGCAGAAGCCTTTTATTTTGATGAGATCCCATTTGTTTATTCTTTCCTTTATGTCCCTTGCTTTGGGGACATATCAGTAAAAATGCTGCTGCCTGAAATATCTGAGATTTTCCTGCCTATGTTCTCCTCCAGGACTTTAATGGTGTCACAGCTTATATTTAAATCTTTAATCCACCTTGAAGTTATTTTTGTGTATAGTGTAAGTTGGTGCTTGAGTTTCATTTTTTGCATGTAGCTGTCTAGTTCTTCCCATACCACTTGTTGAAGAGGCTATTTTTACTCCATTTTATGTTGCTGCCTCCTTTGTCAAATATTAATTGACCATAGAGACTTGGGTTCATTTCTGGGTTCTCTGTTCTATTCCACTAGTCCATGTGCCTGTTTTTATGCCAGTACCAGGCTGTTTTGATTACAGTGGGCGTGTAGTACAGTTTGGTATCAGGTACTGTGATACCTCCTACTTTGGTCTTCTTTCTCAAAATTGCTGCAGCTATTCGGGGTCATTTATGGTTCCATATAAATTTTTGAAGTGTTTGTTCTATGTCTGTGAAATATGTCATTGGTACTTTAATAGGTTTTGCACTGAGTCTGTAAATTCCTTTGGGTAGTATGGACATTTTGATAATATTAATTCTTCTGATCCATGAACACGGTATATGCTTCCATTTGTTTGTGTCTTCCTTGATTTCTTTCTTCAGTGTTGTGTAGTTTTCTGCATACAGGTCTTTTACCTCCTTGGTTAGGTTTATTCCTAGGTATTTTATTTTTCTTTTTGCTATATCAAATGAGATTTTTTTTCTTGATTTCTGATTCTGCTGTTTCATTGTTGATATGCAAAAGTGCCTTTGATTGCTGGATATTGACTTTGTATCCAGCTGTTTGGCCAAATTCATTTACTAGGTCAAGCAGCTTTTTGGCCAAGTCTATAGGATTTTCTATGTACACTATCATGTCATCTGCAGACAATGATAGTTTTGTTTCCTCCTTTCCAATTTGGATGCCTTTTATTTCCTTTTCTTTTCTTTTCTTTTCTTTTCTTTTCTTTTCTTTTCTTTTCTTTTCTTTTCTTTTCTTTTCTTTTCTTTTCTTTTCTTTTCTATCTAATCACTGTGGCTAACACTTCCAATACTATGTTGAATAGAAGTGGTGAAAGTGGACACCTTGTCTTATTCCTGATCTTAGTGGAAAAGATTTTAGTTTTTGCCCATTGAGTATGATGTTGGCTGTAGGTCTCTCGTATATGGCCTTTATTATGTTGAGGAATGCTCCCTCTCTTCCCAGTTTGCTGAGTGTTTTATCATAAATGGGTGCTGCACCTTATCAAAGGCTTTTCCTGCATCTATTGATATGATCATGTGATTTTTGTCTTTTGCATTTGTTTATGTGATGTATTACATTTACTGATTTGCAAATATTGAACCATCCTTTCATCCCTGGGATGAATCCCACTTGGTTATGCTGTATGATATTTTTAATGTACTGTTGGATGAGGGTTGCCAATATTTTATTGAGGATTTTAGCATCTATGTTTCTCAGCAATATTGGTCTGAAGTTTTCTTTCTTTGTTGTGTCTTCATCTGGTTTTGGGATTAGGATGATGCTGACTTCATGAAAAGAGTTTGGGAGTCTTCCATCATTTTGAATTTTTTTGAATAGTCTGTGAAGGATAGGGGTTAGCTCTTCCTTAAATGCTTTGTAGAATTCTCCTGTGAAACCATCTGGTCCAGGGCTTTTGTGTGTTGGGAGTTTTTTGGTTACTGCTTCAATTTCAGCTGCTGTATTTGGTCTGTTCAGGCTTTTTTCTTCTTCTTCATTCAGTTTTGGAAGATTATATTTTTCTAGAAACTTGTCCATTTGACCTAGGTTTTCAAATTTCTTGGTATACAGTTCGTCATAGTAATTTCTTACTATCCTTTGTATTTCTGTGGTGTCAGTTGTAATCTCTCCTCTTTCATTTCTGATTGTGTTTTTTTGAGTCCTCTCTCTTTTTTTCTTGATGAGCCTGCTTAAAGACTTGTCAATTTTGTTTATCTTTTCAAAAACCAGCTCCTGGATTCATTGATCCTTAGAATTGTGCTTTTAGTTTCTATGTCATTTAATTCTGCTCTGATCTGGGTTATTTCCTTCCGTCTACTTGCTCTGGGCTGTCTTTGCTGTTGTTCCTCAAGTTCTTGTATGTGTAGGGTTAAGTTTGTTTGTTTGAAATGTTTCTATCTTTTTTAGGTAGGTCTGTATCACTATGAACTTCCCTCTGAAGACTGCCTTCACTGTGTCCCATAAGTTTTGGGTCATTGTGAGTTCATTTTCATTTGTTTCCAGAAACTTTTTTATTTCCTCCCTAATTTCATTCTTGACCCATTCATTGTTTAATAGCATGCTATTCAATCTCCATGATTTTCAGTGTTTTGGGTTTTTCCCCTTAGGTTGGTTTCTAGTTTCAGTCCCTTGTGGTCAGAGAAAATGCTTGGTATGGTTTCAATTTTCTTGAATTTGTTGAGGCTTGTTTTGTGTCCTATCATGTGGTCTATCTTTGAAAATGTTCCATGTGCATTTGAAAAGAATGTGTATTTAGTTTCTTTGGGATGAAGGTCTCCATATATATCAGTTAAGTCCATTTCATCTAGAGTGTTGTTCAATGCCACAATATCTTTGCTGATATTTTGTTTGGAAGATCTGTCCATTTTTGACAGTGGGGTGTTAAAATCCCCTACTATAATTGTGTTGCTGTCAATATCTTTCTTGAAGTCCTCTAAGATTTTCTTTATGTACTTAGGTGCTCCTATGTTGGGTACATTTATATTTACAATGTTTATGTCTTCTTGGTGGATTCTTCCCTTGAGTATTATGAAGTGACCTTCTGGGTCGCTCTTTATGGCTCTCCTTTTGAAGTCTAATTTGTCTGATGTGAGTATTGCTACCCTAGCTTTTTTTCCCCCTGTCCATTTGCTTGGAAAATTTGTTTCCAGCCCCTCACTTTGAGTCTGTGTAGGTCTTTTGTCCGGAGGTGGGTCTCTTGTAGGTAGCATATGTGTGGGTCATGCTTTCTTATCCATTCAGCTATTCTATGTCTTTTGATTGGAGCATTTAATCCATTTACATTTAAGGTTATTATTGATAGGTACTTATTCATTGCCATTTTCGTTCCTGTATGTTTCTGTCTGTCTCTCTCTCCCTTCCTTCGTTCCTTCGTTCCTTCATTCCTTCCTTCCTTCCTTCATTTCCTTAAAGCAGTCCCTTTAGTATCTCTTGCAGAACTGTTTTGGTAGAGATGTATTCATTTAGACTTCTTTTGTCTGGGAAACTCCTTATTTGACCTTCTATCTTAATTGAAAGCCTTGCTGGGTAAAGTAGTCTTGGTTGCAGGCCTCTGGATCTCATTACTTGGAATATTTCTTGCCATTCTCTTCTGGCTTGGAGAATTTCCATTGAGAAGTCTGCTGCTAACCTTATCAGGGCTCCCTTGTATGTTACTTCCTTTTTCTCCCTTGCTGCCTTTAAGATTCTCTCTTTGTCTTGGAATTTTGACATTTTAATTATGATGTGTCTTGAAGTGGACCTCTTTGGGTTCCTCTTAATTGGGACTCTTTGTGTTTCCTGGATTTGTGTGACTTTTTCTCTCATCAAATTAAGGAAGTTTTCCATCATTACTTTTTCAAATAGGTTTTCTAGCTCTTGCTCTTCTTCTTCTCCTGCTGGTATCCCTATTATATGGATATTATTACATTTCATATTGTTTTGCATTTCTCTTAATGTCTCTGCATTCTTTCTGAACCTCTTTTCCTTTTCTTGCTCTTTCTGGTTGTTTTTTCCTACTTTGTCCTCCAACTCACTGATCCTATCTTCTGCATCATTGATTCTGTTTTTGATTCTTTTTACTGTGTTCTTCAGTTCAGAAATTGTATTCTTCATTTCCTATTGGCCCTTGCTGATAGTTTCTATTTCCTTTTTCATGTTGATATAGTTTGCAGTGAGTTCATTATAGCTTCTCTGTAGTTTCTGGTAGCTCATTGAGAGCTCATGGAGTTTCCTGACAACCATTGCTTTGAACTCATATCTGATAGTTGTGTTGCCTCCGTTTCATTTAGCATTCTTTCTGGGGCTTCCTCCTTTCCTTTCATTTGGACATTTTTTTTTTGTCTTCCCATTATTTGTAAGACTCTTCTTGTTAGCCTCAGCTTCTTAAATTGATCTGTTCTGGCTCCCTGGGATTATGGAGTGAACTTCTGTGGTAGAATACCTGTGAGATTCAGTGGTGCAGTCTCCTTCAGGTATCCTGGTGTTCACAGCTTCCACTGTGTCAGCTGTTGGGATGCCCCCTCTTTGGGTCCAAGTCTGGTTTCTTTACAGTTCCAGGTTCTTTTTTGTCTCACTCATGGGTATTTAAAATGAGAAAAGAGGGAAAATGATGAAAAAAGAATAAAAAAGAGGAAGGAGGAAGAGATAAAATTGTAAAGAAAGGAAGAAGCAATAAAGAAAGAAGAAAAGAGAAGCAAAAGGAATTGAGGGATAAAAGAGATAAAAATAATTAAAAATAAAAAATATAATTAAAAAAAAAAAAGAAAAGCTAACAAACAAACAAACAAAAAAAAACCTCTTGCTGGTTTCAAATTGCCAAGCCGGTTTTTCTCCCTGTTCAGCACTCAGTCAGCTTTGGGCTACTCTCCCCAGGGCTAGCCTGGCGCCTCTCCGTGCAGGGCCTCAGCACATGTGCTCTGGGCCTGCTGCTGAGTGCACACTTTCCCTGAGTTTATGGGTATGAGCTTGAGTCTCCCACAGATCAAGCACTCCCCAGGGCTTACGGGTGTAAGCTCTGGGTATCCTTTGAGGCCCGCTGCCATCCTTGGTTTATGGGTGCAGGTTCTGGGTTTCCTATGAAGCGTGCATGCTGCCAGAGTTTACAAGTGTGGGCTCCTCAGGTTTCCTGAGTTTTGCACACTCACCCTGGGTTCATGGGGGTGAGCTCCAGGTTTCCTATGTATTGTGCACACTCCCCCCGGTTTACGGATGTGAGTTCCAGTTCTCCTACATAGCATGCACACTGCCTGAGTTTATAAGTGTGGGTTCTGGGTTTCTGCAGTGTGCGCTCACCCTAAGTTCACAGGTATGAGCTCCGGGTTTCCCACGGATTGTGCCAACTTCCTTGGTTCACATGCATGGGTTATGGTTCTCCCAAGAATCACTCACACTCCCCAGGTTCCTGGCATGGGCTATGGGTCTTGCACAAAGCCCCCTCCTCTGATTGCGGGCACCTCTGGTCATACGGGCTCTGGTGTGCACTCCAATCAGAACTATGTGTGAGAGCTTACAGCCCTAGCTTAAGGCCACTCAGACTTTAACTTCTGTCTTTGTGACTTCAAGCAACCAGGTCTCTCCCATTGCTGCTCAACCCTTGTTTTGCCAGGGAGTGAGCGGTTGACCTGGCTCCCTCCCTATAGCCCTGTGGCAGACCTGGCAAGTGCTGGGCTGGGGCTTCACCTGCCCTGGTCTGCATGCTGATCCCTGGGCTTTTATCATCCTGAAGAATTCTCCTTACTGTCTGGTTTTTCAATATCCACTACAGTTTTTGATCTCCTATTTTCATATATGCTGTGGTACTGTTGGCTGTCTGCTCTGTTCCTTTGTAGAATGTTTTTCTCCCATGTGTAGGGGGAAATGGAATCAGCTTCCTCCTCCTACTGTGCCTCCATCTTCCAAGTCCTGATTTGGTTCTTTTAATGGGTCTTAGAATTTAAGAATGTGGGGGAACTTCTCTTCTAAATACGTTTCCTGTACTATCTTGGAAAATACTTTTGTTTGTGTGTTTCTTCATTTTATAAATCTAAGGTCTCTATGACTTTAAAGGTATTTCTTTTCATTTCTTCTTTTGAAATTATTGATTTATGCTTTTAAAACAGGTATCCCAGTTTTTCCCCTTTTACCTTTCCCTGCCCAGCAACTTCCATAGCACAACCCCCCAGGCAATCCCCACACCATTTTTCATGTCAATGGATCATGTGTGCAAATACTTTGGCTAGTCCATTTTCTCCACTGTACTTTCCATGGCTGTTCTGTAACTATCTATTCATCTTCTTAGTCCCCTCACCTCCTCACCCATTCCCCTATAACCTCTTGTCATCTGGCACAATCAAAATGCTCTCCGTATCCATGATTCTGTTCTTGTTTGCTTAGTTTGTTTGTTTTTTTTTGATTCAGTTTTTGGTAGATAGATATGTGTTTATTACTCATAGTTTTGATCTTCTTTTTCTTAAATGAGTCCCTTTAACATTTCATATAATAATGGTTTAGTGATGATGAATTCCTTTAGTTTTTTTCTTGTGTGGGACACTCTTTATCTGCCCTTCAATTCTAAATGACACCTTTGTTGGCTAGAACAATGTTGGCTGTAGTTCCTTGCTTTTCATGGCTTTGAATATTTCTTGCCAAACCCTTCCAGTCTGCAAAGTTTCTTTTGAGAAATCAGCTGACAGTCTTAGGGGAACTCCCCTGTAGGTAATTAACTTCTTTTCTCTTGCTACTTTTAAGATACTCTCTTTACCTTTAACCTTTGGCATTTTGATTATGATGTGTTTTGGAGTGGACCTCTTTGCATTCATTTTTTTGGAACTCTGTGCTTCCTGGAGTTGCATGTCTATTTCCTTCACCAAATTAGAAAAATTTTCTTTCATTATTTTTTCAAATAGATTTCCAATTTCTTACTCTTTCTCTTCTCTTCCTGGCACCCTTATGATGTGAATGTTGGAACACTTGAAGTTGTCCCAGAGGCTGTGTATACTGTCCTCGTTTTTGTGGATTTTTGAGGTTCTGATTAGTTGTTTCTTGCTTCTTTATGTTGCAAATCATTGATTTGATTCTTGGCTTCATCCACTCTCCTGTTGTTTCCCTGTAAATTGTTCTTTATTTCAATTAGTGAATCTCTTGTTTCTGACTGAGTCTTTTTTACGCTGGGAGGTCCTCACTAAGTTCCTTGAGCATCCTTGTAACCAGTGTTTTGAATTCTGCATCTGATAGAATGCTTATCTCCATTTTATTTCGTTCTTTTTCTGGAGTTTTGTTCTGTTCTTTCATTTGGACGATGTTTCTTTGTCTTCTTATTGTGCTAGCCTTTCTGTGTTTGTTTCTCTGTATTAGGTAGAGCTACTTTGACTCTACGTCCTGGTAGTGTGGCCTAATGTAGTAGGTGTCCTGTAGGGTCCAATGGCACAGCCTCTCCTATCACCCAAGCTCGGTACTCAAGATGAGCCCTTCATGTGGGTTGAATACCTCTGCCTCTTATAGTTGAGCCTTGATTGCTGTTGGCAGGTCAATGGGAGGGATTTACACAGGCCAGTCATCTATAAGGACTGGCTATGACCACTGACCTACAACCTCCTCCCTCTATGGAGGATCAGCTGTTCAGGGGCAGGGTGGTAGTGTTCTGATGTGATCTATAGTAGTCCACTGCATGTGCAGGCTCTAGGGTTTCCATGGTGGTGCTGGCCAAGGTTAGCCCCCACCTGTGTTTTGCCCAGGGCCACCTTGCCTGAACTATAAAGCAATCTGAGATGGCTGCTTCTTGCGTTGGGCTTGGAGATTCCCAGGTGAATCCAAGCTGTTTATCTAGGCTGGTTGCTGCTAGTGCTGGGCCTGGGACCACTTGGCCAGAAGTACAGGGGCTATGGGCTCAGTGAAGCCAGTTGTTGCTTGATTGAGAGGATTTAAGAAGTTGTGAAACATGACTCAAGACCAGCCTTCATATGGAAAAGTCTGTTAACTGCTTGAGTTGCCTTGTAAGTTGGGCGGGATGGAGACTCAGGGGATCTTCAGGGAAGGGCGAACTGTTAGCCCAGTTGAGTTTCATATATGGCACCCACTTGCCAGCTCTGTGGCTCTGTGAAGGGAGGGCTCAGAAAAGGGGTAATGGCCTCTACCCACTTTTCTATCTGGAAGAAAGCTGTCTCCCAGTTCTCACCTTGATGCCAGACACCAGTTTATCCCTGTATTTTCTTCATGCCTTTCAAGTTATTAACACAGTGCTAGAGCTCAGAGGAAGTGAGTCTAAGTAAGTCCATGTGTGGGTTCTTTAAGGGGAACTACTTGGGACTACAGAATTTTCTTCCACTGACCCAGTCACTGATAGTTTTTGCAGCTAGAAATTATGGGGACTTATTGTCTTGGCATTGGAACCCTGAGCTGTGGGATCTGATGTGGGATTAGGACTCCTCACTCCTGAGATATCCCTCTTGAATTTTTATCCACCACATGTGGATGTGGGAGCAGCCCACTCCACATTTCTGCCTCTCCTACCAGTCTGGGTGGATGTGGTTTCTTCAATTCCATAGTTGTCAGACTTCCATTCCATTCAAACTGTGATGGTTGTTCTATAATTAAGTTGTAATTTTGATGTGGTTGTGGGAGGAGGCAAGCCATGTTTATCCATGCTGCAATCTTGACTGGATATCTCTTTGCATTTCAGAAAATGTGTTTATAAACTTTTATCCAAAGAGTTCACATATTTGAAATTATTCTGCTATATAATTTTCAGACAATTTCCTTTTGGCGGAGGAGAGATCATTCTACTGTACATCTAGTATGTACTGATGTCTTCCATTTGCTATTGCAGACACACTCTTTCTTCGTCCTTCTTCACATAACTCTTGCTCTGGGATGCCAGGACTACAGCAAAAAGCTTTTTTCCCCTCTGAAGTTTCAATTGGGTTTGGCCAATGGAGAGCCTTAGGAAGCTGGAAAGAAAGAGAAATATGATGTTGATGTGTTTATTCCCAAGCATCCTCCCTGATGTGTGCTATGGGTTGGCCATGCTCCTCTGTTGAAGGCTGTAGCTCTTGGCATGTGGCCTAGACCATGAAATTCTCCTTCCATGTTATAGTGACCGATTCTTTTCCTGCCCCTGCTAGGTTAGAGTTTGTAAGTGTGGATGCAAACCCTGAGATATTTCACTTCCCTTGATGCTTTCACTAAGTTCTTCCTACACTTTAATAAACACTAGTCTCTTTATTAAATTCTCCTTAATTATGCATTGTGACTGTGCCATTTTTTTCTTGCTAGGGCCTTAATTGATGTGCCAAAGATCTATCGAAGATATTCAGGGAATATTCTTTAGGTTTTCTTTACTCGTACAACATAATTTTTGTTTGCTATAATTGCTTTATTGTTTACCTGCTGAATTCTCTGCCATGAGCAGCATTTTGTGAACTGTGGTGATGTTGGTGGGGAAAGATTTAGCCTCCATTTACATCTGAACATCTTTTCCTTGCTGGGATCTGAGATGAAAACAGCTCTCCCATTACAAACTCTAGAACATTTCCTGTGGATCACTAAATATCTTTCTGGCAAGACCATCTCAGGATGTAAATGTTTAACCACCTCACACCAGGGCAGAGCCAGCTAAAATAGCATCTTGAATAGGGAAGCCTACTGTAACATGGACCCTGACTATCTGCTTCCCTTTCACTCATTATAATTAAAACAATTTTCTCTCTTTTCCATATAGATCTTGGGTGAAGGGAGACACGATTGTCTCTTCTCATTATAGAAAAACTATGTCACATTTTGGATTTGTTAGTTAAAAGCAGGGAAAACTTTGCACATCAAAGTTTTCTAGCAACAACTCTTTAGTTTGTACAATATTTAAATGCTTCTTCTGACATGTCTCATGATTTTTAAATCACTGTTCATCTTTTGCATTTTAAATCAGATTCAATTATAAAAATACCCTTTTCTTTCCATGATATCAGAAGCCTCTGCTAACTACTTGTGTGCAGAGAAATTTGAAACCGATTCTATTTATATATTTATTTATATTATGTATTTTATACACTATTTTATATATTTGATTATGTGTTGTATTAATATAGAATATAGTCTATGTAGTCTCCTTAGGATTAGCCTTCTTAGTTACTAATTTGAATTTTCTTATAAAGTGTATTAGTAAAATGGTCAATCAGTATTCAAGTTTCTAGATGGCTGGTGAAATATTTGTCCTTATGTTCAAGGTTCAAGAGACCTCCACATGTTCCTGCAGCTCTTATAGTGACTTCATGTATAAATGGGATAACCTTTAGTTGATTAGAATATTTCATTAGTCTGAACATATCTCTCCTTGACCTTGTCAAATAATTGAGGTGTTAATTTCCTTCCTTAGATACTTCAATCATAGGTTAAGGGATAGTCAATAAATTATGTGATTTGGAGGAATGCAGTGAAAGGAATTTTTAATGCTTTCTGGCATAGCAAACAGTGTTAATTTTTCTAACTGCCATGGTGTTTTATTCTTATGACATTTAGAATTGAAATTTAAGCAGTATAGGATATTGATATTTATTGAGATATATTCCAAATCAGTGTTATTTCTTTAGATAATAAACATAGGTAGTGGGGGAAATACTGCCTGATTTTTAATGACTTGTGAGATAAGAGTGGTTTTACATTTTTAAATCAAAATAAAAATAATATTTTATTACATGTGAAAATTATATGATATTCAAGTTTTAGTGCCCATAATTAATTATTGGAACACAACCATATTTATCTTATACATTCATACCCATTCACAATGCAATGGCAAAATTTTGTGTTTCAGACAGACTGTGAAGTCTAAAATTCTCTGGCCCTTCGCGGAAAATTTTGCAGGCTCCTGGTTTAGATAGTCAAGGGTATTTTTTCTTCGCCTAAAGTAATAACCTAACTGAAAATCTTAACCATCTTAGTAGCTATTGAATGAATGAGTAGCAGATCATACTGTGTATAAGCTTTTCAGTGTTGGGTTTATAAAGGATAAGCAGCAAACCAGCATTGTTCCTACAGTGAGAGCAATACCTGGGAAAACGATGAAATCATATGAAATTCTTTAGAAGTCATTCTCTTGTTTGGTTATCAGGATGGCATATGGCATGGTATCTTATATTTGGTAGTGCTTCTGGATATCTTCAAAACTTTATATTGGACATTTTCTCACCTCAAATGGAGCACCAGCAGGAAAGGGAGCTAAACCATTGTGTGCTCAGATGAAATCAATCTCACCATGTGCTTCATGGAGTAATGACCACTGTGATATAAACACCATCACCACCCACCTACTTTGTGTTATAAAAAAAACAAAAAAAAAAATCTATGGATATAGCATGTATATATTTTCTTCACATTTCTACTAGAAAGGGGCCCCAGCACAGGTGTTTCAATTAGGGTCTTTCTCAGGACTCTTGATATTTGATGGACAATTGCATGTATATCTTTATTTTTTTTTCCTCTTGCAATCTAGTTCCCAGCAGGAAATTTGCTCAGCTGCCAACTTGGAATCATCTAATTGACTCAGAAAGAATCTGAATGAGTTTCTAAATATCCAACTGAAATCAATTGTGACTTTCTTTATTTTAGGCCCCAGGCAGATTGAAATTGAGACAATAAATGGAAGCACCTCATTCTGAAAGAAGGAGAGTTGGCAGCTTTGCAGCAAGCATTGTATACATACAGTCATAAACACCCAAGCACGTACACACACAAAGACACACACAGACACTCATTTGCAAAGTTTTATATTCAGGAAGAATGCATGAGTGGATATATATTTTGCATCTTAAAATCTCTAGGTTCCTAAGATCCATCATTTTAGTAATCTAAGAAAGCATTTCATTCAGAAGGAAATATTGAGGATGTTAGTTTGAAATGGGAGCCGTGGCTAATACATAGCTTACTTATGCAAAGACTTTGTACTCACAGTTTCTGTCAAAAGTCTTATAGACTCTACATTTTTTGTGCTCTGCTTTCTATTTTTCTCATGGAAAAGTTTTTCCCAAGGTTCATCTATTCATGTACACTTTGTGTTTTCATTAAATTCTAATTTGTGTGAAAGAGAAACAAGAATTTCAAACAGCATTGTTATGGGCTTAGTGGCCCATCTGCCATGCTATCGTCTTTTCCTAACAGAGAAAAAAATGACTGTGAGAATAAACAAATTGTTTCACAAACCCCCTCAGTGCTAGAATTCTAAATATCTGAACCTTCAGGAAGGAGGGATCCAAGTGTTCAGTTTTTGCTGTGGTATGTAACCATGATGAGCACAGTTGGGAACTGTGATTAGAGGTGAGGCATTGTAGCATAAATTCTAGTGAACATTCAGTGATTAAACAAACATACAACATGAGCTCTTGTTTTCAGGAGGAGGTTTCTTGTGGGATGCAGAAGTCTTCTGGAGCTGTGCACAGAGAGAGACCTGTTTAATTTCAGTTCCTTTCAAAGGAGGCTCTTTCTCCAGCAATGGAGTTCAGAAGCTTTATCCCTATCCCTCCTGAAGGAAGAGAGGGAGGATGCTGAGGAGCCACAAGAACACAGACACAAAACTGGTTATATATGGGGAAAGCCATTTCTGACTCGAGTAGGAAAGCAGAAGCCAGTATTTTACACACCATGATAGAGGGGAGGAACATCAATAGAAAACAATTCAAGACAAAGCTTGGAAAGAGCTTTGTTCCCAATCCCAGTTTATGCCATTAATCAGATAAAAGCCAACAGCACGTAGAACTGGGGGCGATCCACTGAAGAGGACTAATAGAATTTGGACAATGCATGGAAAATGGGTTTGTTCAAAATAAACCAGAGCACACTAAGGTTTATTTCCAGCTGCTCCTCACTGAAAGTGGGTTCCATGCCAGTGCATCCTGTTCATAGGTATGTATGATTATGCTAAGCTAAATGTATTCAAAACTAAGGATTATTTTCTTTAAGTATATGGGATATAAAGTAATAATAAGTTTTAAGACTATAGTTAGTCCTCTTATTCAGTCTCATGTGAGGATTATGAGAATATTCTTCACATTTTTTCCCATTGCCTTCAAAATTCCTGCCTCAAGGACTATCCCCAGTCCTATGCTAGATATTGTAATTGGTAAGCAAAACAAAAGAAAGCATACCTGTATGTAAAGGAGGGTTCTGGGACCCTGAATATCTTTTATCATGTAAGTGGTACCCTGTGAGGAGGCAACATTGTGGGCCTGGTGACAGTTTAGCCTTGAGTCAGGTAGTATTGGCTTTGAAACCTGGCCTTTTCTTTATCCATGACTTTAGGGTCATGGCACTTGACTCTCTAGATATCATTTCCTTGTTTGTTAAAAAGGTTGTATTGATATTCTAAGACTGCCATAACACAGTATCAAAAGCCAGGTGGTTTAAAACAGCAGAGATCTATAGGCTCACAGTTATGAAGGCTAGAAGTCTGAAATCAAGGTGTCAAGAGGGCTGATTCCTTCTGAGGCCCTGAGGGATGATCTTGTTCGTGCTTCTCTGCAGTAAGGGCAATCCTTGGTGGGCCTCAGCTTCTAGATGCATCACTCCAGTGTCTGCCTCAGTCTTAACATTGCATTCTCCCAGTGTGTGTTCAAACTTCCCTGTCTTTATAAGGTCACTAGTCATAGGGGATTAAGGCCCACCCTAATCATTTCACCTTAACTTGATTACAATGGCAAAGACCTTATTTCCAAATAAGGCTACATTTATGGGCATGGGGGTTGGGACTTCAATATATGTTTTTTGGGGGACACAATTCAATCCATAATGGTGGATAATAATTAAGTAACTTCCACAAATATTGACAGAGGGATGAAATAATAAGGTGAAGATTACTGAGAGCAGGTTTTTTTTGCCCCTGGAAAAAACATAGTTTGAGCCCCACAACTGCTCATGTATAGCTTTGTGAAATTGTCAGGCTTTGGGCCCTGTCCAAACCACCGGCCCTACGACCACCTACTCCACTTATTACCTTAGACAATTTTTATCATTTTCATAACTATTATTATAATGTTGTCCTAACATTGGTTCTTCTGTGTATGCGTGCTCAACCCTTCGCGAAGCTTGATGCTGTACATACATGAACTTTCTTTCTGTTCCAACTTTTCAAAGTTCTGCTTGGAAGGGCTTTGAGCTGGTATGAACTGGAAATCTGAATGACTGTGTGAACACAAAGACAGATGGCAGAACCCCCAGTGGAATGTGTGGCCAGCACATGGCTGCTATTTGTTTTCCCTCTCGAGTAGTCAGCAGACACACTGTTACTGTACTGCAGCTGTGGTGAGATTTACTTCCAGAACTTTTCAGGACTATGGAGACCTGAATAGCAGGGTTTACCTGGATAGGCTAAGTCCTAAAAAGGAAGCAAAGAAATATTTTTATCACTTCAGAACAGAATATATGAGGCAAGGTCCCTAGCAAATGAGGAGACATATTTTAATTTTCAAGAGAGAATTGGAAGTAAAATTTCTGCTTCCCATATAATTCAGACTTATTTACCTTCTTCAGTGTTCTTCTATCATCTTCAGGCTAATACCCAAGTTTCTTTGTACACCTGCAATATATTTCACATCTGGTCCTTGAAGCTTTTTAAGACTCACTCTGTGATTTCTTGTCTCCCATGTTACCAAATTTCTTGCATTCCTACCACATGTACAATTTCCCTGGAATAAAATTTTTACATTTCACCTGGATAATTTCTGCCTTCTTAAAACTTCAGCTCAGGCTACATCTCTCCCAGGGAGTCTTCTCCATTCCCTGCCCTTCCTTCTGCTCCATTCTGGGATCTCTATGCATCGGTCTCATTATTTCTCAAATTATATTAACATTTTTCATTTTTCAGCTGGACAATATCTTTTTCATTTTGAGTCCTTAGGGTCTAGGAAGTGGTTAGTGTTCAATAACTGTTAGTTGAATTGAATTTCATAAGAATGAATATTTAATTCCTTTCTCGCTCCTTTTTTATATCACTTGGGAGAAAAAAAAATAACCGAAGATATGAGATTTCATTTAGTCTTC
This sequence comes from Anoura caudifer, assembly GCA_004027475.1. Lineage (NCBI taxonomy): Eukaryota > Metazoa > Chordata > Mammalia > Chiroptera > Phyllostomidae > Anoura > Anoura caudifer. Next base: position 32,748 of record PVKU01000274.1, on the reverse strand, counting down.
TTTCAAAATAATGAACTTTTTTCCTTAACAGGGGAGAACATAAAAAAGTCCTAGGGAACAGGAGGCAGAATAAACCATATCTGAAAATCATCCATTCATTCAACAAATATTGACTCAGTATCTTCCATGTAGTGGACAGTGGACATACAAGATGAAAAAATCCTTATCCTGAACCATAAAGAGCTTTCACTATAACATGTAAAGATAATTTTATATAAGGGTACCCAGAAGTTTTATGCTGGTGTAATGAAAGGTTTCCAAAACATGAGAAAGAAGCCTTGGCTTAAAAGTGGCTGAATGAATTTCTGTTTCTATTTTCTCAATCTCCGTGTATTTCATAACTACCTCTAATCACTCCTACTATTTCACTTAAATTGCCTCATCAAAGTCAAAAGTGACCTCCATGTTGTCAAATCTAGGGATTATTTTTCTCTTTTTATATTATTCAACCTATTAACAAAATTTGACATAGTTGTCCATGCCCTTTCAGAAAAATGTTCTTTTGGTTTCTAAGACACCTCACTTTCTTGACTTTTCTACCGGACCTCTGACAGCTCCTCGTCAGTCTCCTTGTGGAATCCTCTAGTTGACCCAGAGGCAAATTTGCTGTGATGCTAATGGAGCTTAAGCCTCAGGACCACTCCACTGTATCCAAAAACGTAGGCAAAGAGCTTACAGGGTCATATGTTTTTGCAAAATTTACAAAAGTAAAATATTTTAACCATAAGGATTGAGGCAACAGTCTCTTTCCATCCAAACTCCCTCCTCACAATTATCATCATGTTCTTGTTAGGTTATCCATGATTTTTGGAATAAAGGCAATTTGAAGATATATTTCCTTTGGATTTAGTGGGTTCCATGGATGTGGTTCATAATCATGTCAGGTTTATTGCCAGTGATCCCACTGGCCAACACAACTGCTGTTGTGACATGAGGTTACAGGCGAAGGTAGCAATTCAACGCGAATGAGGCTCTAGCACTGGATGACTGGGGAGGGGAGAAGAAAAATGTTAGGGGAAAGGCTATATTACTTTTCTAGTCTCCAATAGAAAATAATATTACAGAGTCTTTGGAATATGATAAGGCAATCAGAGCATGGTAACAAAAAAAAAACAAAAAAAAGAGGAAAAATTAGCATTTAACAATGGGTCAGACATTAGCACTTGCAAAGTGTATGTTTAAATTGCCTTTTTTACTTTTGTTTGATTTTTAAACAATAGAAATATTTGCATTATTTTTTAAAGTCTCTCTACCTAGAAGAAAGAGGAAAAATTAATTTTAGTTTGTTTACATATTTGTAGACCTTTTTGTTCATATATTGTTTATATAATCTGTTTTAATATTTGGATATATCTATATCTATAACCACACTTACACATATGCACATACATCTCATATATGTATACATGGATGTACCATATATACATACAAGTATATGGGTGTGCATAACCATATATACAAACATATAAAATATAAAATGGGATCATTTATGGGATTCTAAATTTTTTAGAAATATATAAATATCATATCTAATTTCTTTCCATTTCAGACCATATAGACCTACATTCTTTTATTTCTTTATTTATTTATAGAAAGAGAGGGAGGGAGGGAGAAAGAGAGGGAAGAGAAACATCTATGTGTGAGAGAAACATTGATCAGTTGCCTCTTGCACACACCCCAGCCAGGTACTGGGCCCACAACCCAGGCTTGGGCCCTGACCAGGAATCAACCAGTGATGTTTTGCTTTGCAGGACAATCAATGCTCAACCAACTGAACCAAACTGGTCAGGGCCATTCTTTTATTCTTTTTAATAATTGCAATTTTTAACTGGTCAAACCATTTTGTATTAATTTTAAGGACAACAGAGATCTCCACCTCAGAGCCCTATCAGGGCAGCTGATTACTCATGGCCTTATCCTTATGCCATGAAAAGAATGAACTTTAATGTTGGATTTACTATATATATGGCAAGGAGGAAAAGCAGGAAGCTGAGGGTTGATTTTTAACTAAAGGATATTAAAATCAAGCAAACAAACAAGGATACTGATAAGTTCTTCTTTTTGATTTCTGATTCATTAAAACTTGACCTTAACTAAAGGGCAACACTGAAGGCAGTCCTCAAGACAATATTTGTTATGGCCCCAAGGCTAGTACAATATTCTGTAAACTCTGGTTCCAACTGAAGTATGACCCTTGGACAATGGCCCAGCCTCTTTTCCCCTCATCATGTTCTCTTCTACAAATTTTTAAATTACACAGTTAGTTAAATCCTGAAGAACACAATTAATCACTTTATTTCAGGACTTTTGATGATTTGAGAAATAAACAGTTCTTTTGTTTTTATATGTTTAACTAAATTAGACTAGTACAACCTGCCAACCTCTTTAGCATTTGAATTTAAGATGAATGATTCTGAGAGAAGGAAGTTTTCAGAAGCAGCTGTAGAGACATGGAAGTAGTCTGGGACTGACTGAAAGAAGACAGATTTATTGGCAGATTTGTAAGAGTCTGCAAACACTTGGAAGAGGTTACCGATATTCTTGAGATAGAAGAGGGACTCCAATTAGTAGCATGGATACTTTGAATTAATTCCAAAAATTGACTGTACTGATTCAGAATCATCAACAGCTTTATTTTTTGCCTATCTAGGTAGATATGTATTATTGTAGTTAATTATGGTTTCAATTCCTTTAGGTTCAGTCCTTGTGTACACCCTACATTTGTAGCATTTTCTCTCATATCTATTACACCTCATAGAAGAACAACACTTTCAGTTCAATTTACTGACTTTCCTAGCCATTGGGGGCTGTCCAGTATTGAATTGGGATGCTCCATAGGTACATAGCTTACCTTCAACTTGGACTTTGAGGTACATTTGCAGATGGATGGGAGGGTTGCCTGTATGAGAGGTTTAGGGGAGGCTATTTTACTGTGAACAGGATATGGTTGGAATCACCACAGGATAAAAATCACTCTAATAATTAAGCAAAAGGAAATCAGAGTTAATGCAAGATGATAATCCATACTTTGCAGGGTAAAATAAGGGCTGCTGCAAAAGTGTGTACATCACTACATATCTGAATAGTTTCCACTTGTGCTTGCTTTTCTGTTTGCATCTTCCTGCCCATGTATCATTACATGTCTCTGGTGTTTTCACGTATTTATGTGATGAATGAGTGGGTTTATCCAAGTGAATTCTATAGCTTCCTCTAGGCCTGGAACTCTATAATTCTGATTCTGTGTTTCCCTTAGTATTCTTGTATATATCTTTATTTCTGTGTGCTTATTTGTTGAAGTGTATATTCATGGTAATAATGGAAGTTGGTGGGAAGAAGTCTCTCACCTGCCCTGTGATTTAACTGGAGTCAGACAGATGAATGTCTGACTTGCTTTCTTGCTTCCTGGACAGACTTGGAACTATCAAAACTTGGAAATTTTCTTGGAATGAATCAAAGTTGATGGCACCTCTGGTATGGCTAATTTAATATGTCCGTTTGTCTGGGCCACAAGGTGCTAATGTTTGGTCTAACATTATTCTGGGTGTGTCTGTGAGGGTTGTTTGAATGAAATTTACATTTGAATTGGAAGACTTAGTGAAGCACAGTGCCCTCCCTAATGTGGGTGAGCCTCATTCAATCAGTTGGAGGCCTGAATAAAACACGGGCAACAAAAAGCTGACTCTCCCACAATTATGAGAGAACACAGCTTGTCTGATAGCTTGAGTTGGGAAATCGTTTTTTTTCCTGCTTTGGGACTTAAACTGAAACAACAGTTCTTGGACCTTGAGCCTGCCAAATTTTAGAGTGGAACTTACCACTGTCTCTCTTCTCTTGAATCTCCAACTTGCTGACTGCAGATCTTGATATTTCTCAGCCGCCCTAACCACATGAACCAATTCCTTATTTTGTGTGTGTGTGTGTATATATATATATTTCCTTCAACTCCTGGACATTCCTCAAGGTGGAAAAGACTCTTTCCTATGTGGTCTACATTTCTTCCCCTGGGCCTCAAATTATCCTAGAGTCATTGTTCTGAAAGCCCCAGCAGAGATGTCCCTTGGCCCAGATCTTTCTGCTGGTGTAATTTCAATTGTGGGTTGTTGAAGTAGATTTTGTATTTCAATATTGCTCAGCTTTTTGTTTTCTTATTTTAAATCCATATCTAGTCTTATCCTCCTTAGAAGTTATGGAGTCCCGAGGGGCCTGGCTGTGATGCATCTCACAACAATTGGGATGTCTCAGTAAATGCTTCACTTTCTACATTCAGAGCCCTGTAGTCTGATGGACTATGCCTGGTGCTTCTATTTCTACTTCTGAGCAGCAGGAGCCTACTTTATCAGGCCCCCAAAACAAACATAAAATATAATATAAAATATATATAAAATGTATTTTTACGTAAAATATATAATATATAACATTTTATATATAATTTAAAACACATAGATATATAATTATCTATCTATCTATCATCTACCTGTCTGTCTGTCTGTCTATCTATCTATCTATCTATCTATCTATCTATCTATCTATTTCCTATTGGTTCTGTTTTTGTGGAGAACTCTGCCTGATAAAGCACCTAATAAATCTGTTAGGATGGAATGTCCTTCCAGTAACCTGCTTAGGGATGTGGCGTCGGGGGTGACAATGGAGCAACCTAGACAATAGAGGGAAGGCCTGAAGTGATTCAGTCCCCTCCCACCTGGCTTTGATGCTAGAAGTGAGACGATTCAAACAAGGATTAAAGTAGTTTGAACTTGCCTGAAATATGTGCATGGGAACTTACAGAACATATGTGAGGAGCCTGCCCCTAAATTTCTTACACCTAAAAGTGGCCTATATAGGAGTGAGTCATTATTTCCCTTGGATACTCTCCTCTCTTTCTGTTTCTCTACCTTCACCTTAAAACACACTATGTATTTAACCCTCTTATATTTGGAGAGTACTAAATAATTTAAACACAAAATGGTTGGAAATGGGAATAAACTAATATGTTTTTAAAAACTTTAGTAGAAAGTACTTCTTTGTCAATTTTTAATTGGTTTTGACTTGGATAACATGAACCAATGTAGATTTTTCAATGTCATGAAACAATATTGGAAAAAATAAGATGAGTTGTTTCAGTCCTTCTATATTTCTTCCTACCACATTTTTTCTTATATTCTCACCACAACTCATTCTTCAAGGAATCTTGCTCTACTGCTTCTCAATGACATGTTTCCGGGCTCTTCTACCCAGGGATTGTTTGTGTTTGTGAAGAGCCAGAGTACTTGCAGGAAAGAAACTGGAACCTGGTTAATAGAAGGTGGTTAATTTTAATTCAACTTTCGATACCTCTAAGCTTGAGATAGAATTCCTTGGAAGCCACATGGCTCAGATCTAGACCAGCATTGATTCTTTCAATGATTTCTTTCTCACTTGAAAATGATTCCTTGCTCTGAAGGTGGGAGGCAGCATCTTTTAATGTCTGAATATTTTTTATGTTTACATTAGTTGGTTTTTACTCACTGGTCCCTCAGTTACTTGGAGACCTAGCTCCAAGCTTCTAGGCTTCTCCACCTCAGTAGCACTCTCTGGGCTATTCTCAGCAGAAGTGTGTCATTGAAAACTGATAGATCCTTGTGTGGGATGCTGGATGAAAGAGAAAGTCCATGAACTCAATGCCTGCCTGGACCACTTGGGTGATGTGAATGGGTATGGCAGTCCTGAGGATGATGGAGGTGAGCTGCAAGTACGTGTGCCATCCGAGGAGAGCAGAGGAAATGTGAACATTTATGTGAAATGTCCCAATTTAAAAACAGAGAGTACTAAATCAAACATCTTTTAAAAAACATAGGCCTAATTGTGCCAACTGGATTTGGCTCATAGTCCTCTAGTTTGTGACTTACATTTATAATTGATCTTTTCTTTCACATATTCTAAAAATATGAGGGGGTGAAATGTGATCATAATTATGTGAGTGTACAACACAAGAAATTTTTATTAAAGGAATGTTCAAATTTCCCTCAAAACAACTTTTTCTTTTTTGCCTTTACCTTCTTTTTCTATGTGATTCCTTCTTCCTTTCCTAAAGTAACCACATAAAGATTTTCTCTAATGCTGATTATGTGTGTATATATATATCCTATTATATATTATATGTTACATGATTATTAAACATGTATATATAATGTCATGTGATAGTTGCATGTATTTTATAAGTACTATCATATATAATTACTAAATATGTATTTATAAATGGTTTGAAATATAAATTCTTTGTCCCCACCCCCACAATTCTTTATTCAGAAATCAGGTATTTGGCAATACAGGCATTTAGCATATAATTGTGAACTTGAGGATAAGTTGTTAAAAACTTTCATAAAATCTCTGTACTTCTTTTGTAAAGAAAGATTATTGTCTTCTTCCAGACAATCATGTATAAAACAATGTAGCATATTGCACTCAGCACAGTGGAAAGGTGGGGCATGAGGATGACTTCTTAGGGGTCTGCACATTGAACTTTCCCTGGGGAAGTGGTCAGGCTTTAAAGCAGACTCTTCAGCTGTCAGCTTGCAGACCAAACTACAATGCCCTGAACTGATTTGAGTTTAATGCCTTTCTGGGCCTATTATCCTCACCCTTCTTCTACCAGACCAAGCGTCCCTTACTTAAGTTACATGTCTGCCCTCTAACTGTGTTAAAGAGAGTTAGAAAAAAGCAAGGAGCTTTGAAAAGCAAGACCTCTTCAGTGCTGAGTCCAAGAAGTACTTTGTAGAAGGAATAAATGCTAAGTTACTTTTTCCAGTTAGATCTTTGGGACCTGTTAGGCACCTACCCTTCAGGGCTGGACAAGATTAAGTCTCAGCTTACCCTTTTTCCTTCTAAAGATATTTTTCTTTCCTTTTCTAAAGTAGTAGCTGCTGTTTTGGGAGGTAACTTTCATTTACTCCAAATCTGGTTGAGGAGAAAGTCTTCCCAATTGGCCTTTTCTTGCTGTTCCTCAGAATGCAGGGCACTCTCAATTTTTAAACATGGCAGATGTGCATGCGTGTCTGTGCATTCATTTCTCGCTTTTAATACAGGGGATAATGGCAAAATTAGTCAGGTTAAAGTCACAGTACTTGAAGAAATTAAAATTGTATTTTCATTCTAGTCAAGGTTTTCAGAATCCCTTTTCTACATAGTACTGAAAACTTCTAATAATGTGGCTGGAATTTATTTTAGATGTTGTTAGCTTAAGTTATGTAGACTTCAGCTCAAAGTAGAATCAGCTTAGAACTTGCTGCTGGCCCAGAGGAAAACTATACCGTGATAAACACTGTTTACTAATTTTGCTCCTGTACTGTGGTTGCCCCCTCAAGGTCCTGGAAGTAAGGAAATAAGTAAGAAAGTAACTTTCCACCCTTGTGCTGAGGGCTCTCCCATCAGGGGTCCTAGGTATTCCATCACCATTTATACAGACATTTCTTTCAAGAAGAAGAATCTCCTTGAGGAGATTCCTCAAGGTGGGAAAGGCCCTTTCCTATGTGGTCTACAGATTCTTTCCCTGACCTCAGATTATCCTAGAGTCATCATTCTGAAAACCCCAGCAAAGATCTCCATTGGCCCAGATATTTCTGCTAGGTGATAATTTCACTAGTGGGTTATTGAAGCAATTTTTGTATTTTAATACTGCTCAGGTTTTTTGTTTTTTTGTTGTTGTTTTCTTATTTTAAGTCCATATTTGGTCTTTTCCTCCTTAGAAGTCATGGAGGCCCAAGGGGGCTGGCTATGATGCATCTCACAACAACCAGGATGTCTCATCAAACGCTTCATTTACTATGTTCAGAGCCCTGTAGTCTGATGGACTGTGCCTGATGCTTCTATTTCTACTTCTGAGCAGCAGGGCCTTTACTAGGCCCCAGTAACAAACAGCTGGATATCAGTGAGTGATTTAACCCAGCATTTTCCAAGTCATGTTTCATAAAACTCTACTATTCTACTATCAAGTATCCTACTGTCCTACTATCAAATAAATACCCTACTACCAAATAAATTAGGGAAACATTGCAAACTGTAGCCCTTCTGGGAAAGTTACCATTTGTGTAACACATTAAAGGCCCTTCAAAGTCCTTTAATTAAGATACTTGATTTTTTTTTAATATAAAGCATATTCAAACCTAATTAACCATGAGCCCTCTTTTTCCCCAACAGAATTAATTTTTCACATATTTTAATATCCTATAGACCACTAATGAGAAAACATGAATTTAATACTTTCCAGTGGCATCTTGCAATACTACGAGCTTCCCATTCAATGCCTTCTCTCACATTCCTGGATGACTATTTCCCTCCATCATCTCTCTCCTCAAAACTTCAATGACCCATTCCCCTTACTCTGTACTGATGACTAGATTCTGACTTTGCTGACCGGGAAAACAGAAGCAATCAGAAGAACGTTCATATCCTCTCATCACTGGATTTAGCATGTTACTTGCACCTGTGCTGTGTACGCCATCTTCTCTCTTATTACAGTGAATCAGTTGTCCACACTCTGATGTGAGGCCAACACTGCAACTGGCACAGTGAAGCCCGACCCTTTTTGGTTACTTGAGAACTTTGCTCCTGCAATGATGCTATTTCTCTCCTGTGTCATTAATTGTTCACTGTCTACCAGATTGTTTCTCCACATAAAAATAGTACACTATCTTTTATATTAAAAACAGAACAAAAACTTATCTCCTGACTCTCATGTTCCCTTTTAGCTAGCATTGATTTTCTCTACTCTGGTTTGCAGCAAAACTTCTTGAAGTCATTTTCTGTATTCTCTGCCTCCTCTTATTCTTTCTACAACCCTCTCTAGTCAGGATTTGGCACTCTGAAACCATCCCTATTTGGCAACACAGTCCCCACATTGACAAATCAAATAGTCAATCCTCAGTCTTCCTTTACTCGTATTCAGCATTTGACCCAGTTGATCATACCCTTCTTCCTGAAATACTTTCCCCCCCGAAATGAGCCCAAAGACCTAGATATTTTATTATTCCTGGCACAGAAAGTGGTATAAACTTCTTGCTTATACCAGCTCTCCTTGTCCCCCAAGTCCCATGGGGGTGTTGAAAAAGCAAGCCTGAGTGGATGGTGTTCACATAATAGCCTGGTTGGTGTCCTGGCTTTGGAACTACGAGCTTCTAAAATCTGAAACTTTAAAAGTAGTTACCGGAAAACCTGCCCCACCTTTGCCCCACCTTTGACTCACAGGGAGAGATGATCCTTATAGTCCTGGTCATAAACAAACCTGCTCTTTGCCTCAGAGGGACACCCTATCTATAGCTTCCAAGGCTGTTTGCTCTATAAATATACTTGAAAGTAGTTTCAAACAAAGTTATTGCAAGATGTGTAGAAGCATCATGGAGAATTGTTTCCCAGTCAATACTTCATCTGCCTGAAATTCTCCTCTCTCAGATATTTACATGGCTTTCTCCCTTATTTCACCCATATTCCTGTTCAAATGTTACCTAACTAGGCTTACCCTGACCATGCTATCTATTTCACTATCCTATTTATTTTTCTTTGTAGCACTTAGCTCTCTATCTGATGTTGTACTGCAAATGAATTTAATGTTGCATTGCCTATGTGTTCTATTAAAACGAAAGCTTCATTGTGTCCAGAACCTTGTTTTGTTCAATGTTGAGTCCTCAGATCCTAGAATAGTATCTGACAGAATAAGTGATCACTAAATAATTGTTAAATGAACATATAAATAATTCTGCTCAGTAACTCTATCCACCTCCTCAGTTTTTTAGAATCATCACTTCAATGCTATCCCCATGCAAGGAAATAAAATTTTAAAAATTATGTTGTTTCAATATAAAAATGTAGCTTAACCACAAAGAGTAGACTAATGCTCACTTTTTGCACAAAAGGCAGAAGAGAATAACTTGTTAATCTATTCTTCTGTGAATAATGAGTGATCTTTGAACCTTGGGTGACAACAGGGAAGTGTATACACACAGGGATGTGTATAATACATTTTAGAATGATTTCCAACAAAAGTGGTTCAATATATTAGAAAGCCATTAATCTCTAAGAAAATCATCAGTTATCAGGAAAATTTACTAACATGAAGTATAGCTTTATATTATTATCTTGGTTAATTAATGAGCTGTTCTCTGTTGAATTATCTATTCAGTCCTTGAGAGAGTATGCTAAAAATAAATAGAATGCTTTGCCCTAATCTAGCCTTGCAGCTAAATTAAAACACACACACACACGCACACACACACACACGAAATTGATTCACATAATTTCTACCAATCTTGTTATGCGTAGCAGTGATGTGTCCTACTGACAGGATCCTTAGCAGGTATCTTTTTTATTTTTTTAAGTGTACGTCCTTCTGCCTGATTTATTTTAAGTTCCAGGTTCCCATACGAGTCACATGCTTAGCCAGTTGACCTGCGTAGGTTTATCTGATTTCTTGCCTGCCATTCAGCAGTCATTTAGTCCTGACTACAGATCTAAGCTGTCTTCTTTTAGTTCTCAAGTTTATTAAGATATTTTTTTCTTTTTTCCAGTAGAGTTAGCTAGGTGTGAAGCTGATGAGCTTCCACCCACAGTACCCTAGTTTTTCAATGGACTGGGAGCTTGGAAATAGGAAGAAAATATTTCATCAGCTGCAAGCCAGCAAGCAGAGCACAGGGCCTATACCTGTATCACTGATTGAATCGTCTCTGTGCCTGGACGGCAGGCAGGCAGATTACAGGCCGCCATATGGGTGTGAGGCCTGGCTGTGTTCTCCTGGACTTTCCTCTGGGTGCTAATTGCTTTAGTGAGAGAGACTGTGCGAAGCAATTAAACAGCCCCTTTCTCCCACAGTCCTAGTTCTCAGAAGCTAAGGGGCTGGGAGAGGGCTCCTGCTCTCCCAGTGGGTTGCAAATTGCTCAGAGTGAATAAATACATTTGTTCACTTTTCAAACTGTGACCAGCCACCTGGTCTCTTGTGTTGCTCTCAGAGCAAAGAAGGCAGATGACGGGCTCCTCATTGCTGAACTCCAGCCTATAAAAATGCTTCACCGAGCTCTGAGCTATTTTTGCAAGGACATCTGTTGCCAAAAAAGAATTTTAATTAAGCAAAAACACATCTCTGTTTTGTCCATGGCAAGGAGGCTTGTGAAAGCTTTCTTGTCTCAGATGCATGCTAAATCTGGAGAAATGGAAGCCTTAAGGTATTTTGTGAGGGATATTTTGCTGCTCAATTTGAAGGACACAACAGATATTCCATGGGAAGCAAAGCATTGGAAGTGTGTATTTGTGCTTTTCAAAATAAAGCCCAGCCTGCATTAATAATTAATTGTAGGTAATATAATCTGACACGTTACCCCATGGTTTGATAAAGTTGAAAGCTATTTCCACAAGGCAACTTGCCAGTTCTTTTGCTCTCGTCCAATCTTCTTTCCAGGTGATATTCATCATTTTAACATCAAGCTTCCAGAACATCACATTAACACATAAATTAGAGGACCCGATGCTGTGCTGGCTGTTATAACTAGTCTAGATAAAATTGTCCAATCAGAAATGGAAAAAAATGAAAAATGATAAACAAAATCAGAAAGCAGGTTGTAGACATTAATATTGCATAAACTGCTTAAGATCGGGTTAGAGACAGGGAGGAGGTAGATTTTCTCTAGTTTCCATAAATGCAAGTATATTAGGTATTTTTTTCCCTTTTCAAACACTGACATAATGGCAGATACAAATCCTTCAAATATGAAACTGATTCTGTAACCTTACACCCTTCAGATCCCTTAAGTGCCTTTAGGGGTACCCCTTTGGCAGCACCAGCATATCAGACAGGCTGATTATAAGAGGAGCACTTTCATGTAGCAGGTACCATGGGGGATTGCTGGCTGGTGTTGGGGGATGAATTCCCCGATAATGTTAAGATTGTTTCTGGCCACGTCTTTTGTTGGTCAGGGTCACTCATTTGCCCTCTTGGAGGGTGGACAGAGATCAGCTAGGCTGAGGTAGCACTGAGTTCATATTTCAACACAATAAAATCTTTGCAAACAGAAATCTAGCTTTTACATTGAGGACTAGAATACAGAATCCCATATTGTACATCAGACTTGGAATGTTTCTCTCTACTCAGGAAACTTTCTGACAATTCAATACTCACTTTCGGAGATTTGCCATTCACGGGGGAGGGGGAGAAGTCCTTCCTAGTTGTGCTTCCCTCAGCAAACAACCATTTGACACAAACCTTTGCTACTGGACTGCAGGGTTTCTGCGCTGTACCCCGGCACAGAATTTCATGTAGATTCGCTTTTCTTTTCTTAAAGATTTTTTTCTTTCCAAGAATGATGACTATCTTGTTTGTGATTGTTAGTATATGTCTCCCCAGTTCTTGACGAGGTTAATTTTGTTTCACCTAATCCATAATGTAAACAAGTAGAGCATGGATCTCCCAGGTCCCAGTGCCTTCACCTAAAGAAATATTTATAGAATTAAAATATACACCATATACTTAGCTAGATAGAGCTAGAGATATATAGAAATAGAAACAGATATACATGATATAGATATACATATACATATAGATAATTATAGATATCTCACTAATTCTTTCAACATTTACCAGTTTTGTGATGATCCTTTTTATGGCAGTGAGTAATAGCATCTTGAGCAAATTTAATTTAAAATTTGGCTTTCAACCTCGTATTTTTTTAGGCAGCGAGCTTGCCATTTCCTGGTTTTATAGGCAGGACGTTTGGTTGTGAGAGGAATCTAGTAAAAAGTGAGTTAAGAAGAAGAGAAAAATTGATTAGGTAACAAAACTATCAAGACCCAGCCGGGTTAATGGCCCCAGAGCCTTGAGAGCCCAGGCCTCCATCAATGTTGCCGGAACTCATCCTTCCACATGCTTTCTTCTATGATATTTTGTTCCTCAGGAAGGGCTTTCTACATAATGGTGTTGAGCAGCTCCTGCCTCAATTTAACTTTCCAGTACTTCCTTTTCTGTGATTCTAGCAAAGGCCTACACTCACAGTACCATGGTCAGAGCACAGACCCACAGGGGCAGCCTGGGTTTGTGTCCTGAATATACAACCTACAAACTATTTGACATCTAACAAGGAACCAACCCTTTGTGCTTTGCTCTCCTCATCTGTAAATTGAAGATAATAAGAATTCCTTCCTTGTAGGCTTGTTGGGTATATTAAATAAATTTAGTGTATGTGCCAAGCACATAATTAGTTAACAATTATTATTATTGTTATTATTATATGCCACTCATGAGCCTTATTACCCTTGCCAAGAGATGGGATACCTTGATTGGACAGACCTGGATCATGTGTTTTCTCTAGAGTTGAGGATGAGGCCTTTCATCACTTAAACCAATAGAATGGTTCATGAAAAAGGAGTAATTTGGGGTCTCTCATAAGACAAGATAAAGGATGCCAACAACCTTAGTAACTAATCTAACTAATGAAGATACTCTGCAATATTGCCATTGTTTGGAATCTTATTAAAAAATGGTGGAGGTGCAAATGTTTTTGAAATAAAAAATTACATTAAAAACTCAATGTTGTTGAGTTAAATGACTTATTCTTGGGATTCAATAAAAGCACAATTACTATTCTGAATTCTAAAGGTAAATATGTAGGAGATCTGGGCCCTCTTTTCATGCCTATATCATATTATTGAGAACACAGACATTTAGGTACAACAAAGAACTGACATGGATTCAACAGGAAACAAGGGCAAAAAGAGTCACATAAATTAACAATGGTGAGGTTGAAAATTATTAGCAAATCAGAGTAGCTAGCTGTAATCATAAAAGATTTATTAAAAGAAATCATTTTCTAATGGAAATTTGAAACCATAGAATAAAGCAATATTGAATACTAACTCCCCAAATAAATTTTTTACACCTTTATAATATTCAACTCAAGAGATCCACTGATGCATTGAATCCAAATTAGAGGAACAATTCAACCACTTAGCCAACCATCAAAACACTTTCCCTAGGTTAGGTGTCATGGGCACCTTTCTCAGCTGAGTCACAGATTTTAGTGAGGCACTCTCCTAGTGACCACATGGCCATTCTAATTTTTGCAGGACTTCAGAATCTTTGGGAATGATGAGATAAAAGATAAAGAAAAGCCTTTTTATCTATCTTCCACATTAGTTATTTTCCTCTTATCTAGCTTAATGTGTTTTCATGTATTACAGGTGACCAGTTCTTTTGTTTTCTGAATTCATGATAATGCATGAGAGGAAAAGTTAATGTTTTACTGATTTATCATGCTTATTCATGTACATTTGAAGACAGACTGTACAGCTATTGATAGAGTAATATCAACTGAGATTATTTATAGGAAATCTTGTGCCATCAACAAATGTCCATTTACTTTAAAAAACAACTCAGTACAGAAGTGGTAGGTCCTTGGATGGCTGGTTTATCTCAGAAGCAATCTATATAAAGAACACAACATTGTCTTGAGTCAGCCCCTGCCCTTTGCAATGTTTAGCCTCAGTTGTACTTTGTGGGAGACGCTACTGCCATTAAATAATTACAGTCTCCAGCTACACTTTATTTTGTGTAGCTTTATTATTATAATATAGCATCTGCTCTCCCTTTTCTTCTTATTGTAATAATGTAAGGTAAACAGAGGCAACAGTTATGCCAAGGGGGTGGGGTTCTGGGAGATCAGCATCTGTGCCCATATAAAGGGCATCCGTAAACAGACATGCTCGGTAAAGTAAGTGCATGTTTCAAAGTGAATACAACTTCTTGTTAAAGGACTTCCCCAAGTCAACCCAAATTAATATTTTATATCAGTAAAAACCAGTCTTAGCTCTGTAGACTTGGTTTCAAGACAGATTCCCTAGTTCTCCAGCTCACTACCCCTCTAAACAGAAATTGTAGAGATTCTATGGTAGAAGCAAATAGTATAATAATCACTTTAATACTAGGGAATCTGGGACAGACTTATACAAACTCAAAGGGGGACTTCTCTATTTTATCTGTTTGACTGATAAATGATTTGACTGTTTGACTAAGTTAGTGCTTCAGAAGGAATGCTGTAGCTTTGATTTAGAAAATAATGGTATGAAAAACAGAATATGTAAGATATTACCTAGCCACATGTGGGAACAAGCTGTGGGTGGGATTTTGAGCCAAATTACTGAAGGCAGTGATCTTAACAAAATTCAAGTACATATGACCAAACTTTCAGAATGGTAGAATCAAGATAAACAAAAATTCACTCCCACATAAATGCAAAAAGAACATTGCAAAAATTCTCCAAATCAACTCTTTTAGAACTCTGGAGATTAATAGAAGTTTTAAAATAATATGCAGAGAGTTTGTTAAGGAAATTTAACTGAATCTTGGAAAAACATTAACTTTTCTGGATTTTTAATATTCTCTATTCTAATCTGTCTCCCTAGTTTCACAGTAATCTTGAAAGCCAACAGCCTTTCTTTTTAAAGTATATTTTGTTGATTATGTTATTACAGTTGTCTCAATATTTCCCCCTTTGCCCCTCTCCACCTGGTTCCCCACATCCCTCCAGTGATACCCCACTCAGTTCATGTCCATGGGTTGTGCATGTAAGTTCTTTGGCTTCTCCATTGCCTATACTATTCTTAACATCCCCCTGTCTGTTTTGTACCTACCCAATTATGCTTCTGTATCCCTATACCTTTTTTCCCCTCCCAGGGTATGACCCTCCAAATGATCTCCATATCCGTGATTCTATTCCTGTTCTATTGTTTGCTTAGTTTGTTTTTGTTTTTAGATTCAATTGTTGATAGTTGCAAGTTTGTTGTCATTTTAATGTTTATAGTTTTGATCTTTTTCTCTTTCCTAAATAAATCCCTTTAACATTTCATATACTAAGGGCTTGGTGAGGATGAAGTCCTTTAGTTTTACCTTGTCTTGGAAACACTTTATCTGCCCTTTCATTCTAAATGACAGCTTTGCTGGATAGAGTAATCTTGGTTGTAGGTCCTTGCTTTTCATCACTTTGTATAGTTCTTGCCAGCCCCTTCTTGCCTGCAAAGTTTCTTTTGAGAAATCAGCTGACAGTCTTAAGGGAACCCTTTTGTAGGTAACTCTCTGCCTTTCTCTATTCTTTTTTAAAAAATGTTTTATTGTTATTCTCTTATAGTTGTCCCATTTTGCCCCCTTTGCCCTCCTTCCCCTACTCCCACAGTCAATCCCCACAGTTGTCCATGCCCATGGGTCATTCATACATGTTCTTTGACTAATCCCTTCTACTTCTTTCCACCACTATCCCTTCCCTTTTGGTAATTCTCAGTCTGTTCCATGTTTTCATGCCTCTGGTTCTATTCTCCTTGTTTATTTTGTTCGTTAGATTCCTCTTATAGGTGAGATCATATGGTATTTGTTTTTCACCAACTGGCTTATTTCACTCAGCACAATAATCTCCAGTCCAATCCATGCTGTTATAAAAGGTAGGAGTTCCTTCTTTCTTTCTGCTGGATAGTATTCCACTCTGTAAATGTACAACAGTTTTTTTTTTTTTTTTTATCCATTCATTTACTAATGAACACTTAGGCTGTTTCCAGCACTTGACTATTTTGAATAGTGGTGCTATGAACATAGGAGTGTATAAGTTCTTTTGAATCGCTATTTCAGGATTCTTAGGGTATATTCCCAGCAGTGGAATCACTGGGTCAAAAGGCAGTTCCATTTTTAGTTTTTTGAGGAAATTCCGTACTGTTTTCCACAGTGGCTGCACCAGTCTACATTCCCCCCAAGAGTGCACTAGGGCTGTTTTCTCCACAACCTTGCCAGCACTTGTTTGTTGATTTATTATGATGGTCATTTTGGCGAGCGTGAAGTGGTATCTCATTGTGGTTTTAATTTACATCTCTCTGATGGCTAGTGACTTGAACATCCTTTCATATGCCTATGGGCTGGGCCCTCTGTGTGTCCTTTTTGAGAAGTGTCTGTTCAAGTCCTTTGCCTTAATGGGATTCTTTGTCCTCCTGGTGTTGAGTCATATGAGTTCTTTATATATTTTGGAGATCAGACTCTTGTCTGATGTATCATTGATAAATATGTTCTCCTATATAGTCAGTTCCCTTTTCATTTTGATGGTGACTTCTTTAGCTGTGCAGAAGCATTTTAATTTGATGTGGTCCTATTTGTTTATCTTTTCCTTTATTTCCCTTGTCCTAGGAGATATATTGGCAAAAATATTGTTATGTAAGATATCTGAAATTTTACTGCCTGTATTTTCCTCTAGGACTTTTATGGTGTCACAACTTATGTTTAAGTCTTTTATCCATTTTGAGTTTATTCTGGTGTATGGTGTAAGTTGGTGGTCTGTTTCTTTCTTTCTTTCTTTTTTTTTTTTTTTGCATGTACCTGTCCAGATTTCCCAACACCATTTATTGAAAGCCTATTTTTACTTCATTGTATGCTCAGTGCCCACTTTGTCAAATATTAATTGACCATAAAGACATGGATTTACTTCTGGGCTCCTATTCTATTCCATTTTTTATCTTTGTGTCTGTTCTTATGCCAGTACCAGACTGTTTTGATTACAGTAGCCTTGTAGTATAGTTTTATATCAGGTATTGTGATCACTATGACTTTGTTCTTTCTCAAGGTTGCCAAGGCTATGTTGGGTCTTTTTTGGTTCCACGTAAATTATTGAAATATTTGTTCTAGATCTCTGAAACCTGCCATTGGTATTTTAATAGAAATTGCATTGAAAGCATAGACTACTTTGTATAGTATGGACATTTTTATGATGTTAATTCTTCTAATCCATGATCATGGCATATGCTTCCACTTATTTGTATCTTCCTTAATTTTTTCCTTCAGTGTTGTGTAGCTTTCTGAGTACAGAGCTTTTACCTCCTTAGTTAAACTTATTCCTAGGTACTTCATTTAAAAGCCAACAATCTCTTAATCACTCTAGCTATGAAAACAGCAGTCCAATATCCACAGGGGAGGACAGAATGACTTTGCCTTCATTCCCAAGGAATTGTTATAATTTAACATTTCTTGCTGTTTCCTGGAAATTATTATTTTCAGGGAATATCTGTATTTGAACTTCTTGAGGTTTACTCAGTATAAGCAACTTTTTTTGGGGGGGGCATTTAAAAAAAGAATCAGTGACAATTGTTTAAATTGCAGCTGCCTGATGTAATCATAACAGTCAGGGCAAACAAGAAGATGCCAAACAATTTAAAACAAAAATCTGAGGAATTAGATGTCTATGGAGAGCTTTGAAAAACTACAACACATTTCTTAGAACCTAGAAGGACACATGTATTTTTGGGGTTGGGTGCATGTTCAGGACTGTGTGCATGTTTAGAAAAGATGTAGTGAGTTCCTAATCTCTCACTTCTGGCTGACCCTGAGATTCCATGTAAGCAAGAAGTGAAGGCTAAGTCAGATTTGGACATTATCTGATGGAATATTGCAGACATGCTTTAACACACGCAGACACAGCTCTTCAGCAAAGGTCAAAAGACTGAGTCAAAACTTTTAAGATCATCTGTATCAAATAATTAGATAACTATGAAGCTAACTATAGATACTTCAGTGGCCATGTATGATAAAGATTACAAACTTTAAAGAATTTGTTGAGTAAAATTGCTAAGCAAAATAATTAGCAGCAACAAAAATACCTCTGAAAGAATTTATCTGGTATTCAGAGCTGCCACATTATATTATTTACAATGTCTACTTTTTAACCAAAGAGTAGCATACATGCAAAGAAATAAGAAAGTGAGTCTTATACACATGATAATAAAAGTAGTCAATAGAAAATGTCCATGAGGAAGCTAGTCCTTTAGACTTATCAGAAAACTAGTTTAAATAATCTATAATAAATGTTTAAAGAACTAAAATAAAGCATATTTAAATAATAACTAAAGTAGGAAAGTATGAGAATGATATCTCACCAATACAAAATATCAATAAAAAGATATTTTCAAAAAAAATTTTTCATTTGAGAGTCAGCGCAATAACTAAAAGAAAAAATATCACTTGAGGGGCTCAACAGTGATTTGAACTGGAAAACTTTTAAAATTTGGTGAAAGTATTAATCTTTAAATCATTAAGCTCAATAAACTCCAAGAAAGATAAATTAAAGCGATCTACACTGAGACATAATTAAACCATCAAAAGACAAAGACAAAGAGAGGCTCTTTAAAGCAGTGAGAGAGAAGAGACTTATATGTACAAGAGAGTTTCAATAAGACTAACAGCAAATTTCTCATGAAAAATCTTGGAGACCAAATGGCAGTGAAATAATGCTTTCAAAGTGTTAAAAGAAAAGAATATCAGTCAAGAATTCCATATCTAGCAAAACTGTTCTTCAAAACCTGAGGCAAAATTAAGAAATCTCAAATAAACAAAAACAATTTTTCTCTTTAGTAGATCTGACTTACAAGAAATGCTAAGGAGATTGCTTCAGGCTGAGAAGAAAGCACACTCCCCAGTAGCTGAAATTCACATGAAGAAATAAAGAGCATCAGTAAAGGTAACTATGGTAAACATAAAGCAATATAAATGTATTTTAAAAAATGTGTATTTTATTTTTTCTATCACCATTTGTTCCCCCTGTATCTTTCTCCTCCTCCAACCACCCCATCCCAGCCCCTCACAATCACCATACTGAACTATGAGCTCTTTCTGATTTATTCTCTATTGCTTGATCCTTCTACCCTCTCAACCTTTGCCCAAAGATAAATTTTTTTTGTTTATAACTCTCCCTTTCTTCAATATTATTTAAAAGGCATTCATATAAAGCAATGATTATAAAACTTTGTTGATGGGCTTATAACAAATAAATGTCTCATTTGTTTGATAATACTAGCACAAAGAAGAGAGGGCATGGAGCTATATAGTAGTAAGGATTTTGTATCCTTAAGTTGGTACTAATCTAAATTAGATTGTTCTACATTAAAATTTAATGGCAATCACCAGGACAACTATCAAGAAAATAACTCAAAAATATAGTAAAATAAATTACATGAGAATAAGATCATATACTACTTAACACAAAAGAAGGTAATAATTAAGAAATAGAGAAATTTAAAAAAAAAAGAAGACATAGAAAACAAACCAAAGACTATCTTCTGTAAATCTTTTTTATTAGTATTTACATTAAATATATATAAGTTAAACACTGAACTCACAAATCAGAGATTAGAAATTCAAATAAAAACACATTATTTAACCATATAGTATCTATAAGAAACACACTTTATATTTATGATATACATGAGTTGAAAGAAAGTAGATGAAAAAAGATGTATCATGCAAAAATTGTTGGAGTGGCTATTCTAAGATCAGAATAAAATAGAATTTAAGACAAAAATGTTACTTGAGTTAACAAAGGACATTTTATAATGAAACTGTCAGTCTGTTTGGGGAAAATCACAATTATAAGCATATATGCACCTAAGAACAAAGTTTAAAAATACATGAAGCAAGCAAAAACAGATAAAATTGAAGGGGAAGTAGGTTATTCAATAATAATTTCTGAAGACTTCAGTACCTCACTTTCAGAGGTGAAAAGACAAATTAGACTTAAGATCAAGTGAAATGATTCTCTATAAAATTAGTTATTAGGTAAGTGCAAATAAAAACCACATTGAGATAGGATTCTGGGAAGATTGCTTAGTAGGAAACACTGAAAGTCCATCTCTTACTTAGACAAGAATTTTATTGGCAAAATCTGACTGATGTAGTCTTTTGGAACTCTGGAGCTGTTGAAGGTTTGTAACTGTTAAGGGAAGTCATGGACAGTAAATTGTAGTTAATATTGGTCAATTTCACCTCTTAGCATGGTAGCAGCCATCGATCTCCCACCCCTATCCCCATGGCAGACAGCTGTGCACGTACATCTTCCTGGGGCAGCTTGACCACAAATTGTGAGAGCCAGGGTAAGCTATACAGATTCTGTCCTCCAAATATTTAAGATCTGTGCTATCTTCACTGGTTGGTGCTTCAGATTGCAGAGGTGCCAGCACAGATTTGGGCAGCTACTGTTGCAAATCGTTCCCTCTCCAGCTGCACATTCCAGGGGATGTGGAGGGATGATATGCTTTTTTTTCTTCTTTTATTTTTCTCTTTTTCTCCTTTTGTTGTCAGATACTTAAGGACTAAGACTCCCAAAGTAACCACATATATGGGGAAACTAGAAAGTTAGCATGCTTGCACAGGGACATGTGAAGTCTCAGAAAAGACTCAAGAAAACCTTAGGTTTATACCCCAGTTTGGTCCCTAGCACAGATTTACCCTACAATAATAAACAAATATAAAATGGCAAACCCTGGCAAAGAGGAATAACTAGATCTCAGTTACCTCACTATAAAATTCAAATGGCCACTTTTGAACAACAACAAAATATCACAATGCATACAAAGAAATCAAAAAGAGGGCTTGTTCAAAGCAAAAAAAAAAAAAAAAAAAAAAAAAAAAAAAAAAAAAAAAAAAAAAAAAAAAAAAAAAAAAAAAAAAAAAAAAAAAAAAAAAAAAAAAAAAAAAAAAAAAAAAAAAAAAAAAAAAAAAAAAAAAAATCCCCTGAGAAAAACTTGATTGTGGACTTAGTAAACAAAAAGTTTAAAGCAATTACCTTAACTATGCTTAAAGACCTTAATGAACATATGTACAAAGTCAAGAAAACAATGAGTGAACAAATGTATATATTAAAATAGACATAAATGAAGAAAAAATACTTGAAGAAGGGACGGTTGAAATTCTGAGGAAAATGAAAAAAAAAAGATTAAAAAAAAGATTGTGGGATATCATCAGGTAGAGCAATATACATATTGTGGGAGTACCAGAAGGACACAAGAGATATTAAGATAAATAATTTGAAGAAATAATACTGAAAACTTATTATGAAATATACAAATATAGACATCCAAGAAGCTCAACCACCTCAACAAATTTACACTGAGACAAATTATAATCAAATTGTCTAAAGTGAAAGACAAAGAAAGATTTAGAAAGCAGAAAGAAGGAGGAACCTGACCTTATACAAATGATTCCCAATAAGTTTATCAGCATATCTCTCATAAGAAACCTTCAAGGGCAGAAGGAATTGGGTTAACATATTAAAAATGCTTAAGAAAATATATTATCAACCAAGATTACAACATCTAGCAAAACTGTCTTTCAAAAACATGGGAGAAATTAATACATTCTTGGGTAAATAAAAGCTGATTGAGTTTCTTACCACTAAGCATGAATAACCGGAGGTGATGGGGAGATAGGTATGTAGGGGCAGAGTTTCTTTTTCTATCATATTGACACTAAACTGGTATAATTTCAAATCAGAGTATTATAACAAGTATGGTAAATGTAATCCCCATGTTAACCACCACCAAAAAAAAAAAAAAAAAAAGACAGAGAGAGAAAAAGAGAAAGGAAAAATGGTCTGGGGGAAATGGCAAGTTATTGTTTAATGAGTACAGATTTTTAGTTTTGAAAAACAAACTTTTTGCTGGGGCTGGATGGTGGTGGTCATTGCACAATAGTGTGAATGTACGTAATGCCACTGAGTTGCACATTTCACAATTGTTAAAATGGCAAATTTCATGTTGTGTATATTTTACCATAATTTTAAAAGTGGATAATGTAAAAAATGCATTCAGATGCTACTTCATATCTACTAGGATGGCTAAAATTCTAAAAAAAGAAAATAACAAATGTCGATGAGGATTCAGAGAAATTGAACCTCATAAATTCTTGGTAGGATTATAAAATGGTTCAGCTACTTTGGAAAACTGTTTGACGTAGCCCCAAAGTGTTAAACATCAAGTTAGCACGTAATACAGAAATTACAGAATATTTCATTAAAATCATGAGAATTGGAAACATATATAATAATTGTTTATAAAAGCATTAATTTATAGCAGTCACATAATGAAAAAAAACCCTAATGTACATCAACTGACAAAACAGATAAACCACAAGTAGTATACCCATGAAATGAAGTATTATTCAGTTATAGAAAGAATAAAACAGTGATACTTGCTATAAGAAGGATTAACTTTCTTTAATGCTAAGAGAAATAAGTCATAAAAAAAGACCTCACATTGTATAATTCTATTTCTATTAAATTTCCAGAGTAATAAAATATGAAAATAGAACATAGATTATTGGTTGTGAGGGGCCTGGGGCGAGAGGAAACAGGGAGCAATTCCGTTGGGGGTGGTTTTCTTTGCGCAGTAACCAAACACTCCGAATGAGGTAGTTCTGACTGTGGCAGTACTCTGTGAGTGTACTTCAAATGCTTACGCTGGAAAATGGAAAACGGAAAATACTTGAAATGCTTACATTTTTTACAATGCAAAACATTGTATACTCTAAAAGGGTAAATTTTATGGTATGTGCATTATACCTCACTAAAGCTTTTGTTAATTAAAAAGATTTATGTGAAGCAGAGAATGGTGCTCTTAGCTCTTATACAAGGAAACCCCGACTTATGAAACAATCAAGGGGTGATAGTAACTCAGTAAATAGCGTTTATTTTTCATTAGAAAAATGATTATAATTTCAATAGAGTAATTATATAAGGTATTAAAAAAGTACCAACCCTCCTCCCCCAGTATTTCACTGATGCTTCTTATCGAACAAGTGAGTACAGATTTGCATAAAGTACATAGTGTAAATCCTTTCAACCACATCTGGAACAAGGGCAGAATTGGAGCCTTATCTTGGTGAATCACAAGACTGAGCCAGATACACCTCTTGTTTGCTAACTGTTTTCTCACACACCTATTTCTCAATAGGCAATTTCAAAGAGTTGTGAGATAATTTAATTCTAGGAATGAGGCCCAAAAAGAGAACCAGATCAAGTTCTCATTGCCCAGAGAAAGTATCTTAAATTCTCTTTCTTTTTTTCTCCCTGGCATCTTAGTGTGATTTTTATCTTGAGCTTTAATTGTGTGTTCCAATTCCTAACAACTTTTATGGCATTGGGAGAAATAGAGTCGTGGAAACAAAATCTTAGGTATAAATGGAGGACCCTGAAAGAGCCTGGGGCAGATTCAGTGAAGGTAAGTCAAGTGCTGAACGTAGCCTTCCTTGCCACAAGCCCAGAAGCAGACCACACACTTTCCTGGTTTTTCACCTTGGTGATAGCGTGCTTCACAGGAATAGTCAGCATGTGCTGTAGCAGCATGAAAGTACAAGTTTGTTTGAAAGTTGGTTTGCAAACTATTTTGATGATGTAGTTTTCTTACCAGTGTATTTTTTTAACTTACTAAATTTTTTTCTTAAACATTTCTCAATCCATTGCTAAGTTCAAAAATTGAATCTATAATAAAGTTTTTATACTATTTTGTTGATTCATTTGTTTAAAAACAATACAGTTAATATATCATTTTATATCGATAGTTTGATACAGACTATATATAAATATATACTATCAAATTATCAGGCTCTGGTGTGTGTGTGTGTGTGTGTGTGTGTGTGTGTACGTATGTGTGTATATAAAGAAGATCAGGAGATGGGCGTTAATTTGAAAATTATTTTTATACCCAATAGCATAATGGAATTATTAGTACTTTTTGTGTTATAAAATATGAAATTGACATTCAAGTTGAGGGGGTTGGGTAGAATCCAGTCATTATGAAAGTTGTATTACTGGTTCAGCACCATAATCAAATTTCTGCCATTTGTATTGATTTTCTTGAGAGATTGTTAGCAATTCCTTCTATAGAGTCAATGATGTAAGGTGTTAGAACCTATGAGGATAATTTTAGCCAGAGTTAAAGAGCTTAAGCTCTAGATTTCCACTTCCAGAACTACCACTACTAGAGGTCGAAGAGGGGTACAATATAAATATAAGGTCTTGAAGGTTGAATTCACCAGGCCCATAGCCACAGATAAGGAAGTAGCCAGAAGAGAAGCACAGGTGAATGAGTGTGGCTTAGAGAGGTGTCCAAGACAAAAGACTGAAGCTAAATTAGACCTGGTCTTGGTAAGGTCAGGGATCTGTGCAAGGTGAGAGCTCAGGATAAGAAGCCTAAATCAACTAACAGAAATCCAGAATGAGCCCTATGTAATGCTGGTGGAGAATAGATTAAAGGTTGAGAAATTGAGTTGAAGAAACAATGTATAATCAGGAGTTAACTGCAGGTAAGGCTAGGTCAGAATATAGGTGGGATTGTTACAGGTCAGCAAAGCCTAGAAGCAGATGCTGAGAAGGCAAATAGAATGCATGAGGTGGAGGGGCCATTGGCTATACCCACTGAGATCTATCCCTATTTTTGTGGGAATTTTGGAGAACTACAAGCCTTCATGGGAGAACTGGTGCTTTCATCACCATCATCAACCTCATCACCATCACTACCATAATCATAGTCTCCATCACTTATTAGTATCTTATTTTCATTCCAGCAACTAAGAAATTAATTACATTGTTTAATTTAATATCCTTAACAGTCCCATACTTTTAATTTTATTATTTTAGGGACATTCTGTCTTTAATAGCATCTCTTTCCCATTAATATTCAAAAGAATAAATTGTAGTGGTAGCTGCATAAAACCTAAGAGAAGCTAACTTTACCCTCATTTTTGGGAGTCATGGATGGTGGCTTATAGATGAAGGTATATGAGGATGTGGGGAGAGGATTAACACACTATAAGAAAATGCAAGCAGAGCTTGTCTTGTTTGCTGGATATTATACCCAACTTAAGATGCTACCCATACACCTGTATCCTGAATCTGTGTATGTGGCGGGGGGAAGCTCATATAACCTATGTCATATATGTCTTGTGACAAAGCCAGTAGGGTACTCAGAGGTTCCGCAGCCCAACTCTTTTATTCTATTAGATAACTTCCAAACTCAATTCTATGCTGAACAGAAACTTCTCCCAGCCTTTCCCAACTCCAGGGCGCCCAAAGCAGAGAGTTTCTCTTTCTTTGGAGCCTACAACATTCTCCCCTAAGGCTGTGAGAGCACTGACTGTATTTTATTATGCTTGATGGTTCACAGCTCATCTCCTTCCCTACCATTACTCAGGTTGAAAGCTATCTAATGGCAGAAATCATGTGTTAATCCTTTTTCCCCCCTCAATACCTATCACCTAACACAGAGGGCTATATACCGTGTTTTTCAGACCATAAGACACACCTAGGTTTTAAAGGAGGAAAATAGAAAAAAAAATTTTGAAGCAAAAAATGTGGTAAAATATTTAATAACATAAATAACATAATATTTCACCAATGTAAATGTAAACAGAACTCAACAGCAGCATTAGCAACCATTATTCCTCCCAAATTTCGGGAGGAAAAAAGAAAAAAAATGGTGTGTCTTATCATCTGAAAAATACAGTACTTACCAAAATTTATTGAATTGAATTTCGTATATGACTAAATGTTAAGCGAAAATGTTAAGCAATTTGCTCAAGTCACACTCACAGAGAGGACTGGGAAAGATTTCCCCTCATCATAATTTGTAACAGAGTCTGACAGTCTTCATCTGAGGGAATTATCTGTCTCTTTGTATGAAATATGGGAGAGATTATTAGTTTCTAACCATTCTCCTCTGAGCACACTTGTTACCACTCTCAGGTTATTCTCCAGTGTTTTGTTTTGCTGTTTGCATCACCCACAGGAGGGGATATAATTTTCAAAATTTACTTAGCACAGCACTAAGCACAGGGCTACTTTATTTCCTTTTGTCTGATGAAAAGATGGGCACTGTAATTCAGAAGGAGTGGAATTGATTTCTGTCCAATCTTATAGAGAACGAGTGACAAAATTGAAGTTAGAATCAAAGGAGTTTTTGTGTGTGTTGTTTTAGCTCTAATAGCACCGACCCATTACCTGAATAGTCCCAGAAATAACTTAAAAATAGGTTATGAATATAAATATTTTAAAAAGCAATGCCCACAAACAGACAAAAATGACCTTATGTCTGCGTATAATTGCGTATGTTTCATGAGTTTGGAGAAAGGTGTGAAAGATAATTCTAGATTGTCTGTTTTGGAGGGTGTGATTGGAGGAAATTTTAGTTGCAGATTATCAACACTTTTTATTCATATTTGTGTGGTTTGCAACACAAATTAATACAATTTTTTTTTAAATTTTATCCGTTGTTCTTGTACAGTTTTCTGTTTTCTACTCCCTTTAAAAGAATTTTGACTGACTAAGTTCGACACTTGAACTCTGTAGTTCACTCAGGCCCATCCCTCGGTTTCTTTACCCTAAGGAACAGAGATGACTTCAGGCTAGCATGAGTAAGGGAGATGTGCCGTACTGATAAGTGAGCGGGGACTGCACAGGACCCAGCGAAAGGAGCGAAAGTACAACCCAGCTTCTTAAGAATTTAACCCAGAGGGTGAATTCTGGATTCAAGAAAACTTCAGGAACTTCAGAAAAACTATGTGAGACTCATTCTTGTGCTGTTAACACTTCACAGCCACACTCCCTGTGGTGTCTTCCCTAAGTGTTCCATTACAAAGTGTCAAATTCTTCCCCGTTTTGCCAGTTAAAATTCCTTAGAGGAAGAGAGAAATGGATTGGTTGAGATAGTCATTTGGGGGTCACACCTTATATAACATTCTTCTTCTTTGTAGCATATGTGGACTGCCACATTGCCTTTCTGTCAGATGCTCAGCCCCCTGCTACAACCTGTTGCCTGGAGGTAGACTCCTGTTGTAAAAGGCAAGCGGTTGTAGGAGGAATGACTAGCTCTTGCTTTTGATAAACCCGTTCAGTGTTTATTGTTCATGACTATTTCAGCCCCTGTAGAAGACATATTTTTATACACGTGCTGCCCTTGTTATTTCTGGGCTTGTAGTTATTTTTTGGCTGTAGTGTTCTTTGGTTAACTAGTATCACATTCTATTAAAGTTGTCTCGCTATAAGTATGTAACTATCTCTAGACTGCCACCTCTCTAAGAAATAGGATTTAAATTGCCTAACATGGCATCACAGGCATGTCCAAGAGTGCTGTCCAAGAGTAGATCAGTCTAGCTGGCTCACAGAAAATCTTCAGTAAATATTATCCAAATGAAAGGATGGCCTTCATGATAACTAGGGAATTCTTTAAATTTGTTAAAGCACAACACTGTTGAATTTCCAGGAGCCTGAGTCCCTTCCTCTGTTAATCTAGAACTGATATTTATATTAGTGATTCTGTCACACAACCTGGGGTGTAGCAGATCATCAGGGTGTTGATATGATTGTGAGTATCTTGAAAATGGTTAGGAAGAGGTGGAAGTGGTTAGCAAGGTGAGAGGCTGGGGAAGCTTGAGTGAGGTGGGAGGCTGGGCAAATTCTTGGGATAGGTTGTGTAACACTAAAGGCAATCCACCCATCTGGAAATATAATGCAAAAAGGAGGTTATGCAAATCACATTGGCTTGTATCACTGATCTAGAAAGCTCAGAAGTAGCTGTCAAACCCTGCTTGGGACACAGTCATATCCTGCCTGTGATATTGAACTCTAAGGGGGTGGTACCCAGACAATCACAGCATTGTTCCGAGCTGCACAACAAGCTTGCCATAGCCTTGGGCTTTCACATGTCTTGATGTCTGTGTGGAGAGACACGGGAGTCCTCTGAGAGGCCATTTTCTCTCTGCATAGTTGACAGGACACTTTTAAATGTCACCTATCAAAGTTTAGTTTCTTCCCACGGTACCTAGCCTTGGGTGGGAGGCATGACATCAATGTGAAGTCACAGTCTGCCTAAAGGTCAAGATTCCCCTTTGTCTCCAAGCCCTGGTTGTGCTAGACCAGTCAATGTTCTTGTTTTCCAGCCTGTTAGGAAACATGCCAATGGCATGAAAGAACACAGAGCCCGTATCTGTTTTAGCCAGTCACACAAAGGCAGTAGCTTAAGGCAATGGCATTTCAGGAAGTATTTTAATTGTACAAATTTTTCTCAGGGTTCATCTAACTTACACAGCTTACATTATAGACAGAAAGTAGAGGCACTGGGGTGATAATATGTGATTATGTTTAAAGGTTGCATATAATTACTGTCAAGTGGTGGTGCATAGAAACAAGGACATGGATATTTTAAAAGAGAAATTTTGATCCCTTCACCTAAGCATTCTAGATAAGTAAGGCAGAAATGACACTCAGCATCAACTATTACTTATTTCTCAATAGCTTTGTAGTAAAGAGCATGAGTTTTTGTATCATAAAAAAACTGTTTTGAATCCAAACTTGAATAGTTTTTAGCTTTGGGGTTCTTGGCTGAGTCAGTCCCTAAGAGCCTGCGTTTCCCCACTTGGAACAGAGGTAATCAGATTTCCCTTGCTTGTTTCTTGTGAGGAACAAGAAATACACTGAAATGAAGGACTGAGGATAGTCCATGGTATGGTGATTGCTCAATAAACAGTAGTTTGTAATAAAATTCCATTTGTAGAGAGAGCATTGCCTTACCTAGGGCCTGTTTGCCTGCCTGCCTGCCTGTCTATCAAGGCTTTTATAGAGCTTTTGATTGATGGGCACCTACAGAGAAACATTGAGCCAGGGCTTGCTTCCCAGTAAGTACTAGGCACCAGCATTGGCAAATGATCTAGGTGCCAGTGCCTCGTTGTAAAATATGGATTTACCCTCTCTCTTTACCTCAGTTTGGTTTGAATGACAACAGATATACCCACAGATGTCTGTTGGGCTTTGAACTACATGTCACCACATGCCCTGTGTCCTACTCTAAAGAACTTTCTTTCTTGCCATTTGAATTTGTCTTAAGTTGCCTTAAGTATTTACTGACATTGGTACTGTGACTTTATTCATCAACTTCATGTAGTTCTGGCTACTGTTTCTCTGTTCCCCAACTGTGAAATTTAATTGTTTAATTTTAAGCACCAACTCCAGTTCTTTTCCAATCCTGAATTAATTAATTGACTCCCAGTCTCTAAATTTCCTGGTATATAGACCAAGGTCTTTAGTTGCGATGTGACAAATTTTGCTAACAATTGCCTTATTTTTATGAGCATATATAAGGCACACACTATAGCAGTTACGAACACAAACACTGGACCAGATTGTTCCAGTTCTAAGCCCAGACCTGTCACTAAGTATGTGACCCGTATCTCTGTGAACAGCAGAACCGTCAGTTGACTCTGTACTATCTACAGAGTTCTTTTATGTGTGGGAGAAATAAACCTATACCTTGTGTAATCTATTTTTAGATTTTCTTTTATGTGTTACTTTCTTTTTTTATTACAAACCAGACACATAGTAGCCAAAAAAATGGAAATATATTTATATAGTTTGAAATACTGCAATTTTTCCTTTAACTGTCATATATTGTCCTGAGAATATGTGCTATTGCCTTACTAAATAAGCTTTTTTGATGCCTTAGCACCAAATGTGGAAGAAAGGCTGCTTTTGTACTTGAGATTTCAACTTGTACCCTACTTTCTTGGTACCTGGGAATTTTAGTTATATTTTGATTAACTTTGAAATATCTAGGACAACCAACAGCATCTATTTTCTGCATTAATCTTCTCCCATTTCTATTATCTAATTTCCATGTATAATGCTGTCCAAGAGTACATCTGAAGCCAATAAATGATTTGTTATTCACTTTCAATGCTGGCCAGATCACCAGTCATGGCTGAACTTACTAACCCTCCGCCTCCTAGAAAGTAGAGAAACAGAGCCACACGGAAACACGAGGGTTATACATGCGTACTGCTGGAGACAGTGGCGCATAATCTGCCTAACCATCAGAGGCACAGCATCCCCTGTATCCTGTGGTTGTGCTACAGATGGGTTGGCACCAGACCCTGAGAGAACTGCCTATCACCAATAGAAAGTACATGGGGGACTGGATGGATGGCTGTGGGGTGCATAGTGAACATCTGGAAGTGCTGCAGGGCAATTGCCTCAGTAATTCCTTATTCCATATCTCTACCAGGGTATTATTTTTGTTGAATTTAACAAAGCATTTCCTTTTGCATTTTCTTTCACATTGGCAACCTGAGGTTAAAAAACAAACAAACAAAAAATTCCACATGATTTAGCACTGAAAATAGGACAGAACAAAACCTAGTTACTGAACTTTCTAACCTCTGAACTGGAGGAAAATGAAAGGACTTTCCAGTCCTGGAAATCACTACTGCTCCATGGTGGGCATGCACATGCATGTGTGTGTGTGTGTGTGTGTTCACATTTTATCGTTGCCTTTCTGTTTGCATCTGAAGGTGTCTTATTCAATTTTCTCTTCTGTGTTGCTTTACTTGTGTTTGTGTGTGTGTTTGTGTATCTATACATTAATTGCTGTATCATATGGTAGATCTATTTTTAATTTAGAGGAAACTCCGTACTGTTTTCCACACTGGCTGCACCAGTTGACCTGCCCACCAATAGTGCACAAGTGTTCCCTTTTCTTCTCATCCTTGCCAATGCTTGTTATTTCTTGTATTTTTGGTAATAGCCATTCTAATAGGAGTGAAGTGATAACTTTTCTTTCTTGGTATTGGAAAATCACGTGTTACATCTTTCTTTGCTAACTGGTATGGTTAAGGTATATCAACTTTAGTGATATTTTTGAAGAACCAGGTTTTATTTTAATTGGTTTTCCTCTACTGTTTTACTATTTTACATTTCATTGACTTCTTTATTATTTATTTATTTATTTATTTATTTATTTATTTATTTATTTATTTTTGCTCTCTTCTAGCATCTAACCTGGAAACATAGGGTGGTAATTTTAGACCATTTTTAATATAAGCTTTTAATGCTATAAATTTCTACTACCGCTGTTTTAACTGCAACCCCCAATTTTAAGTGGTAGTTTCATTTGCATTCAGTTCAAAATATTTTTAAACTTTCTTTTTAACTTCTTTTATGATCCATGGGCTAATCAGAGCTGTGTTCTTTAGTTTCCAAATCTTTGGGCTTTTTTTTTTTTTTTTTTTTTTTTTTTTTTTTTTTTTTTTTTTTTTTTTTTTTTTTTTTTTTTTTTTTTTTTTTTTTTTTTTTTTTTTTTTTTTTTTTTTTTTTTTTTTTTTTTTTTTCCTATTTTTCTTTCTAGCTGTCTTTCTCCTTGTAAAGTTTTGAGCATATATACTTAGAAATAATTTCAAAGTCTTTTCTTCTCTCTTTTCATGTTAACAATAGTTCTCTACTTTTGTTCTCTTTACCTACCATCTTTATATAATCTTTATTCTATCTTCTAGTCATAGAACTGAAGTATAATATGTGTTATATTGTCTTTTCTCTATCCAAAAGCATCAAAACAAATAAACAAGAATATCCAGTTAAAACTACCCATCCAAATACTTTACCTTTTGTCTCTCTTCAAATTTTATAAAGTAATGTGCAAAAATATGAAAATAATATGTTATTATAAAAAAGCTAGGAGGATTGTTATCCTCAGACCAAAAGAACTGGATACTTTCTATAAGATAATAAGCAGATGGAATCAGCTTCAAAATATATGTTTGGGTTATTTATTTTTTTCTTTTTACTTTTCAAAATAGAGCTCTAAAGTAACAGGGTTGTATTCTTTGTTGTATTCATTTTGGCTGATTCCTATGTTTGTTTTTATAGATTAGGTAAGTCTTCTATATCTCCTGGCCTTAGTAGAGTGGACTTAGATAGTAGAGTGTCTTGTAGGGCCCAGTGGTGCATTCTCCTTGGTCACCCGAGCCAGGCACTCCAGAAGTATCCCATGTGCGTGTTGTATATGCCCTTCTGTTTCAGTTGAGCCTTGATTGCAGTTGGCACATCGGTGGGAGGGGTTGACCCTCAGGTTGCTGGGCTATGAGAACTGGTCATGACTACAGTAGAGGAGCTATTGTGCTAGAGC